>MNCI01003813.1:3726-60978 GCA_015680685.1 Gnetum montanum
TTTTATTTTCTTTAATTTTTCAATTTTTGTTTTCCAGTTTTTCATTTTTCAACTTCTTGTTTTATCTTTTTTTCTTTTTGGTATTTTTTTCTTTTTACAAGTAATCTCATCTACTAATAAAATGCTCATGTGGATCATTGGTTGAGGTGTGTTCTATGTTATCAAGTCTTGGATGATCAATTATTTAAACAGTGTGCCCATTACACCCACTCACCCATTCTATAAATAAGAGGCTCTATTCGAGGGTACATTGATATTCTTGACATTCTAAAAACTTAAAAATTAAAATTAATTTTGTGTTCATTGTACCCAGAATGAAGAAGGATGGACCAAGAGGGAATGATTAGGGTGTGACATCAAGTGGACTTGCAGATTCTCTTTGGTGACATCTATGGAAGTTATCATGCAATGTGTTTGTACTAAGATCCTTGTAGATCTAACAAAAAATGGGAGTAAGAGTAATCAAAAGGCACTCAAAAAATCCAATGCTATTCTAGGGGGTCCCACCAGAAAGACATGCACCAATGCCTGAAGGTTGGCGACTTCTCTGGATTCAGTATTCAAAAACAAAAACAAAAAGAAAAGTGCCACAAAACAAAAATCACTCCTCCCTTGAAAAAAACGCCAAGTGATTATACACCTTGTTGTTATGGTACTTTCATAGTTGCTCATCATGGGATGAAACAATGCAATATCATTGATCAGAGGAATGGACTCAGTCCTGATCTTGGAATGACGAGTTAATGACACCTTAATCATGCTTTACACGTAGGATTCACTATGCCCTGGGTCAGTTACCTCATGTCCCAATCTCTACAATCCCTTTCTCTAGTTTGTCTCATCTCACTGTTCGTGTAATTGTAGCTCATGTCGTGTGTAACATAGAATTCTTACCTCATTCTGGTGATAATTACATGTGTGTTTTGTGGAATCAATGCGGATTACATTCAACCCTTCTAGTGCCCACAGACACTTTACATGTGGTTACACAAGGGCATTATAGGTTGAAACCTACTTTGGGGAGNGTAAAGTGTCTGTGGGCACTAGAAGGGTTGAATGTAATCCGCATTGATTCCATAAAACACACATGTAATTATCACCAGAATGAGGTAAGAATTCTATGTTACACACGACATGAGCTACAATTACACGAATAGTGAGATGAGACAAACTAGAGAAAGGGATTGTAGAGATTGGGACATGAGGTAACTGACCCAGGGCATAGTGAATCCTACGTGTAAAGCATGATTAAGGTGTCATTAACTTGTCNATTATTTGTGCCTTCAAAACCATCTAATTACCTTAGAACCCCTTCAACATATGTCACATGTCCTAAGTTTCCAACGATGATTTCAAAAAAATCTTTAAAAATTCATTTTTTCCCTCGGACCTAAAACATCGTTAGGCCCCAATATTGCATCCCTATAACCTATAAATAGGTGATCCCCACCCCCCCCCCCCCCCCCCCACCCCCCCCCCCCCCCCCCCGCAACACTTAGCATCATTTTTCACAATTCATGTGGGGGAGTTTTTCAAATTTTTCTCTACAACTTGCAATTGTGTGACCCTTGCTTGTCTACCTATATCTCGCTCGCTGATACTCCAATTTTAATTCCGTCTGAACCTACTTGAACCCAGAGTGTTTAGCTCAATTGTGGGGGAGGGACACCTACCGAATAATGCCTAACTTTTTTGGAATTTATCATCACCCAAAGGACATTATTAAGGGTAATTAGTTGTAAATTAAGAATGAAATGTGCCAAAAAATCATTTAATCCTTTAGGTACACCAAGAAATTAAAATTGGAAACCACCTATCGGGCAATATCACATGGAGATAAAATAGATTAATTAATTAAGGCAATCAGTAAGGTATAACTTAACTTCAAAAACAACCTTACTAACACTTGGCCCCGTGTGATTGCAAATGGCCCCAAAACGTGGACAAAAGGAGGGTCCTGCTCAAGGTGGAAGCAAACGACCTAGGAGAGTTGGAAGACAAGATCCTGCTGGACAACTTGCAAAATAGGAGGAACAATCATTTAGCATTCATTAAGAGGACCCTCCTACCATACAGTCTAGGCATGCAGAAGGAGGAGCTGCTGCAACGCCTGAATAGGGACAACATCTCATGTTGCCCCAAGATTGTGTTCAGCCCATCCACGAAAAGTCCACATTCGTTGCGGTGATTGTGGAATTAAACTTTGAATATTTTACAGAGTTCGATCCTGAGGCTGTTAGGGATCACCTCAAAGGATCTCCCTTATGGACTACCCTCTCTAAAAGTGGTGCCTGGTACCTAGGGGAGACGTACCAATTCTAGCACAATAGGAAACAAGGCACCAGCATCAATATTTGTGGTGTGACAGTCAATTTCTCTGTGCAGGCCATTTTGGAAGTATTAAACCTTCCAAATACAGGGCCCAAGGTTGCTCAGTTATCCACCCGTTTTGACCCTGATGTGCGATAGGATTGGTTGGAAAGGGCATATGGCAGAGATAAAACATTTGCTGAGTTGACGACGGAGGAGAGGATCTACTTTAAAATTGGAACTTATCACCTCTTCCCCACAAAGGGCTTAAAAAGAATATCAACATATGCGGTAAGAGGATGTGCAGTGTTGATGGGAAAGGTTAATGCTACCCATCTATACTTAACGGAGATCCTGAGGCAGTTCAAGGAATGGAAGATAGGGAAGCTTGCCTTGCCTTTCCCTTGTCTTATCAAAAAGCTTTGCCGATGTGCTAGTATTGGGGGGTACACTAATGATGTCCTCTGAAAAGCCAAAAATGCTTCATATGCATAACTATTAAAGCCACCAACCACAAGGAAAATCACTGGTAAGATGCTGGGACCAGAAGAAGAAGAAGAACAAATAGTTGAACCAACTGCAACTCAACTTGCAAGACGTAGCCAACCTCCAAGTACAAGACCCAGCCAAAAAAAGGAAGTAGGGCCTAGCATAGGCTAGGATCAACCACCACCGCTACAAAACTACAGACCGTCGATGATGAGCCATCTCAGGGCCATTGTTGAGACGGTCAATTGGGGGAGTCGTGATGACGCAAATCTCTTCCGCATCATTGATGATGTCATTCAGCCCATGGTTTCTTTGGATCACACAAGGCATGAAGTGTCTATTCATACAGGAGGAGGGAAAAGTGTTTGGTCACAACAAATCTCAGGAAATGCAGCATCTTTCCAAGTGCAATTAGAAACTGGTGAAGGGGCCACTATGATGGCCATGCAACACCAGGATGCCGCAGGAGCCACAGATGTGGTCACAAACCACATCAAAGAATCATTCAATGTACCTATTGTACCACCGACAGATCTCACAGGAGCACGGGATGCTCAAACTTTGGCCAAAACCTCAATGACTCCTACAGAACATGAGGATGCGCTTGATTGATTGCTACAAATAGGATAAGTAATGGCGTCCCTGTTTGACATCCCTTAGGATGTTACAACAATTCAGTCAGACCTCATTTCCACAAAGGGGAAGCTAGTCTTAACAAAAGTGAGGGGCGAGCATGCTGAAGCCGAAGTGCAAAAATTACAAAAGCAGCTCGTGGCCCTACAGCATAGCGGGACCCTTTGCAATTTTTTCCCACAGACCAGCTAGATAATTTTAGAACTGAGCAACTAACCAAGCTAATCATAGAGAATAAAAATGTGGCTGAAGAAAAAGAGAGGGCTGTTTGGGATGCCTCTGCAGCACAGGAGCAAACTCATGTGCATATTAAGGCACTCAAAGCCCTACAAGAAGAAAATAAGTAGCTCGTTGTCGACAACCTTTGGTTGATCTTTGTAGAAAAGAAAAAGGATGTTCTCGAGGAACATTTTCATTAGTTGCAAGAACAATTCATCCAGGTCGACCAAGAAATAAGCCATTTAGCCAGGGAAAATCGAACCCTCTCAATGGAGGAGGTACGTGCAATCTAGCAAAAGACACCTATTGAAATAAACGCATGGCAAAATTAGGCTAAACGACATGAAAATCTAAAAGAGCACTTTCGAGATTAGGTGGGAATGTATAAATAGATCCTTGAGAAGGAGATCCATATGGCCAAAGCCCACATAAATGCTATTAGTGCTCAACACACTAACTAGCGGGCCATATTGGACACATATGCCTTTGCCCACCAAGCAGAAGTTAAGAACCGGGACCTGCAAATTCAAGATCTGATAGAATACATGGAGTTGGAAAACCTGCGGTATGCCAACCTTGCCATGTTAATAGCAGGGTGCCCAAGAACAAAGCTTGAGCAATAGGTAGCTACCAACTATGTCAAATACAAAGCAGAATTTGCAGAATGCAAGAAGTTATTGGAAAAATTAGAGATCGTAAATTCTAAACTTGAGGTGGTGAAGGTAAGCTACCAAGGCCAAAAAGGTATCGCAGTAGATTTGGCTCGACAACTTGTAGATTTCCAAGAATACAAAGATAAAGCCAAAGCCTACGAAGAGGAACGACAGGTATTTGCGGCTTGGTATGTCAAGGCCAATCAAATGTTTTCGTAACTACCTTGTCCGTGGAAGGTGCCGACTTCATCAAACATAGAAACATTAGCATGGATGGCACAAGACCCTCAAACTGAAGAGGAGAAACTCTAGGCCATACTTCAATGCCATCAAGTCTCAAAGCCTGGAGCACAAGACAAAGGGAAAGCACCAATGGAGGAGCCACCGCCACCAGGAACTACACGAGTTCCACAAATTTTGTAATTGTAGCACATTCTTTGTGTGGTGTCTTTATTTTGTTTTCATCTCACATTGCGACATAATCCCATTTTCACCATCCAATAATCTCATACCTATCCACTGTGTAATCACTGTAACTCGAGGACAAGTTTTCATTCAGTCGTGGGGGTATGATGAGTCGTCATTTGGGCAACCACGATATTGCATATGCAATATCACAGCCTATCTCCTCATCTATAAATAAGAGGTAGATAGATTAGGAAGTAGGAAGTAAGTTAGTTTTAGTTTAAGTGTTTTTAATTTCTTTCTCTCAACCCTTTTCCTCCCAGTGTATGCCCACAATGTGGTGATTGTAATTGTACAGCATNTGCATACGCAATATCACAGCCTGTCTCCTCATCTATAAATAAGAGGTAGATAGATTAGGAAGTAGGAAGTAAGTTAGTTTNTGTGGAATGAGTACGCCTTGATTATGAGCATTTAAGTGTGACTACTTGGTAACCCAGTAGCATACCTAGGATCTACGCTTGGTAATCCCAGTGGTAGTCGTGCACGAAGTCCAAGATGTGTACGAATAATCAAGGAACGGATGCTCATCGCACTTAGGCTAGGTTAGATTCTCTCACCCTTTCTCTCCTAGCTTAGTTAATATTATCTTCCATTGCCTTCAAGAGTAGCACTAGATTAAAAACACATCATACACCTTACTCTGAACTAAACCATATGTGAAAAAGCTAATACTAGTCTAGGTGGGAAGACAGTGAATTGTGACCTAAGGCTAATTGTCTAGATGCCACAACTAGTCCATCTGCGGAGTTCGACCGGATCGCACGTGTAACGCTCGTATTTGTATGGTTGAGTGTAGGGGTACCTTGCCACTCATCAATTTTCTAAACCTTTACGTCTAACATTTTGTTTAATAGTAATTAATACCAAAGTTTGTAGTTTCAAGTTGTTTTGCTATATTTTTTCTATTTGTTTGTTCTTCTTTTATGCACTATACTTTGAAATTACAATGTTTTCTTGTACTTATTTTTATCACTCAATAACAAATGTTCAAGATTCTTTTCCGAGACCCGTTTGATTCAAGATTAAAGTGTTATGTGTTGAAATTTTTCGTTCTCTAGCACCAAATTTTTTAGCTATTATAGCTATATTGATCTACTCTGTTTATGCTTTTAATTAATAATTTTTCTCTATTTTATTACTTTCTTTTGAGTTAGTAAATCAAGGTTAAATCTAGATCCTTGGGATTTTCATAGCATCTCTATTAGTTATTTATAGGATATTTTATAGATAATTAATAAGGGTGTTACATGGTTGGTATCAGAGCATGGATTTTTACTTGGATGTCATTGTATGAAATTCTTTTAGACATTGTTTGATTTGTTTGATATTTTCTAAATCTAATTCAGTACAAACTACAAGAAACAAGATTAGTCAACAATATCCCACCAGAAAATTCTAAAATTTCCTTGGAAACTTAAAATTAGATGTTTGAGCAACTATTGATCTTCTTTCAAAAACAAAACCAAAAAAATCATAATGAGTGCTTTTTCAATAAATGAAACTGAAAAAGATATGAGAATAAAATTCTCACATTTTGCAAGGGAAAAATTCTTAAAGGATGGGAGAGTATCACAACCTAGAAATTTTCATAGATTTAATTATTACTTCTTTAATACTATTAGATGCATTTCAATAGATTAGCTTATTGTTATTACTATTATTATTGTTAGTTTCTTACATAAGTGAATGCAATCTCCTTGATGGAATTATGTATTAAAGTTTTATATCTTTTATTTTACCATTATTTGACCTCAATCAAAGATTTTCTCAATATTTTATGATTAAATGTTAAAATCAAATAACCCTAAGAAGTTATTATACTTTTACAAATACTTGATCATGCATATTTCATTCTTTATGCATAATTTGTTATGTATATCCAATCTTTATTATGCATATTTAATTATGCATCTTTTAATTTATTATGCACATGTGATTATGTAATACTTTGTTCATGGAGCAATTATGAACCGTCACCTAACCCATATCATATTCCTTGTTAATTTTTGTTATGAAACTAGGATTTGGAGTTCATTTTTAATTATAATTAAATATTGCATAAATTGGCTTTGTTAAGGAAGTACCTAAGGATGATGTCCTATCTAGAATCTAACCATAATGTGTCTAGGATGTCTAAAAATGTAGATTTTAACTCTTGGTCTAAAAATGTAGATATCACAATTTTTAGTTTACCAAAATACCGTAAAAGTTTGGCATTTGAACTAGGTGACCATGATAAGTAATTCATAGATAAGATTTTAGCATATGATTTCATAGAACACATGATAAGGATCTTGTAGGTTTAAATGGAATTTGATTTGGAGTCTTGGTATGCATGTTATGAGTGTTAGGAATGCATAGGTATTAGTGGAGAGAAAAAAAAAGGAAGAGAGAAAATGATAAAAAAAAGTTAAAAATCAAATTTTTCAAAAAAAATATAAGTCAAACATCAATTTTAAAAGCATGTTACGTGCATCACAAGTTATATATAAAGTTTACATAAATGAAATATATGTAACATGCATAAAAGGCATTTTGCTTTCTTTTCTTTCATCTTCTTCATTGCCTCTCTACCGTGCTTATTTTTCACCATTGGATTTTGCTACCATTGTTTTCCAAAATAGCATTCTATCATGTTTTTATAGAAAGATGTTTTTTATCCTTTCTTCTTAATTTTGAAGCCAATTTAAGCCTACTTTCTTTTGTTCTTCCCCTTATAAATAGGGTGTGGCCTTAGAAACATTTCATCCCACTTTGTAGAAGTCTTTTGGGTATGACACGTTAAGCAAAATAAAGACAAATTCATAGCGTTAGGTAGAAGAGCAAGATTCTAAGAGTATTTTGGTAGCTCTACTAACACAAATAAGAAAGATTATATTAAGTTTCTTTTCATATGGCTACACTACTTTGTTGTGGATTTTCTATTCCTTATCACTACTTTCTACTCTTCTTCTATGATTTTGATTATTATGCCAAAATTCTATTAGATTTCTATAATTTTGGACTTTTTAAAAATCTTGTTTGTACCATTTTCTATATTTTAATGAATTTTGGAAATTGTAGAAATTATGCCCAACTTGACCTTGGATGCATTATGAACATTTGGGATCTACTTATGACATAAACATTATTTTGTAAGAATTTTGTAGAATTTGAGCTTTTATGGATTTTTGGCGATTTTGGACATATTTGGACTATTGGAATAAAATAATAATATTTGTGTAACTAATTTTTCTTAGTTGGTAGTGGAAGCTGTGAATCTTTTAGATGTCCCCATTTGCATGCCGTAGTGGAGTGTTCTTTAGAGGAACCCACCCCATGAGACTAAGGATTGTTGGATAAATTTCTCACCCTAGATTTGATTTGTAAGTTCATGTGGGGCTATGGATTTAGCTGAGATCATGGCACTGAGTATTTGAGTTTAGTGGAGTTGTTGTGAGGCATAGTAAAGATTTATCCTTTTGATGATACATGTGCCTTGGCTGTTGAGAATGTTAGTAGTGACGTTATTGCCAAGGCCATGAATGAATTGTTTAGGATCACAAGGGTAATTCGATGATAGTAGTGAGGTTATTCTAAGAGCTATCGATAAGTCCCTTTGGCAGTGAGGGTAACCAAAGCCTAGCCTTCAAAGATGTGATACTTTAGGATATGCATCCTTTAAATTTTTGTTGGACAAAGTTGTGATACTTTAGGATATTAAAATAATTTAAAGAATAATTTGATGATAGTAGTGAGGTTATTTCAAGACCTTATGGTTCCTATTGGTAGTGAGGGTAACCAAGGCCTAGCCTTCGGAGATGCTTGGATAAAATATACATTCCTTTGCATTTTTGGATTTCTTTAGGATTTTTGGAAAATTTTTGGAAATTCTAGACTTGAAACATTTTTGAAAATTTTATTGAAAACCTTTGTTTGGCCCTAAAGTTGAGACTTTTGGCCTTGAATCTTTATGCTCCATGAAGAGGAAAATATAATAACCTTTCCTATTTGAGGGGTTCTAACTCCTCCTGCATTTCAATGTAAAGAGCCCAGAGTAGGCAAGGAATCTTCAAAAGAGAGACGTAAAACAAAAGGCGTATCAATTTTATACAACATAGACCTTCAAAACTTGAGAAATAATTTTTGTATATTTTATATTTTTGTAAAATTGAAACCTTGTACACTTTTTGAATATTTGATCTATGTACCTATTTTTGTGAATAAATAATAAAATATGATAGATATGAAATTGTCATCTATGCCATTGGGATCATGAGATTGCAAAAAACAATTTTCACTTCAACACATGTTATATGTTCAAGAAAATTTATTTATTAAATATTAATATTTTATTATTTAATTTAATAAAATTAAAATTAAAATACCTTTATTTTTATCTAAATAAGACTATTTTGTGATGTAATTAGTGGAATTTTTATACAACCCCCTTTTTGTGGCTGCAAAAATCTCAATTTTTTTCTAAATAAATTTTATTTAATTATTCATGTGAGTAATATAAAATTTTATTGTAATATATTAATCTACTATATTTATTCTCTTAATTAATAATTTTTATCTATTTTACTAGTTTATTTTGAGTTAGTAAATGAAGGTTAAATCCAGGGATTTTATAGCATCTCTATTAGTTATTTATAGGATATTTTTATAGATAATTAATATGGTTGTTATGGTTTACCTAAGTGGCCTATAACATTAGATAGATAACGGCCTGAGATAACTAGTTGTTGTCTTCCCAGTCATCATTTATGTTAAACTTATTCATAAAATATTTATATTTATATTTTGAATTTTTATCATTCTCTTTGTTTGTAAAATGATTAAATAAAGGAAGAGTTGAATACTTGATTTTACTAATTAATTAACTAAACTATCCTAAACTTAGGACATCGTTCCTACTTTCCATCCACATCCTAAATGTACACTAACACTACTAGGTTACCAAGTGTTTTCTATTGGGCATACCAAGTATTCACTGCTAGGATTATCAAGCATTAGTATATTATGCTTGAAGTGGTCATACTCATGTTACTTATGAATTATAATAGTAAATACTTAAAGATAAGAATGTAAACTAAATTTAAAGTAAAATACTAGAAAATAAACTTAAACTAATCCAAGAGCTACAATGGATAGAGGAAATATTGATTTTATTGTTGTTCATACAACTGCATCTAAGTACATATTGCACTCAAATAAAATTCCATACAATCAATTCAATCCATGGTACGGGTACTTAGAGGGAAAAGTTTACTAAGTTCTATGGAAAGAAATTACAAGAGTTTGACTAAAGAATCAACCAAATGATGCCATAAATAAAGCTAGTATGTGCACTTATATAGGCTTCAAGAGGATTAGCATCGATGCACATGTGTCAACTTATCCTAAGATGCATCAATAGGGATGCATCAATGGATATGCATTGATGTAATTTTCTAATTGATGCTTCATCAACCATGTTTCTCAGTTGTCCAAATCTCTACTTTCAGTAAAAAAAAATATGAGATAAAAGCATTAAAATTAGTTTTGAAAGTGATGAATCACATTTTTCACAGCTTCGATATTAAGGATATTAGAGCCTCGACATTGGGTATCTCATGTTGGAGCCCATGACACGATGTAGAATATCCAATATTACGGGGTATACGTCGACATATAAATATAGCACTTAGGCTCACGATTTGAGATAGTTTTTCATCAATTTTTGTCATAGTTAGTGAAGCTCTTGCAGTTTGTTTTCTCCAAAGTTAGAATATTTTCTGAGTGCATGCAGTAGGAGTCTAAGTGTGTACGAATCTTTGTTTGAACACTAATGTACCTTAGTATAGCAGTGTAACAGGAATAAAAACAAGCCCTTTTGATAATCCTTACAGCACTAGGAATAGATTAATGTTTTCTTTAATTCACTTTACTTTCATGCACTTACTTTAATGCATTTAAATTATGCAATTAATTTTAAGTTGTTAATGAAAACAAGCACGACCACTTCGAGCATATATATATAATGCTTGGTAACCCAGCAATGCTTAACATTTGGTAGCCTAACAACACTTGTGTGTTCAGGATGTGTCCAAGAAAGTGGGATGGGTACTTGTGTTAGACTAGCTAGGTAGTAGATGAATTAGATCTTAAATTACTTTACCTTTCATTCTTGTTGTAGGTAACTAAACTTATAAAACATAAAATGAGAAAAATCATGTACCTCAATTACACTTAAACCATACCTGATGAATCGTGGTTTGTCAGGTGCTGATATTGGACCCTTGATATTGAACCCTTGTTAACCAAGTGCTGATATCAAACCCCTATTATCAAACCCCTGATATCTGATGAGTCCCGATATCGGACCCTCGATATTGCACCCGTGATATTGCATAAATGATATCACGGCCTAACAAGCGATTTCGCATACACGACATCGTGGTTCCCGTGTGAGCCTATAAATACACAATGGGGTGCACGGGAAAGTAAGTAAGTCAATTTAGTATTAGAGTAGGATCTTTTTGTCATTTTTTCCCTCTCAACTCTTTTCTCCTAGTGCATGCCCACAGTGTGATGATTGTAATTATATGGCACCTTTATTCAAGTGTGACATACTTGGACACACACATGATCGAAATAAAGATCATGATTACTTCATCGTTGCAGCATCCACTTAGTTTAATTACTTAATTGTTATTTTCATTAAACATGGAATGAGTATGAATTAATCACAAGCATCTACGTGTGACTACTTGGTATCCCAGTAGCGTACTTGGGCCATGTGCTTGGTAATCCCAGTAGTAGTTGTGCACAAGGCCTAAGATGTGTACAGATGATTAAGGAACAGATGCTCATCACACTTAGGCTAGCTTAGATTCTCTTCCCCTATCTCCTCTTAGCTTAACTCTCTCTCCCTTTTCCTCCTAGCTTAATTCAAATTATTTTCCATTGCCTCTAGGAGTAGCACTAGTTTAGAAACCACATCATACACCTCACTCTGGACTAAACCATACATGACAAAGCAAATACTAGTCCAAGTGGGAAGACAACGAACTGTGATCAGCGAGTAACTATCTAAATACCACAACTAGCCCATCTACAGAGTTTGACCAAATCATGTATGAAACGCTTGTATTCGTATGGTTGAGTGTAGGGGTACCTCACCACTCATCAATACCCTTAAGCTTCACAAGTGTAGTTGGGAAGACATCAAACATTCTCAACATCCATTTCACTTCCTAGAGGAACTAGTGCACTAGAGAACTATAAGTCCACAGAATTCAACTGAATTGTGTGTGAACACCGTAGTGATTCATATGCTTGGGTGTACGGGTACCTCACTATTCATCATTGGTGTCATTGCTGAGGACCTTTTGGTTGTTTTGTGCACTATGTAGGATTTAGTGAAAATCATTCAAAATCATTGGAACGAACCTTAGATTCATATCATATTTTACAATTACTACAACAAAATTTAAAAGCACATTGCATTTTTATCATCTAATTAAAAATGTCTTCTTCTCATAGGAGTGCTTCTCTACCCAAGTTTGATGAAGCTCATTAGCCCGTGCCTTAACAATATCGAGTGATGTATGCTCATCCTAATGAGTATGTAGCCAATTTCACCTTCATCCTACATCAAGATGAATAGTTACAATGGTGTGACATGGAGAGCAACATTGTGTTGTCACCCGATTGATTCGTTCTTGTAATGCTCCAACAAATGCTTATACAATGAAGTCTCCAGGAATGTCATGCTAAGTATGTTGTGCAAGATACTAATGCCAAGGATTATCATCCCACTAAGACATAATTTCTACAAGATTGATAGCTAGAACAATGCCATGAATTTGTGAAGGGAAAAGGATTTAATGATTCCCCATTCTTGTTGTACCAAAAAGATGGTGGGGAACCCTTCTTTGGGGGTTTCCCATTTAGTGAAATCCCTCTCTTTGCCTTTGGTGAAGGAGGTCAAATTCAGAACCTATGGTCCATAATTCACAATCCCAGTTCTAATAAGAATGAATCCAACAACAAAGAAGGATTCAATGAGGCAAGCCAAGGTAGGAGTATGGACAAGAAACAAGATCGTGATCGTGGTCGTGATCACTGAAGAGGTGGTAGTAGGCACTGTGATGGTGCTAGTCCTTCTTCCTCTTCACCTTCATCATCATCTTCTTCTTCTTTTGGCTCTGATCACAACTACAGGAGGCAAGACCATGATGGAGGTAACCAAAATGGCCGATGGGACCGAAATGATCGAAGGGACCATTGGGAAAGGCAAGATCAAGGGCATGGACATTCAAGGGAAATACATTGTCATGAACAAAGGGGTAGTAGAGGGCATCACAGGAACCTTGATCATGACCTCAATGAGCCTTTTCTTGCTACCTGAAGTATGCTCAATATTGTAGAGGCAGTACAAATTCCAACAAGGCATGTGAATGATAGTCAGATCAAAAGGCTAGACATGAACAATATTCCTTGGTTCGAAGGGGGATATAACTCTGATTGGTAGAACCATATCCAAGCTTTTTTAAAAGGCATGACCCTTGTATAACATAGAGAATGAGTGGCAAAAACTTAAGTTGTTCCCAAGGACACTCATCAAAGAAGCAAAAAAATGATACCAGTCCTTAAAGCCAAAATCTATCAAATGATGGAGTACCATGCTTGAATTGTTTAATGATAAATATCAAACATACTCCAAAGTGTCCAACTTGAGAAGGGAAATCCAAGGATGAAAACAAGAAACACACAAACCCTTGGATTTCACCATCAACTAATACTATTCCTTAATGCACAAATGTCTTGGCCATGATTAATCTCAATTGGATCAACTTCGTCACATTATAGATGGGCTTCGATCAGAAATGAGGAGAACCCTTGGTGTCTATGCCCAAGGGTGACTATTAGAATTAAGTACCTATCAGATACAAAGACTAATCAAGTAGGTACTTAAAGAGGAGGGTGAATTAAGAAAAAGAGAAAGTACAAAAGAATATAACTGCAATCCTTCCATTTGCAAGAGGGAGGTTCAATTCTATGATAGTGAGGAAGAATCTACACTTGATGAGGTAGTGAATAGGAAAACCTTACCACTCTAAAAAATTTAATCTAAAATTATGATCAAGGTTCATTAGTTATGGGACTCTATGGATAGCATATTTTAAGCTATCCTAAAAATTACTAAAGAGTCCAAAGAACAAGGTAGTAATTGTGAGAGTAAGAGGCACAAGGAAGTTGAACATGCCTATCAAAAAGGTAAGGGCAAGCTTGCTACAATAGAAGAAGTTGTAGAAAGCGAATCAAATGATGATCATGGGTGTGAAATCTGTGAGTATGAACATATTAAGAGATGTTGCCCCATAGTGTCATATTTATAGGAGTTTGGGATGTATGCTTTAAATCCATGACTAACACAAAGGTAAACATTCAGAATATTGCCTTATCCTCAAGGTAATTTTAGGTAGTTCCACCATCAATAGCAATATTATCCAAGCAAAACTCCACCGTAACCATATGAGCAATATCAACAATGGCAGCAATCACAATCATGGGCGTTGGCACTAGCAAGGTAGCAATACCCTTACAGACAACCTAATCCATATGGGTACTATGTTCAGTGACTCTTGTCTCCACATGACTCCTCCAGTCACATTTCTACTTTCCAATCTCACTATCACCCTTTTGATTATTATTGAACTCATTCTCCATGTGAAAGAAGGGATGTCACCTTTTGTCCTTATCCTCCTCCTATCCCTTTACATGTTCCTCTTCCAACCACACAGCTACCACCTGCTCCACCTATGCAAGATAAACTACTAGCTTAATAGCAACAATGCAACGCTACTAGGGCCATTAATCTACAACTAGTTCATCAATCAAGTGGGTCAAATACTTGATCAAAGAATAGACCTTTCTTTCAACCTTGCAGTCCACCTAAGCTCTCAAATACACCTAGGGTTGACAACCTTGTCTCTCCATCTTCCTCTATTTCAAATTCCTTTGAGTCCCCTTCAAACTAAACATTACCTAAGATCCATACTATGATTCTTACTCATACTGTATCTAATTGGATCTATGTTGGAAACCTTCCTAGGAAATTAGTTGATTTTGAAAGTCCTCATTTATTTGCAGATTGTTGGGATTGAACCGTGCAAAGCTCTTCTTAACTTAGGTTCTAGTATCAATTTAATTTCTCATGAGATGTACACTGCATGGAACCTACCTCCTCTCAAGAAGAGCAATATCAGATTAAAGTTGGTAGACTAGTCCATCATTGTTCCATTGGGACTAGTGGAAGACATTATGACAACTATCTATGGCTAGTCTTATCCTACTGATTTCCTAGTGATCAAGGTGGAGAACTGCAAAGAGGATTTTCCAGTCATCATGGGAAGGGCATGGCTTAGCACTGTTGATGTAAGAATGGACATCAGAGATCTTTCCCTAGAAATATTTAAAGAAAATGCATTTAGAAAGATCAAGAAGAAGTGAGTTCCATGCATCGCATACAATGATACATGGTGCAATTGTGTGTAGAAACTCTAGGTCATGAAATAAGCATCTATCTCTACATGCAAGTAGTGTCCACCAGAATTAGAAATTCAAAGGTGTCTATACATAGTAGCCACTAAATAGGAGGGCACCTAGTGGCTGACTGCTAATTCTGAGAGTAGCACACTTTGCATGGAACTAACTAAGAGCTTGACATGTGCATATGTCGTAGGCATGGATGAACTAAAGTAAGTTCATCACCAACTCTCTAATGATGCAAATGATGATACTTATTAGGGAGAGTTGGAAATTCCTAAAAATTTTAAGCAAGAGCCCCTTGAACTAAAAATGCCACTAGCCAAAATGGAATAGCTGCTATTTTTAAAAATTGGGAAGTCAGTCATAATCAATGCAAATATTACTCTAGAGAAAAAAAATGCTATTGAATGTGGTTGAAAAATAATTAGCAGCTTTTTCTTGGTCATATCTTGAACTCAGAGGGATTGATCCTAGGATATGCTAACATTGTATCTACACTGATCTAGCCATGAAGCCAAAGAGATAGCCACAAAGGTAATTGAACCCCAAATTGAAGTAGGTTGTCAAAAAGGAAATCAAACAACTCCTCAAGGTGGGGTTCATTTATCCCATTGCAGATAGTGAGTGGGTTAGTCCACTCATAATTGTGCCAAAGAAAGGAGCCAAGTGATGGCTACACATCGATTTTTAGCTACTAAATATGGTAACATTCAAGGACCATTTTCCATTGTCATTTTTTGATTAGGTGTTAGACATAATATCTGGGCATTGCTACTACATTTTTCTAGATGGTTATAGTGGCTATAACCAAATTCAAATTGCACTAGAGGACTAGGTGAAGACAACATTCACAAGTGTTTTTTTCCTAACCCCTACACCTTGGGTGGTCATGGGGGCCTTGGTCCAATTTTTTTAGTTTTTCCTAACCCCTACACCTTGGGTAGTCACCAGTGTTTTATCTCTAGAATCTGTATCGGCCATATCACAACTCAGCCAATGGACCTTACACCAAAGCAAGGTATCAACTATATATTGTGATTTACTTATCCTTGCTCATATGTGACTATGTTGTGTGTGCAGATGGCAATCATACAGTAATGGACTGGATCTGGAGGAAACACTTAGGATGGACTAGAGCTGGAACAGTTGTGCAAGGAACAAGATTGATGGTGCACTCATGGATGAACAACCGAAGGTGCAGTCTTGGCTTCGGTAACAACATGTCTTCTCCTCTTTTCTCTCTTCTCTCTTCTCTCTCAGCTGCGAAATAAGGTTGGATGTCAAATGTATATAGTGTTCATTCTTGTGGTCATGAATACTAATGTTGCCATGTATTGTAATGTTGATCCATTCACATGTCACCTCATTCACCATTAGTGTCATTCAAGTCAATAATCCCATACCTTCCCAATATTTTGTAAGGAACTCAAGGATGCATTTTCATTCAATCATGGGGGTATGATGAGCTGCGATATCGCTTCCTGCCTCATCTTCTATAAATAAGAGGAAGCGCCCTTTGTTCCCAATAGTTAGACTTAGACCCTTAGCCAAATTCTTGTAGTTTAGTCATTCCAAAGTTAGAATAATTTCTGTGTGCCCGCAGTAGGAGTCATAGAGTGAATGGATCTTTATTCGAGAAATTTGTACCTAAGCACACATTTCTGTATGGCAATAAAGATGAACTTTATGATAAACCTTGCAACATACAGATTAAGCTAATTAGTAATTAATTATTATTGAATGTAAGTCATAGCAATAATTAAAAATCATACAACCTTAAGCCTACTTAACCATACACCTCAAGCATACTTATAGTAATAGAAATCATATAAAAAGCCTTATGCACTACTTAACTTAATTAATGAATAGTTAATGTAAGTTAGCCATTTAGTGCATAACTAGTTAATGTAAGTTAGCCTCAAGACATAAAAAATACAAAAGCTATAAAAATCATATACCTCAAGCCTACTTAACCATACAACCATGACAATACAAGTAAGTTTTGGAAGATAGCGAACTACGATCTACGAGTAACTATCTAGATACCACAACTAGTTCGTCTACGGAGTTCGACCGGATCGTGCGTGAAGTGCTTGTATTCGTATGGTTGAGTGTAGNTGCGTCTCATCAACTTTCCTTTTTATTATTGGTAATTCTTACATCCTCTCCAAATATTTTCTTATGTCAAAGTTTTTCAAATTTAATGGACTGCTTATCTATTTTACCCTATTTGTCAACCTTCCCTTTAACACTCCTAAAGGAATCAATCTACCACAATCACAACCTAGCCAAGTGTAACCAGCGACAAGATAAGGCATTTAATAACTATGTGTTACACATTACATACTAATTCATGATTCTGTTGTGATTGCAGTGGGAAGCATGGACTAAAAGCAAGACTATCTTCACCAAGGATGATGCAGCAATACCACATGATGTGGACCGTTCATGATCGTTGAATCTTCTCTCTAACTCTTCAGCTACAAAGAGGCATTGGATGTCAATTTTATCCAAGGTGCTCACTTCTCTTATCATGAACATCCAATTTTGTAAAGATTGTAACTTTGTACACTTGGGCACTTAGAGTTTGTTTGTTCCATCTGAGTTACTTTGTATGTCAGTCAATAATCCCATACTTGCCCAATATTTTGTAAGGAACTTGTTCCTCCTCTTCTTCACTAGAGGACAAGCTTTTATTCAGTTATGGGGATATGATGAATCACATTTTTCACAGCTTTAATATTGAGTACCTGATATTGAAATCTTGACATTGGGTATCTGATGTTAGAGGCCGGTATGCAATGTCGAATATCCGATATCGCAGGATATATGTCAACCTCTAAATATACCAGTTAGGTTCATGATTTGAGATAGTTTTTCATTAGATTTTATCATAGTTAGCAAAGCTCTTATAGTTTTTTTTCTCCAAAGTTAAAATATTTTTTGAGTGCCCATAGTAGGAGTCTAACTATGTACAAATCTTTGTTTGAACACTAATGTGCTTGAGCGCAATAGTGTGACAGGAATAAAAACAAATCATTTTGATAATCCTTTCAACACTGAGAATAGATTAATGTTTCCTTTAATGCACTTACTTTAATGCATTTAAATTAAGCAATTAATTTCCAGCTATTAATGAACACAAGCATAACGACTTCGCGCATACATATAGTGGTTGGTAACCTAGCAATGCTTAACATTTGGTAGCCTAGTAGCACTATATGTGTTCAAGATGTGTCCAGGAAAGTGGAACAAGTATTTGTGTTAGGCTAACTAGGCAGTAGAAGAATTAGATCTTAAATTACTTTACCTTTCATTCTTGGTGTAGGTAACTAAACTTATAAAACATAAAATGAAAAAAATCATGTACTTCAATTACACTTAAACCATACCCTTGAGCTTCACAAGTGTAGTTGGGAAGACAACAAATGTTCTCAACACCCATTTCACTTCCTAGAGGAACTAGTGCACTAGAGAACTATAGGTCCATGAAATTCGACCAGATCGCATGTGAATGCCTTAGTGATTCATATGGTTGGGCATAGGGGTACCTCGTCACTCATCAAAAAGTAATACTTGCAACATAGGTATAGCAAATGGTAAAGAGATTTGTAAAATAAGAGCACTTAAAAATAGAATATATTATTTAAATTATGAAAACTTAGATCTAAAGAGAAATCTCATTGATATTACAAAAAATTAGCAAAATTACATCAAAACCATTCATGAAATTAAGTCATCTCTATAAATTAGCAATAACCCTAGCACTATAGAAGCTACAAAGGTTTAAGACCATGAGGGTTAAGAAAAAGAAATAAATTTTGGCATAAAAGACTTGGACACACATCATAACTTTGGCATAAATGACTTGGCATAAATTTTAGATGAAAGACTTAGAAGAATTGAAATACTTTTTTTGGAATTCAAGTTGATTAAGACAAGGAGGGAATCAAAGTTTATCAAACCAAATATGCTTCATTCATACTAGAAAAATATTAAATTTTCAAACAAAAAGTTACAATGTCTCCACTTTCTTATAACTTGAAGCTTCAATATAAGAATAATATACCTCTTATGGATGCAACACAATATAAATGCATGATTGGAGCTATTAGATTTTTATGTCACACAAGACTAGATCTTAAGTTTGCTACATCCTACTATTACAATTCATGTAAGAACTAAGGCAAAGCCATCTCAATGCTCTCACACATGTTCTAAAATACATTAAAGGCACAACAAATCATGGGCTCATCTATATCAAAGGGAATGGATAATTTTATGCTTATTCAGATCTTGATTACGAGGAGATCATAATGATTAAAAATCTACATCATAAGTCATAATATTTTATATAGATAATGCAATATACTAGAAATCAAAAAAACAAACTTAAATAAGTATTTCAACTTGTGAAGTTGAATTCATAATTATGGTTGAGTGCATACAACATATACTTTAACTTATGAAACTCATGGCACACTTAGGATTCTAAGTTGGTCTTCCAATTAAACTATTTTGTGATAACCCATCAACTATCCAATTATCAAATGAATATGTGCTACACATGAAATCAAAGCACATAGACATCAAATATTGCTTCATCAAATAAGAAGTGGATGAGGGAACCATCAGACCTAAACATGTGTAAACTAATAATCAATTAATAGCTTTATTGACTAAATTTGTTTTAAATTACCAAAAATGAGTATCTTTGTCATGGTATAGGCATCAAGAAGATTCAATAATCAAGATATGAAGATAATAAAAATCATATATTCCATACTAAAGGAGGGACTATTAGCGATAGTGGGTCATGTCTTATGTGTCCAATAAGATAAACAAGAGAGAGAAAAGAAACAAGTTAAATTTGCACTTTGTTATCACATTAATCAAAAAGACAAATTGTTTTTTATTTTATTAAAAAATTGTTGGGTAGATGTAATTAGAGAATGGCCCCAATCTCTCATGTCTCTTGAATTTAATTGTTATTTTTAATTTTATTAATAAAGTTGATAAACTTCAAATGTAAATATCTTTATTTTTAGATGTCCAATTAAGGTGAAACAAGTGTCATTGAAATTATTATTTTACATAGTATTTTATGATATAACTAGTGAAATATTTAGACATTTATATTTTCGTGGTTTGCACAAATTTCTAGTTTTCCTTAGAAAATTTATTTAATCATGATTTCTAGTAATATGAAATTTTATTGCAATGTATTACTCTATTGTATTTATGATTCCAAATAATAATTTTTATTTATTTTACAATTTTCTTTTGAATTAGTAAATCAAGGTTAAATCCAAATCCTTTGGGTTTCATAACATCTCTATTAGTTATTTATAGTATTTTATAAATTATTAATAGGGGTGTTACATTATCCTTCTTCCTTGCATCCCCATGGCATATTCCTAGATGATCATAATTCCTCGCTAGATTGTAAGCTACCTTACACTTAGTAGGCAAAGCTATGTTTTCTTGAATGGAGGACTCTGGAAGATCCTCTTCTACTGTAGATATTCAGTTCATGAGACCCCTCATGGTAGATGGCATTGTGGCCATCAAATTGGACACATGTTGACATAATGTAGGGGTAAAATCCTCCTCACTCATTATGCAATTCTACTTTCTTTTCCCATTTAGTAGAAACTCAACTATGCACCTTATCACACCATAGTAGAACTTGTAGCTTACTATGTTGATTTGACTAGTATTATTATTGATTTGCATTTTATCAAATTTTTTCTATTACCTTATTAATGATCAAGCTTGTCCAATCTTAAACTACACCCCTTGTCATCATGTTGTAAATTACAGTGAGTTATTGGAGGGATGTAGACAACTTCCCCTTTTAAGTTTGCATTACCATAGCTCTTGATGTTCATAGCTCTTTCACAATACTAGATCCATTCCTTCATTGTTTTGGTCTCCACTACATTGAGCTTCACCTGATCATCAACTTCTATGCCATGATCTAGCATGTCAAACCAATAGAAAAGGAAGTTTCTACTCTATCTCAAGATCACATGTTTTTTATTCATCTTGAACATAAAAAGGCATTTCTTAGTGATGAAACAACAAACTCTTGTTACTACATCCATAGGTGACATGGTTGGGGAGCATTGGGTGAAAAAAGAAACTAACCCAACCTACTCGAATGTAGGGAGAAACCATCACCCTAGTCCCATCAACCATTTTTACCTAGAAATGCTATTATGAAGATTGTCCTTAACGTTGTGATTTTTAAGTTGCATCTCCATATATATAATATCTATGGTCCTGATCTTATCTGTAAAGCAATAAACATTAACATTTAACATCAGCTTATGTATAGTATATCTCATATAGTAGTTAGAGCCTCGTCACTTAGAAAACTTACTTGTAGGCCTAAGCCTAATCCTGGAGCCCTTGGATCATTTAACCTCCAACTCATAGTCCTCTTTTTCATAGATAGAGTATACAAAATCCACTTCTAGTAGTAGAGTATAGCACCAATGCCCCTTTGTAAGATTGAATTCATAAGAGAATCACTGAAACACAAGAACATGTTGGTTGTCCATTGTTTCAATTTCTTGGATTAAGGCCCACATGTCTATCAAGTAGTTTTTGTACATATTGAGGTCTCAAGACTTGCAACTAGCACACACCTCAATGTTAAACAAAGCTTAAACATCACTAACACCTATCAACAAATCTAACTAAGTAATAGAATAAGTCAAGAAAGATTTTACCTCTCAAGGATAATGTAAGTCCTACCTAATTTGTAAAATATCTATAATCATTGAGCATCCAACAATATGGTAAACATTAAATAGTAAAAATCATTCTTGTATAAATACATGCACCATTGTTTGTCATTTTGCATTACTCGTGCTTCATGCAAGATTCCTCCTTTGTTGAAGCTCCTATGAATAAAATGGCTAATAATCACCTTCAAGAAGCTCATGTTGTAGTGTCAACCTTCAAAATAAGAAGTTCTTCTAGTTGTAAAGCTTTTATATATTCAACTTTGTAGGTATCCTCTAGTTCGACCTTTGTGAAGCTACTTTTATACTAGATGAAATCTTAGATAACTTTAACATTGAGAACATGTGTTTTAAAACTCCCAAGGGTACTTGCTATCTAAGCACTAAAATAGCTCAATTATTTCTATAATCCTTAGAAACTCTACCAAGGAAATCAAGATTTTTAGGGAAAGCAAGTTGCGAAATTATGTTAATGTTTTAACTCTCAGTTCAAGTTCCCATGGATTCCAAATTTCAACCTTTAATGAGGAGTGCCTTTTCTATATTAGTTCTTTGAGAATTGGAAGAGGCTTTTAGGTTGAAAAAAACCTACTTACATTCTATTTATTATCTTCATTACATCATGACAAAAAATCTTTATGGTTTGCCTATGCCTTGTACATAGTTAGGAACAATGGCTCTTAAAGTATTAAAACCATTACTGGAGAACTTTTCCAAGGCTCTTATTTTAGGATGAGAAGTGATTTCAAAGATATCATAGGTCATGGAATGGAATGTAGATCTAAATATCATTGTTACTTCTTGTCTGATTCTCAAAAAGTTATTTCCATTAGAATTTCTTGAAAGTTAAAACTATGTTAGTTTAGTCCACTTTTGTGGAAGAGGGGTGATTTCCACAACTTGCTATTTCCTCTCATTTGAGTAAAGTATTTTTTTAACTTTATTATTTGTGGGTTCGTTGTTTACAAAAATTTACCAATGCAAGAGGATGAACATGTGAATAATAACCTTGAACAATCGGGAGTAGTGAACCCAGTAGAGGACTATCACATGGAAGAAACTCAAGAATAATTGCTTCCACTAGCTCCCATCAATCATAGGTATTGTTTCTTTATCTATACATTAGAAATAGTTCTTTGTTCAATAGTTCATCTCATGCATGACCCATCTAAAGTCATTCAACATTGCAATAAGTATTGGCACAAACAAGAGTCAGAAACATTTGGGATCCCTCTCTTCCAAATTATTTGGAAACTTCCGACCCTCCCCAAAATTAAGCAGTTCCTTTGGTGTCTTCTTCACCATGGTCTACCTATTGGAAAACATCTAGAATATCTAGGGATTCCTAATCCCAATTGCCCTCTATGTGGTGGACAGGATGACTTTGTCCATGTATTTTGGCAATGTCCCTTTGCTCAACATGTATGACAGTGGGCTTCTAAAGCTTTTACATCATACAAGCTATCTCAAGAGGATGTCATATTCGGATTCTTGAACATTACTTCTACTAATCTTAATTTTCTGTGGAAAGTTATTAGGCCTACTATTTTATAATATATTTGGAAGCGAAGATGCAATGTTCTATTTCAAAAGACAGAGGATTATAACAAATGTTTGCTTACCAGGTTGGAGAAGTTGCAGATCTTTTGCCTCACCTATTTTCAATTCACATCTCAAGCATCCAAGTTCAATCTGGACAGTCATCAATTGGTTCATCTGCTGCAGCTATGGGAAAGACCTGTGTGTTCCAGTTACACTTAGCATTAGTAATCTCTGCAAGGAAGTTTTCCCTTTTTATTATGTGGAGTCACCATTGGAATTCTCTCTATCCTTAATTGAGAGCTCTTTTCCTTATCTAATTCTATGTCAATCTGTTTTGTAACAAGCTAGTCTGTGCGAACATTTGGTTGTGCCCCAACTTGGGTTTCCTCCTCTAATACTCGTTTATTTCTAAGGTGTTTCCCGAGTGTCATTCATGATGCTCTCAGTTTTCCCTTTCCTTTAACCCTATGACTTATTCAAGTTGTTGTAATTGATGCACCTTTAATTTCAATAAAACTTCTTTTCGGGGTCCAACACCCCCCCTAATCTAGAAAGTGTTCTTATTAGTCTCTCTTGTTGGCACTCTGCAAAAATTTTCTGACCATTGACGCTCTTCGCCTAGTTCTGCGCCATTGCGTTGCTAAGCGTTACTGTGCTTTGTGGGTCACAATGATGCCATTGTGGGTTGTTCCACCCCATCCTATGTCTGGTGTTGGGCAATTGGGGCACTGTTCTTTGCTGCTATAAGCCCTAAGTATGATTCTCTTTAGTTTTGCTCTGGTTTGGCTATTATTTTCTATGATTTTCTAGTTCTCAATTCTTTGTCGCTCCACCTCTCTTTGCATTTGGTGGTTGGTGTCTACGATTTTCTCTGCTACAGTTGTTGTGATACTATGCAGCCATTCTACACTGTGGCTGGGGGGTCTACATTGTTATTGTCTTGTGGTGGTGTGGGGCTTTGCTGCTAGGCATCGGTGGTGTGGGTGTCCCTATCACTAAGTGTTTTCTCAGCGGTTGGAAGGTTACTCTGAGGTTGTTGCTAGTGTGGCCACTATTGTGCTTGTCTTGTGGGTTGGTGCGGTGGCTATTGGTGTTGTTCTTCATCACTATGGTGTTTTTTGTCGAAATGGCAGATTCATCAGGTTTTGCTCCTCTTTAAGGAAGTCCCTCTAACTCACCTACAATCGATTTTCTTCCTCCAATGATATTTTTGATGCAGTTTCCAATGAATTTGCATCGTGCTTTCTTTTTTTTTTCAAATAGTGGGGTTTTTACTAAGGTCTTTGAGTATCAATATGCAAATCCAAAACCTCCTTTAGCCCCAGGGCATTCAAGTTTCTCATGCCCATTACTATGCCTGAAACTTTATTCTAGTGGAATTATCCAAGGCCTCTCAAGTCGAGAAGGCTTTCTCAAAAATTTTCCCAACATGGAATGCAACTCTAATAGTGCATGCCTGGAGATTTAACTTTAATGACCTAACCTTTAACACAATCCCCTGTTATGTGGAATTGCCAAATCTTCCACTCATTTTTTCATTTGTAGAAAGAGACATTGTGAGCATCCTTGGCCCCATTCTTTCTGACCATTACATTGTGATCAATGATACTCAAATTCACTGCTATTGTATCGAACTTAATATAGCTTTCAGGAAAACCTCTTTAACCCTTGCAACCGGTGGAAAACTTTTCACCCAAATTTCCACCCAAAAAATAGACTATTTTTATCTCCCAAACTCATGCAACTACTATCATAGGGTCGAGCATCATATCTTAGCATGTCCCTTCTTAGCTAAGAAGAAACAATCTATAGCACCCCTAAAACCCAGTCCCCAAATACACCATCCCACCCACCCTCAGAATCCTTTAAATTTAGATCCTTTTCCCAAATAGCTCCAAAGTCCTCCTCTCTATCTAGCCCCTCTAAGATACAAATTCCATGGTTTAGTACATAATCCTCGACCCAGGACATCCCATACAAGTCATTCAAGGATTCCATCTTGGGTGAGGAGTTTGTGATGGGTAGTGGAAGGAAACATGTTAAAGCTTCTTTCCTTACAACTCCAACCTCCACCTCCTCTCCACTAAACACTTCCAAGGTCCTCATTACTACCAACAACTCTTTTGCCCTCTTTTCACAAATAATGGAAGTTGATACTTTGACTTTTGAATCTCCTATTGATCTCTTAGTTGACACGCCCTTTGTTTCCCCATGAACCTCTTATCATGGAACATTTAAGGCCTTATTGATAGGCTTCGATGAAAGTGTGCAAGCAACTTTCTATCTAATCTTAATACTACTTTTGATTTCATTCTTCTTCAAAAAATCAAGATTTCAAGTGACCATTTATCTCTTTCAACCCATTGGTTTCTTCCTCACTCAGCAATTCTTGCAACGTCCCACGTGAGTGGGAAAGGGGGAGCTTCCATAATCCTCTCAACTTACTGGAAAGAGAAACTCATTTAAAGTGGTTCTGATTCTAGGCATAGAGTATCTTAGGCTATCTTATCCTTCCTACATGGCCCTTTTGGCATCTGCTAGATTTATACCCCCAATGATTCTACCGAATGTGCTCTCTTATGGCAGGAACTGGCTATGTCTCTTTTCTCAGTGCCTTGGATATTTGGAGGAGATTTTAATATGATAGAATTCCCTCATGATAAGTTTGGGGGATGTTTTCTCATCTACCAACTTCTGAATATCAGACCTGGTCCTCCTTTCTGAAAAAGTTTTACCTTTCTGATGGAGTGGATGCTTCTGCTCACGATCCCCTCTATAGATTCAATTGGAGCAATCTTCGTCTAGGCTAGGCTCACATTTATAGTAGGTTAGACAAGTGCTATTTTTCTACTCTCTCATTTTGGCAAGCCTCCTCCAGTACTATAGTTCATCAACACACCACCTTATCTAACCATCTTCCCATCTTTATATCTATCCAGTTTCATGGCAACAAACATAGACATAGCTTCCATCTTTTTTGACTACATAATTACTGCTTCTCTTCCCCTACCACTAGACTTCTTCTCTCTAGCCTTTGGAATGCTAAACCTAGGCCTTTAAATCAGGTGGATTGGATCCAATGGTGGCATCGTGCTTCTTGTAGAGTGCAGAACTTTACTTGTTCATATGGTAAGGTAGTGGCTTCTCAAGACAAACATGAATACAACAACATTCACCTTACTGTCAAACATCTAATTGATAAATTAGCTCATGATCCTTTCAACACTCTAGTTCACGAGGATTTAGCTAAAGCCTGGTTAGCCTTCCAACAATGGGAAGTGTACAAAGCACAAAGTGCCTTAACTAAGAGCAGACTCACTTGGTTAAATATTCAAGATGAACATTGTAAGGAATTATTCAAGTATCTAAATTGCTCTTCTCCCTTGCCTTCTTTAGACAAAATCTCCAATGATGGCACTATCATCACTGACCACAACAATATCCTCTCATTCCTTAAGAACCATTACGAAACCCTCTTTGCAACTATTGTTATGGACCTCTCATCATTTGAGGTTGCTACCCTCAATTACCCTCGCCTTATCAATTCTACTATGTTGCAAAGTCTCGAAGCCAATATCATCAAGGAGGAGCTTCAAGTGGCTTGTTCTAAGTTAAGTCATGGGAAGGCTCTCGGTTATGATGGTTCCCCCATTGAATTTTTTCAAACTCATTGGGACTTGGTGGGGAATGATCTTTTCCAAGTCATTAAAGAGGTTATCATTACTGGTTCCTTTGGGCCCAATCTAAATCAAGGGATTATTCATCTCCTCCCTAAGTCTGGGGATCCTACTTGTATCTCCAACTAGTGTCTCGTAACTCTTCTCAATGTGGTGTATAAAATTTGGGCCAAGTGCTTAGCCTTACAACTGAAAAAAATTCTTGGCCACATTATATCTCCCTAGCAAACTGGATTCGTTCTTGATGGGTACATTTTAAACAATGTGGTTGTGGTGTGGGAGGGTCTCAAGTGGGTGGAGGATGATGGTCAAGATATTCTCCTAATGAAGCTAGACTATGCCAAGGCCTATGACAACATAAAGTGGGACTTTATTTTGCATACCATGACTAAACTTGGTTTTGGCCCCAAGTTCCTACATATGGTGAAATGCTTATTCTCATATGCTAATGCAAGAATAGCCACTACCTTCTGCATCACCTCTCTCTTTTTTACCCATAGGTCAGTGTGGCAAGGCTATCCTCTTGCCCCTTACCTATTCATCATTGTAGCTAACTTTCTCTACCATCAGATAAACCATGACATACAAAATAAAGTTCTCATTGGGGTTTGCCTCTCTTCACCTCCACAACAACTTCTTAACATGCATTTTGTAGATGACTCCTTTTTTCTTGTCCAAAACACTGTAGCTAATTTGCATTGACTCTTATCCAGGGTGGAGCAATATTGCTCACTCTCAGGATCCACTGTTAATTGGAGCAAATCCTCTATTTATAGCTTTACTAGTAATTACAATCATGTGACCAATTATAATTGGAAGCTACTTCAGGATCAAGACATCAAGATTTTGGGAATTCCCTTTCGCTTTAGAGGTTCAACCTTAGTTCTTTGGGAGCAAGTCACCTATTGAATTCAAAAGAAACTTGATAAATGGAAGACTAAACCCCTCACTCTAGCAAGTAAGTACCTTGTCTGTAAGTCCATATGTGCGTCTACCCATGTGTATTATTCTTCATGTTAGGCCCCCTCTCAAACTGCTTACCAAAAGTTGGAATGCGTATTTTGCAACTTCATGTGGTCCTCCAAAGATTCTTAGCAGGGCTTCCATCGTGTTGCTTGGAATATTGTTACTCTCCCTAAGAATAAAGGTGGTTTAGGTCTTTTGAGTTTTTTCAAGCAAGGGATTACCTTAGTCACTAAATGATCAGTCCAACATCTTGATGCCCTAGATATTATTGGGATTCTCCTCCAATTAAGACTTTATCAAGCATTTCCCAAAAACAACCCTTTTTGGAAAGGTATCCATTTTGTTAATTGGATCCTTTATCCCCATACTATCATTATTCCTGGATCTCATGTTTTCAAAAGCATTTCGAGGGCTTGGCAAACTCTACACAGTTATATTGATTGGACTAATATTAAGATCAACCCTACTCTCCTCTCCAAGTTGTGTCCCTGGTGATTACCTTTGTCACCCGATCCCCTCGCCATCACAAATGCTAAGGTTGCTACCTTGTGGTATCGAAAGGATGTTATTTTTCTAAATTGTCTTCGACTGGTCAATGGATTTCGGGGGTGGCGTTTAATAATTTGTATGGGGAGTTTAAAGCAATGCACCATTGCCTTGCTCAAGTCTACACCTTTATCCACTGCCATATGCAACTAGACGTTTTGGTGCAAAGCACTTTTCATGGCCTTCAATTGATTAATGGGTTGAAACTTCTACCTTACAAGCCATATGTCCCCTTTCACTTTATGCATGACTCATCCAGTGTTTTTCAACGATGTAATAAGTATTGGCACAAACAAGAGTCAGCACAATTCTGGATCCCCTTCTTCCAACGGCTTTGGAAACTACTAACCCTCCCTAAAATTAAACAGTTCCTCTGGTTTCTCCTCCACTAGGGTCTACCAATTGGCATATGTCTCAAACATCTTGAGATTCACAATCCCAACTACCTTCTTTGTGGTGGAAAAGATGATTTTATTCATGTGTTTTGGCATTGCCCCTTCGCGCACAGTATGTGTGGACATGGGTTTTCACATTAATTCCATCATGTAAGCTATCTCCACATGCTGTTGTATTCGGATTTTTGGCCACCACCTCTATTAAGTTTAAATTTCTGTGAAACGTAGATACAATGTTATCTTTCAAAGTATTAATTATTCTAATACCTGTCATCTCACAATGATGGAGAAATTGTAGATCTTTTGCCTCATTCATTTCCAACTTCAATCTCAAGCATCAAAGTTCAAAACAGATATTCATTAGGTGATCTCTCTTTTGCAACTTTGGGAAAGACCTACGCGTTTCAACAACACTCTTCGTAAAAATCTTTACATCATCGCTTCCCTTCTCAAATTTGAATGAAGCCACTAGATATGAGTCTCTGTGTCTTTTATTGAGCGCTCTTTACCTCGTCTCTATCTATGCCACTCGCTCTTGGAGCAGGCCTGTTGGTCTTGGCATATGGTAGTTCCCCAAATTGGGTTTTCCCTTTTCACGAACAATTATTTATGAAGATGTTTCTCAGATCCCTGGTCTTTTCTAGTTCCCATTGAATTCTCCCCGTGACTTCTTATGGTCTATGTCCTTGATACCTAATCCACAAAGCATAAGGAGAAGGAAAAGCAAGTTAAGACTTCATTTCATGTCATCTCATCTGTTGAGACCTTGTGTGCCTGTTCTTAATTAAACATGTTTACAACCCTGATGAATTTACCATCCTTCTATAATCCATATCCAAAACCTAGCAATAGCATGCAAAACAGAAGCCTTTGTATCCGGCTCTGCACAGTAACGTTAGCTGCAGATCAAATTTGTGATTTGTATTCACTCTGGCATTGGAGCTCGGCCGCCGCATTCGGAGGCGGCCAATGCGGAGCTCAAGCGAACCGACAGCATTGCAGATGGATATTCAAACCGATGCAGGCGATTCCGACGCCGTGGCCGCATCCATGTTCTTGTTTATAACGCCGCTCCGTCTTATCCAGAACACCTTCGAAACTAACGTTTCTGGCATGTGCTGCTGCCTGGAATTTTTGATTTTTTTTGTTTTGTTTTTTCCCCTCTATCTGCTTTTTGGCTCTCGTCTCTCTGCTGCTCACGTGGACGACTCATTAGGATTTTTGTTCAACACGCGTTGAAATGGCCTAGGATTCTAGTGTACGTTTAATCTGAAACGCTTGAGAACCAAACACTTCCAAACTTTTGTTAGAACGGACAAAGCTCATTTTTGTTTGTTTTGTTTCGGTTTGACGCTTTCTGGAGGTTGAAAATTTCCGTACTTTTGTTAAAAATGCCGCCGTTCGTTGGTCCTCAGCTCTGGCATAGCTTCCACCATGGATTTGGCCTTATCTTTATCCAAATTCAGTGGCTTACATTTCCTTTTTCTGTTTCACGGAAGTTCAGGTTATGTTTTACTAGTTTACGCGTTTGTAAGTGTTTGTTGTCTTCATCTTTGTCTCGGAGCTTATGAGATCTATCGAGGTTCTTCCAGATATTTTATCCAATCGTACTGAACTTGTAGTCACGGCTTAGAACTTTTTGCAACACTGTTACAAATGGAGTAAGATTTCATTGTACATTTATCTGTCTGGGAGTTGATTAAAAAGGGTCGATCTTTTATCTTCCTCTGGCATTTTCTAAATGTTTTTTTGGTCCTACCGGCTAAAGCCNATTAAAAAGGGTCGATCTTTTATCTGCCTCTGGCATTTTCTAAATGTTTTTTTGGTCCTACCGGCTAAAGCCCCTATGGGCGCATTGGTCGTAGTGACTCAGGAAGTCGAAGACCTTAGTGACAGGGAAGTTGGTTTTCCATTCTTGTGTGCCTCTGTAAAAGGTCCGTAACTATCTTTGCGTAAACACGGCCCAATCACAGCACTTACAGTATTGCAAGATTTCGTTCGTATTCCGTGGAGAAAGCCCCCAGAGTGAGCCTGGTCGTTCCCGGCTAAAGCCCGCTGGGCAGCGCTGCTTTGGCAATGGTGGGACAGTTATTGAAATATACATGTCATCAACAGAAGTGCATCTATAGATGATAAAGGTGTAGTTAATAAAAATATCCACTGCAACGTTTTTCCACATATATGTTAGATGCCACAGCAAGCATATGTGAATGGTGGCATTTCAGCAAGGAAAAGTAAACTGGTATATGTTAGATGCTACAGTGTTTTCTTCGGTAGATGCTACACCAAGCAAAAGTAAACTGTGTTAAAACTCTTTGAACTCAATTTTTTTTACAAACCCTTAAATTTCTTTCAGGCAAAAACTTTTTCTCAGGAGAAAATCATAATTGGTTGCATCATAGTGAAATTATGGTCAGCTGGGCCGGGCTACAGCCTATCTAGTGCTTTGTGTTGGGTTTCTTATTTTAGAAAATGGGTAGGTTGGGCAGTCGAGGTTGGAAGCGGCAATGATGTGGCAAGAAATTGGTAGTAGAAGATCTGACCCTAAATAATCAGCTCCCATTTATCTGAAACTCTTTGGAACCAAAAGCTTTCAAACTTTTGTTAAAACTGATGATGATCATTTTTATATGTCCCATTTGGTTTTAATGCCCTCGGGAGAATGAAATTTTCGTAATTTTGTTCAAAATGCTTTCTTGTGTTAGACCTCAGCTTTTGCAGAACTAGACACACCTCATTCCATTACTCTTCATTTTGCTTTTTTATGCATCTCAACTATGGATTTGGCCTTACTTCTGTCCAAATAGAGTGGCTTATGTTTCCTTTTTCTGTTTCACAGCAATTTAGGGATATGTTTTACTACTTTAGACGTTTGTAAGTGTTGTTTCCATCTTAGTGTCCGAGCTCATCAAAACTATATTGAAGTTCTATTTTATCAAATTGTGGTGAACTTCTTGTCACGGCCTAGAACTTTTTTCAATACTACAAAAATAGGATTCTTGTACCCAACCAAAAACTAGCTGATTGTTCCTTGAATATTCCGGACAAAGTGATTCTACCAATGTGGATCTTAGTATTTTACCATCCTGGGATAAAATGAGTTTATGTTGCTTTCATTCTAGAGCCATAACTAATTTTTAACTCTTGATGTCGCTTCACTGTAAATATGACATCCCAAGTTCCCAACTAAAACACTTTTTTAAAACTAGGCTATATCTCCTTTGAGGAAATGATAATTTGGCAACACGGTCACAGTTCTGAGTTTTAATTTTTTCTTAAAATTATGCTAGAGACAGTGAAAATGTCTCATTTTCAATTGCTGGATGTCAGGACTAATGCGTGTGACCAAAGAGGTGACCCCACACATGATAAAATGGAGAAAGGGAAGGATTGTTAACATTGGAAGTGTGGTCGCTATCAATCCTTCACCATGGGTCGGTGCCTATGCTGCAGCCAAAGCAGCTATTCATTCTCTTTCAGATGCATTAAGGTTGATTTTTCACATTTATGAATTTCATATATTGTTATGTTTTCTTGAAATTTGTTTCCTCTTTACAAGGGGTAATAAAACATTTTAACAAGGGTTGGTCTGTAACATAAAAAGGCATTTTATTTTCTAAAGACAAAAAATGGAACAGAATATCAAAATTCAGTAGAGCTTTAAGTTGTATGATGTAAATTCCCTAGCCAATTCAACTATGTTTTGGATTTCAGTGCTAACCTTGCTTTGTATAATCAAAGGGGAAAAGGAAGAAAGAAAACAAAGAAAAATTAGTTTAATTAGCTTCATTCCCCAAACTACCTTTCCTAATATGCAATTATTTCTACATGTAGGTTGGTCAATCTTCAGCTAGTATACAACCCTTTCTATTTGGATTATTCCATTCCTACAGCCAATATTATTGATGATAAACTTGGGAATTCTGCTGCCATTGCTATAGTCTTCAATGTTTGGATAGTTTTGCATGTCAATATGATCTTTATATCCATATTAATCTTCATTCAAAGATTGACTATCAATAATTGAAAATGATCATGAAATGTTGGAGTTCTCTAGTTGGGAATGGCAACCAAGAAAAAGGTGATGCCTTCAACTGAAGCATTATGTTTGTAGTTTGAATTGAAAAGGTATCTCCCATTGATACTCTTTAAGGAACCAGACAAGAATACTGAAAATGCAAATATTACTAGTTTTATATAATTATGTCTTGGATGGCTGCCATCCAAGACAATTTCTAAGTATAATGAGGAAGATAACTTAAATTAGCAATAAAATAATATTCTCCTAGCATTTACAAGGGATTGAAAGCAACATAATTATCTGTTCTTGTCTTGCCAGTATTTTCTTATTCATGAGGTAGAACACACGAATGGGTTATTTTTCTTTTTCTTTTCAATTTTTGGATTTTAAATTGAATTTTGCAGCTCCTTTTATTAAGTTATGGGGTCAATTGCAAATTAATCCCATCATATGGAATGTTTCTCTCCTAATTCACGTCATTCTCCATTATTTCTTGTGTTATCCCTGTTAAGAGTAGGATGACCTCATAGATCAATCAGCCATGAGCATAGTTGAATCTTATTTAGTTCTATTTCTGCCCTCAATTTGGAACTTTGGCAAAGAATGCTTTTATCACTATATTTCCCAGCCCTTCATAGCTATGTCTACCCAGAATTTGTAGAATTGCAGCGGAGTTGAGGTGGATGCAATAGATGATGACTCTTACAGCTGCTCCATATCAAACTTAACTCATGGGACAGGGAATGTATTCTTTGCCGCCAGTTTCAGCAGCATGTTACCGGTATTGCATTAATCCTGTTGTCTAAACCTATACAAGTACCTGGCCGGTGAAGAATGAAAGCATGAGCTAAAACTTAAGAGAGGGAAGTTACCACATTTTTTTCATTTTACTTTATGGTGAATAAAGTATTTTCAATTTTTTTTAAATTGTTATATTTTGAAATTAGAGAAAGCTAATGGGAGATAATTACAGAAATAATTTGAGAAATATCTATATCCTTGGTCTATTCTGCTTTGAAAGTTGTTTATTCTTATGCCTGTTGCATTTATATTGGCAATGTTTTCCTCTGAGTTACGGCTTCATTGTTTTGATTTGCTATTTGCATTCTGCAAGTTAAGGTTTGATTCCAATAAATTATGCTGAGATGTAACATTGTTCTATGAATTATCGATGGAATATTTGGGGTTTGATGTCACAATAAAATTTTTCATTATTGATCATTGAAGCACAAGCTTTCAAAACCAAAATACATAGTCCAATTAAAGTTTTGATTTAGCATGCTGATAGTAAAAAGTTCATTTTCCCTTGGGGACTTGGGTAGAAGGGGGTAAGGCTGTAATACAAACTGAGACATTTTTCTAGTTTATTGCCCTCATATGCACTAATCCCTATCATCTAGAAAGAACCCTTTAATTACCAACATGTCATTCCTTAGAAAAAGGCCATATTTATCAGTTAAACAATAAAGCTACAAGATTTAGCTTCACATTTACAACAATATCCTATTCGAAGATAAATTTTGCTTCTCCACTGAGCAAGTAATGTGCTTCATGAAGATGTTACTGTCTTCATTTACATGACATCTCTTTTCAATGACCCATCTACCACAAAAACTATCGCCAATGAGAACACTTCCGTGCTTGAACGGACCAAAGGCAGGATCGTGATATAGAGGATACAATTGCAGTTCTTCATTTTTGAGTATTTCCGACGTAGTAAATTGGCATTTTATGTCCCTGTTTAGGGATAAAGCTCACAGGCTTAAGAGAGTTTAATTAAAAGGCAAAGTCGGAAATAAAAGACCTTTATTCAGTAAACTAGTTTTGACAGTCATTTTTTGAAATTTGGACCTCTAGAGTTTCGTTGTTTGGGCGATGAAATGTTACCACCTAGACTTTTCAATTGTAAAGCTCCATGCATTACATGTTGCCATCCGATCATGATTCTTTCAATCTTTAGTCATTGGTCACATCGCCCTCTTATAGTTTTTCAGATGAGCATCTTGGGGGAGAGTTAATTTGCACCATGTCAGCAGGTATTGGGTAAAAGTTCAATTAATGTTCGTTTCCATAAATTTCTCACCTATCTATTATGTTTGACAAAATTTTTGGATCCGGAATAATATTTTTCTTTGGATTGATAATAAAGCCAATACGATAATTATTGTTTTTAGTGCTAGCAAACAGGAAACGATCTCCCAAGTCATCCCTAATTGGCCATTAAATTGCAGATGGAGTTCCTCTGTTTATGGTGAATAATTATGAATTTTATTTGCTGCAGAATATATGTTTTTATGTTTTTGCTTAAGTTTCTGCCTTCTGTTATCTAGTATAAAAAGTGAAATTGGTCTACGATAGATGCTAGATTTAGGATAGAATAGAAACTGTTCTAGATTAGTTTTCCTTAATAGTAAATAATTTACCATTCTGTTTCTCTGAGCTTCTATGAAACCAAGTTTGAAAGAATATTTCATTGTAATCGTAGCTGCTTAAAATCTCTCATCTTGGTGCCAATTAGGATATCCTAATTCTGGTTAAAGTGGGATAAAAGGATGAGCATAATGATTAGACTTTTAGTTGCGGCATTCATAACTGGTTAGCAACCCTGGTGTTCAATGATAAGCCCACAATCTTTAATCCTCGATGAACTGTTGTGATTTGTTTGATTTAACGAATTTTCTCAAATTTGTAGATTGGCCTTCTACGCTTTTAAATGTTTAATAACTTCGACAAAATGTTCTAGTTAACTTTAATGACACATAAAAAAGTTTCAAATAATAGGTTACCTGTTGCAGGGTAGAACTGAAACCTTTGGAATAGATGTGGTGACAGTGGTTCCCGGTGTAATCAAGTAAAACCTGGGAATCCATTGTGTCAGAGTACAAATTTCATAAGCCTTTTGAAGAAGCTAAACATAGAAGGACTACATACCAGAGTACAAGTTCTATAAGCCTTTTGAAGAAGCTAAACATAGAAGGATTACATGTTCCCAAGAATCTGGCCTCAGTCCCACCGATGTTTTTGCTTCTAAAACTGCAGATGTCATTTTAAGGAAACACTCTCCTGCTTGGTTCTCTTACGGTAAATTGTCAACTATCGCATCAGTGCTCGGCTGTCTTCCTCTTTGCATCAAAGACTTTGTTGTGACTAAGAAATTCATTACTTCAACTTCGGCAAATAAATGGTAAGACATGGACAAACATGAAGAAAGCCGCGTATGGTGGAGAATTTATGAAGCTGAACCTAAATAGGTTAAAAAAGGTTATGACGATGGGCAAATGTTTATGTGATTTATTATTGTTATGTATTTGTTGAAGCCTAGCACTTGGTACCCCTTTAATTCTATGTTGTTTCTGCCTGATTTAATTTTAATATTTTAACATTTTTTTTAGATTGGATGATTTTATATTGGACCTCTATTTTGCCCCTTCAATTATATAGCTTCCCTAGTTTGATTTAATTTTAATATTTTAACATTTTTTTTAGATTGGATGATTTTATATTGGACCTCTATTTTGCCCCTTCAATTATATAGCTTCCCTAGTTTGATTTAATTTTAATATTTTAACATTTTTTTTAGATTGGATGATTTTATATTGGACCTCTATTTTGCCCCTTCAATTATATAGCTTCCCTAGTTTGCTAATCTCTCCAATTAACTATGACATCTATATTAGGAAATTCAAAGTCTTTAAAGTAAGTTTCAATTCTCTCCAATTAACTATGACATCTATATTAGGAAATTCAAAGTCTTTAAAGTAAGTTTCAATCTAGAGTGTTGACATCCTATAAGTCTATTTGAAGTTGTTGACCAAGGAATTGGACATGCACATGTTATGGGGATGCCTAGGTTGATGCCTTTCATGATATGTCATTGTCCTAGCTTAGCATAATATTGCTACCATTGCTATCAAATATTTAAGAAGATTATGTATTAGGTCTAGAGCTTGCATTGATGAATTGATTATGCACATGTTATAGGGATGCCCAAGTTGTTGCCTTTCAAACAATACAAGATGTGTCCTTGTGGTAGCATAGTGTAATATTGGAATTCATTATTGTTAGACATTTAAGGGGATTATGTATTAGGTGTGGAGCATGCATTGATGAAAATGGTTTGCTGATTTGGTAGCATCTTCATCACTGCCATTCGTCATGTTATAACGTTTAGATGACTTTAGATTGATCTTATGATTTTGGGTCTTGAGCATTCTATTTTTGCTTTTTGACTTTGGAGTTGTGGAAATTGAAAGATTTTTAACTCAACATTGCTTAAGTCACATTATTTTTTACTCAAAGTTAGAGTAATGATGTTGCATTAACTCTTATTATTGTCGAGAACATTCCAACTTAGGAAGAGTATGTCCCTAATAAGTTCAAAGATTGTATTTACACCATTTTATGTAAATTGAAGTGGATATATAAATCTTGGAGTTGCTTGGAACCTACTTGAAGATCCAAAGGGTTGACAAAAGGAGGTACTTGTGTTATTAGTCGTAGAATATTGAATGGGCAAGGTCTTGAGTAGGTGATGAGCAACGAGCAGTTCCTATGCCTAACCATACAAATCACTAGTGTTTAATAAGTGATCTGGTCAAATTCTGTAGACTTTAGCTTTCTAAATATGGTAGTGAATTTAACAAACGTGATCATTGTCTTTTCAGTTTCACTTGTGAAGTTCAAAGGTATGGTTAAGTGTAATTGAGGCACATGATTTTTATCATTTTGTGTTTTTCATTAATTTACCCAAGTGGTGAAGATAAAGTAATTAAATGGTTAACTAATCTAATAACTAACTAACCCTTAACTAATTTTAACATAAGCATCCGTTCTCACTTTTTGTATACATCTTGAACATGTAATGCTACTAGGTTATCAAGCGTTAGGTAGTACTAGGATTACCAAGCGTTAACATATGCTCGAAGTGGTCATACTTATGTGCATTAATTAATTGTATAAATTAATTACTTAAAAGCATTAAAGTAAATTGCGTGAATAATAAATGCATAAAGTAAACATTAAGCTAAGTCCAAGTGTTGCAAGGTTTATCAAGAAAGCTCATCTTTATTACCATTTATTACCATTCACATTGAGGTGCTTAAGTACATTGGTGCTTGAATAAAGATTTGTACACTTCTCAACTCTTACTGTAGGCATTTAGAAAATATTCTAACTCTAGGAAGATAAAAATGCAAGAGTTTGGCTAGCTACTAATGATCAAATGTCATAAATGTGGTTAGCACATGCACTTATATAGGCAAAACACAACATTGTGTCAACGCGTACGCATTGATGCAACAAACCACTCATTGACAAGATTGTGTTGATGCAAACAAACGATGATGATTCATGATACCCCTATAACTAAATGAAAAATCTTCCTCAACTAAACAAAAGGAAAAACAAGTTCTTTACAAAATTTTGGAAAAGTATGAAATTATTGACTAATTGATTGACGCACAAATTGACTTAAACTAACACTAAGTGCCCACGTGTATGGATTTACAATTTTTACAAAAGTTGATGTTCATGACAAGAAAATTGAACACCAAGACAAAAACTAACATTTCACTCCTCTAGCTACTTGAAAAAGAGAAAGAAAATCAAATGGTCCTAAGCAATGGAGGTTCTTGAGGTGTTGAAGGACCTTCTTCTACCTTAGGTGCACGTGGATGTTATGGTTGAGGTTGTGGTTGTGGTTGTCCAACTGTAGCTACCACTTCTAGTGGAAGACAAATGGCATCCAGCAATGTTTTCATCTTATCCTCCTTACTTTGGGGATCATACATGGTCCATGCAGCATCACCAATGTGGATTGGTATGGGAATATTTCACAAATAGGTTATTGCAGGGAACAACTCCTTCATATTAATAAACCAGGCTGCAAATTGTTTATGTTCAACATTGAACACCTTGACAATGTTCTACAGTTGTTGGTAGTCATTCATTCTATGGGCTAGGTACTCAACTATTAATCTTTGATTAGTGAAGCATGCTCTGAGAACTTTGAGTTCATCATTTGACATTTCTAGCTTTTGCTTGGTTTCCTTGTGATGGTTAAACTTGACATCATACAACAAGTACGAGCTAGCCATCTACTTCTCTAATTTTGACTTTGGGCTTTTGACAGTCAACATTGCCAAGTTTGCATATTGGGGGTTGGCAAGCTTCATGTATTCTATCATCTCCTCAATTTGAAGCTCTTTGAGGTGGATTTTTGCTTTGTTATATATATTCAGCTCATCAAAGATGGGCTGCCACATGTCGCCTCCTTAATGAAGTTGCTGGAGGGTCTCATTGACCTTTGCCTTCATCAGTTGAATTTCTTTCTGATTAATTTCCTTCTATAAACTAACTTGGTTCTTGGAATGGTTTTTGATTCTTTCAAACTTAAGGGCCTCATTTTTCCAGGTAGCGATTTCTATTGCAGATTTTTGGCATACGAGAGATTATGGTTTTTTACTACTAACCTCCTGAGATCCATGGTAACCTTGACAAGTTGCTTTTACTATTGTCTCATAGATTCAACCATTTGTTCTTTTTGGAGCTCAACATTATGCAAGCGATGATTGTCCTTGGTCAAAATGATGTTCTTCTAGTGAACCTCTGATAAGTCCTTTTGAATGTTGTAGATATTCACATTTGCTAAGGATTGGTCAAAGATTGCCGACTCCTCTGTGTACTCAACCTCTGGAAGTTTGGACTGAAGCTGCTAAAAAGCTTCATGCTTAGTTATAACTTGGTTGAGTATAGTGGGATTAGAGAGGTGAACTCTTAACCCTGCAACTTCAATAGCCAAGTGTTGATTTTGCTTTGTTGCTATTTCAAGTTGGGCATTAGTAATGAGGTACTTGCCCTTAACCTCCAACAAGATTGATTGGGTAGTAGTCATGTCATTCAAAAGGTCAAAAACCATTAAAATCAATTACTAGGTTCACCCTAGTTGTTCCAACAACTCCTCATGCTGGGTTGTGCTGAATCTTCTACTTGGTATCCTACAGACGTTTGCACATCTCTAAGTGTAGCATTGTCTAACACATACACCGCAGAAACATTGAAGGCTTTGCCCATTCTATCAGCCACAACCTTGGCCATCGTTTCTTACCCTTGGTGTTGCATCACCTAGATAGTTGCCTCATCACCTTCCTCCAAGCGCATTGAGAAGGTAGTGGCATTTCCAGAGATTTTTATAAATTACTATCGTCCTAGAATGAACATTGTTACATCTTAGGCACTAGGATTCAAGCACGTGGATGCCTATGTTCTTTGGGTAGAGAAAGTTGGCATCGTGTGCTTCAACCAGCTTATAGTATGAGTTACCTCATTCAAGTGACTAAGGGATGATCGGTAGACAGATGGATCACCACTTGAACCAGCTTGTTACTACTACAAGAGTTGCTCACAGAGCTTTTGGATGCACCTCATAGTAGCATGAGCTTTCAACGTTGTTTCATGAGTGGGTTGTGGGTGGTGGCTACTCTTCTTCTTTCATTGTGGTAGGGACCTTGTCTTTCATCATTTTCATCCAAGAGGTGGTAGGAGCATCTCTGAGTGTATCATTGGAATAGCAGGATATTCCTCTCCTTTTGCATAGTTTTTGGATTAGACATGAAAAGGGAAGTGCCTTAACCCACGCTCGTTCTCCTTAAAGCCCTTCTCTATCTCCATATAGATTAGCTATGGGAGGTTCAAAGGGAATTTCTAGCTCAGAGCAATGCACGCATGGGTAAAAAAGGCTATCATTTTACTTGGCCTCACCATCAGATTGAGTTGGTAGGCCGCTATCTTGAAATAGGCACGTTCTACTATTGTGAGTGCATCATACTCTTTATGGTCCACTCCAGAGCACTACTGGATCCACTTCTTTTTCACCTCTAGGTCTGCTTATATTGAGATCTCTACTAGATTGGTCCTAGTTTTAGGCAAATTGAGGGCCTAACAGATGGCCTCTACCAAGTAGGACACACTAATGTCTTTGATCTTCATAGTGGCATTTGGCTACCTGTTATTCTAGATGGGATTGCTCTATTTCAGCTTGGGGAATCTGATGGACAAATTCCACTTTAAGCTTCTTTCGAAGAGGTCCTATTCCATGAGTTTTAACTACCTATTCCTGGGGTTATTTTTGCTTTTGGCCCCTTCCAATTTTGGGCTGCTTATCCCTTGGTTGGAACGGTCCTCCTTCCTAAGGACACTTAGGTCTTGGTGCCATTTGTAATCACAACATGATAAGGGATTAGCATTTGGTGTGCAACTTTATAACACTTAAGTACCTTATCTCTTTGAATTAGTTACACTTAGCTAAGTTGTGATCATGATAGATTTGATTGTTTTAATATTATTTTACTATTATTTCATTTTAATGTCTACCAGAGATCATTAGAAAGGTTTAACTCTCTTAAATTAGTGATTTTAATATTATTTTATTAGTTAAACCTTGTGGGAGTTGGAAAAAATTTGAAAAAATTTTCGTCAAAAATCCAAGGTTGTTCCCATGATGTAGAGCTCACCTCTGGTAGCTACAAGAATGAAAAATGAGATTAATTGAACAAGCTGTTTGAAAGTTATGGGCTCTAGAAGGTTCTGGGCCCTGAAAATTGTAAAGATTACTTCCCTGTTTGAGAGAAAATGATAAAAATTCACAAGCTGTTGGGCACTATTTATAGAATTTTTGCCTTGCGTTGATACGATCCTGTCAATGAGATCACGTTGAAGCGGTTGGCTGTATCTCGTCAATGTAGCTAATCAACAAATTTGTTTATCATTAGAAATGAGGGAAAAACAAATTGTTTTTACAAGAAATTGAAGTCCAAAGGAAGCCCAAAAGCTTAGAACGCGATGAAATGCATGAAGAGGGTTAGATATTTCATAAAAAAGGAGATTTAGTTGGGAGAAAGATGGAGAAATGCCATGAAGGAGCGCACAACTAGACGTAATCGACATGGAACAAAAAAGATTTGAATGCAGAAATGCCTAAAGGATGAGGAACTTAACTAGCTGAACCAAGGGGTATGCAAGTGGATTCTCCCCATAGTAGGCTCATGCCTTTGATACCCTTTCATGCCCTTAAACCAAGGAGTCCATGGCCCCCATAGATGACAAATGATTATGGTTAAGGACCAAATCACTAAAGAAAGTATCTAAGAAGTTTGATGCATCAAACTAAGACATTGAACAAAACATGAAAAGAGGCAGTGAGGTGAGATATGAGAAGCGTAGATGGATGAAGTGGAAAGTGGAATGGAGTCCCATATCATAGTTACATGAAGTTCCTTGTGGATTTTTGTGGTTAATATGATCTGATAACATCCATAGTTTGAATTAAAACTAACCACTTTCAATGACATCACTTCGACACTCTAAGACCAATTCACCCCTTCAAGAGATAAGAGCATCCCCACAGATTAATTGCCATTCCTAAAAGAGAAGAAAAGAGAAGTAGGAAGTGAGATGAACCTTAGTTAAAGGGGACCATTAAATATAGATAACATGTCTTTCTAGTCTCATAACCAGTGCTTCTAGCTCGTTATTTTGTTTAAGGGGTGTGCTTTGAATTTTCATTATTGTTTTATTTTTATTTTTGAATTTTCTTGGATGGAAACCACACCATGTACAGACTTAGCTTCTTGTTATTGATTGACAACAGAATGGTGAGAAATCCATGAAAACACTCATGCACCAAAGAGGGTAGGCAAGTATAAAGAGCATAAAATTCCCTTAAAGTCATACCCTTGTCTATCTATTTGATCCTTCCAAGTTTGGAAACCACCAAGGTCACAAGTTCTTTAAATGTTTTTTTTAAGAAGGAACTACATATTTCCAAAACAAGGGAACACCATAGAATTTAGTGGATGGATGAATGACATGGACTCACTACTAGTTATAATGAAAAAGAAATCATGCCTTAATTATCAACAATAAAACTTGAAGATAAAATCCAAACATTAGCAATCAAATAACATTATAGTACAGACCACCATTAATTGATAGCTACAGTTGCACTTCGTCTTGGTAGCAATAAAGGAAAACAAAACATGAGTAAATCATAAAAGTAATCCAAACCAAATAAATAAAATATAGAAGAAAGTGTAAAATATTTAAGAAAGAGAAATATATACTAAAAAAGGTGAAAACAAAAAGAAGTGAAAAATTGAGGAGACTATTTAATTCATAAGCATGGATGGCCATCTCCCCCTTGATTGAGTTGGAATGAGGAGATATGAAAAATTGACCATGCATGTCCATCCATTGAGGTGTTTTGGTCACTAACTTTATTAGGTTTATGGAAAGGTTTAAGTTGTTACACATTGACCAGTAACTTTTAGTTTGGGCTTTCAGGTTTGTATATTAACATGGCCCTAGAAGGAAAGGTTTTCTAGATAATGTGAAGCCCATCCCAAAACGTTTGGAACTTAGTTCTTTATCATATGTGGGATTCTAGTATAGAACCCTATCTCCTAGTTGAAATTTCACCTTTCCAATCCCAAGGTCATGTCATTGCTTGTTGAATGCTTTATTCACTTCATTAGATGATAGGGCCACCAATTGATTTTCTTCTAGTAAGTTGAGGTTCATTAATCTTTCTTTTTTTGCTAGACTTAGGTTAGGATCAAGGTCATAAGCTGTTGATAGTGTATGGAGCTTCATTTGGATTGGAAGTGTTGGTAATTTCCCATCCACAAGCTCATAGGGAGAGTAGCCAATAGAAAGTTTCAAAGTGGAGCGATAGGCCCAAAGGACATCGTTGAGTTTTGTGTTCTAGTCCCTTCTATATTTACTAATGGTTCAGGTTTGTATTTTTGTTATCTTCCTATTTGTAACCTTTGCTTAGCTATTGGCTTGGGAAAACTGACAACACAACTCTTCTAGCTGCTTGAAGATGAGGAAAAAAATCAAACGCTCCTAGGCAGTGCAGGTTCTCAAAGTGTCGAAGGACCTCCCCCTATCTCAAGTGCATGTGGTTATGGCTATTTAACTGTAGTTGCCACTTCTAGTGGAAGATGGAAGGCATCCAACAATGCTTTCATCTTCTCCTCCTTACTCCAAGGATCATACACAATCCACATGACATCACCAATGTAGACTAGTATAGAAATATTTCACAGACAAGGCATTGCAGGGAATAGCTCCTTCACATTGAGAAACCAGGCTGCAAATTGTTTACGTTCAACATCGAATGCGTTGATAGAGTTCTGCAATTCTTGGTAGTTATTCATTTTACAGGCTAGGTTCTCAATTGTTACTCTTTGATTAGTGAAGTGTGCTATGAGAACTTCAATTTTAGCATTTGACTTTTCTAACTTTTGCTTGGTTTTCTTGTGCTACTTGAACTCAACCTCATACAACAAGTATGAGTTGGCTACCTGCTTCTCTAGTTCTGATCTTGGCCTTTCGACAATTAGCATTACAAAGTTTGCCTATCGGAGGTTAGAAAGCTCTATGTATTCTATCATCTCCTCAATTTGCAACTCCTTGAGGTGGATTTCTTCTTTTTTTATACATGTTCAGCCCATCAAAGATGGGCTTCCACATGTCACCTCCTTGATGAAGTTGCTGGAGGGCCTCATTGACCTTTGCCTTTGTCAATTGAATTTCTTTCTCATTGATTTCCTTCTACAAATTGACTTGGTCAATGTAACGGTTTCTAGCCTTTTCAAACTTAAGAATCTCATTTTTCTAGGTGGCAATTTCTATTGTAGATTTCTAGTGCAAGGCACAGACCACCTCCATCAAGAGATTATGATTTTTTATTGCTAACCTTCTCAGATCCATGGTCACCTTGGCAAGCTACTACTATTGTTGTCCCATATATTCAACCATTTGTTCTTTTTGGAGCTCAACATTATGCAAGAGATGATTGTTCTTGGTCAGAATGGTGTTCTTTTAGTGAACCTTTGACAAGTCCTTTTGAATGTTGTAGACAGTGGCATTTGCTAAGGACTAATAAAAGATTGTTGATTCCTTGGCGTACTCAGCCTCTTGAAGTTTGGACTAAAGTTGCTAAAAAGCTTCATCCTTGATGATAGCTTGGCTGAGTATAGTGGGATCAGAGAGATGGGCTCTTAATTCTACAACTTTAGCTACTAAGCGTCAATTTTGCTCTGTGGCTATCTCAAGCTGGACATTGGCAATGAGGTACTTATCCTTAGCCTTCAACAACATTGACTAAGTGGCTGTGATGTCATCTAGAAGGTCAAAGACCTCCAAAAGTAGTTGTTAGGTTCCCACTAACTATTCTAGCAACTTGTCATAATGGGTTGCATTGAATCTGCTACTTGGTGGTCTTGCAGATGTCTACACATCTCTGAGTGTAGCACTATTTGACACATACACTGCAGGAACATTGAGGGCTTCACCCACTTTGTTACTAGCACCTTGGCCATTATTTCCTGTCCTTGGTGTTGCATCACCAAGATAGTTTGTTCCATCACCTTCCACCAAGCTCCTTGAGAAGGTAGGGGTGTTTTCAAAGATTTCTAGAAATTGTTTTTGTTTTGGAATGATCATTGTCACCTCTCAAGCACTAAGATTCGAGTGTGCAGGCGCCTACGTTCTTTGGGTAGAGAAAGTTAACACCGTGTCCTTTAACTAGCTTATAGTATGAGTTACCTTGTTCAAGTGACTAAGGGTTGGTCGGTAGACAGACAAGTCATCACTCAAAGTAACTTGTTGCTACTACAAGAGTTGCTCATAGAGTTTTTACATGCACTTCATAGCTGCATGAGCCTCTAGCATTGTTTCATAAGTGGGTGGTGGTGGAGGCTACTCCTCTTCTTTCATTATGGCAAGGACCTTATCTTTCATCTTTTCCATCCAAGAGGTGGTAGGAGCATGTCTAAGTGTATCATTGGAATAGTGGGATATTCCTTTCCTTTTGCATGGTCTTTGGATTAGGCATGGAAGGGGAAGTGCCTTCATCCCATGCTTGTTCTTCTTAAAGTGCTTTTCTATCTCCATATAGATTAGCTATGTGAGGTTCATAGTAAATTTCCAGCTCAAAGCAATGCATGCATAGGCAAAAAAGGTTATCAACTTCTTTGGCCTCACCGTTAGATTGAGATGGTAGGTCACTATCTTGAAATAGGCACGTTTTGCCATTGTGAATGCACCATACTCTTTGTAGTCCACTCCATAGCACTGTTGGATCCACTTCTTTTTTACCTCTAGGTCTGCTTACATTGAGATCTCTACCAAATTGGTTCTAGTTTTAGGCAAACCAAGGGCCTAAGAGATGGCCTCTAGCGAGTAGGACATACTAATGTCCTTGATCTTCACAGTGGCATCTGGTTGCCTGTTGTTCTAGAAGAGATATATCTCTTCTATGTACCACTCCCCATTGGAAGTGATGATGAGCCACATGGGAGAGCTCTACAATTAAGGTTTGACATCTTCTAGGGAAAACTCTTAAAAGGTTTTAAAGTTCAGCTCTTTGAGAACTAAATGTTGAATTTCCTTAGATTGAATTTACCTAAGGTAGGCATTTGTCAGTTTGACCTCATGGCTTGGCCTTGATCCTAGTGCCTCATCCCAGTGGGATTGCTTTGTTACAGCTTAGGGAATCTGATGGACAGATTCCACTTTATGCTCCTTCCGAAGAGGTCTTATTGCATGAGTATTTAGCTGCCTGCTCTTTAGGTTGTTCTTGCTTTTGGCCCCTTTTAATTCTAAGCCACTTGTCCCTTGGTTTGGATAGTCCTCCTACAAACGGTTAGGTCTTGGCACCATTTGTAATCACAACATGCTTAAGGATTAGCGTTTGGTGTGTAACTTTATAACACTTGAGTACCTTATCTCTTTGAATTAGTTACAATTGGCTAAGTTGTGGTCATGGTAGGTTTGATTATTTTAATATTATTTAATTTTGATGTCTACCAAAGTTTGTTGAAAAGGTTTAACTCTCTTAACTTAATGATTTTAATATTATTCTATTAGTTAAACCTTGTGGGAGTTAGAAAAAATTTTTAAAAAAAATTCATAAAAAATCTAAGGTTGTCCACAAATGTAGAGCTCACCTTTGGTAGCTATAGGAACAAAAAATGAGGTTAATCAAATAAGCGGTTTGAAAGTTATGGGCTTTGGAAGGTTCTGGGCCTTGAAAATTACAAAACTCCTTCTCTATTTGAGAACAAATGATAAAAATTCATAAGGTGTTGGGCACTATTTATAGAATTTTTGCCCTATATTGATGGGATTTCCTTGATGCAGCCGACTATGTCCTATCGATGCAGCTGACTGAAAAAAAATTTTATCATTAGAAATAAGAAAAACGCAAACAGTTTTCACATGACATTGAAGTTCAAAGGAAGCCCAAAAAGCCTAGAACATGATAAAATACATGAAGAGGGCTAGATATTTCACAAAAGAGGAGATTAAGTTGGGAGAAAGATGGAGAAATGCCATGAAGGAATGCACAACTAGACATAACCAATGTGGAGCACAAAAGATTTGAATGTAGAAATGCCTAAAGGATGAGAAACTTAACTAGTTGAACCAAGGGGTATGCAAGTGGATCCTCCCTATAGTAGGCTCATGCCTTTGATGGCCTTGCATGTCCTCAAAATAAGGAGTTCATGGGCCCCATGGATGACTTATGGTTATGGTTACTTAAGAACCAAATCATTAAAGAAAGTATCTAAGAACTTTGATGCGTCAAACTAAGACATTGAACAAAACATGAAAAGAGGCAATGAGGTGAGATATGGAAGGCATAGATGGATAAGGGGAGAGTGGAATAGAGTCTTGTATCATGGTCACATGAAGTCCCTTATGAATTTTTGTGGTTAATATGACTTAATAACATCCATCCATAGTCTGAATTAAAACAAACCAATTTCAATGACTTTGCATTGACACTCTAAAACCAGTCCATTCGCTCAAGGCACAAGAGCATCCCCACAAATTAATCATCATTCTTGAAAGAGAAGAAAAGACAAGTAGGAAGTGAGATGGGTATAGTTAAAGGGTCCTATCAGACATAGGTCTAACTACACTTCACATATTACTTGCCTCATCAAATTAAGCACCACTATCAATATTTCAAGGACTCCTAAGAAATACATTAGCATAATCAATTAGTAGTACATCACATTTCACAACTTCATGATAACTTATAATCTTAAATTTTAAGACACATTGCTCTCTCACCTCTTAAGAGAAGTTTCTTGATAACTAATATATCTTGTATGGTGTAACCTAATCTAGCAATTTTCCTAAAAGAAATAAAATTTTCTTGGGCTCCCTCATCAATCAAAATATGAATCCATTCTCCACTAAGCAAACATCTAGCCCCAATCCAAAATAACAATTTCCTTAATGAATGATCTCCTTTATATTCATATTCTCCATAAATACAAAAAAATATATAAAAATTTAGAAACTTTCTATGATTTGTGAAATAGCTTGGCTTGATGTCTCCTCCACTTCTATGATTTGTACATCCTTGTCTTTGGCTACTTTGTGAAATAGACATTGCCATTATTTATGTTCTTATTCTCCACATTTGAAGTATTAAATCCTGGATGAGTTGTTGTATTGACCATTACCTCCCTTGTCTTTGTCCTTCTTAGCTTTGTCCTTTTCATTCTTCTTCTCTAGCTTCTTATCATAGCTATCCTCCTTGTCTTTAGATTTAGACCTTAATCCCTTCTTTGATTTGATCCCTTGTCCTTACCTTTTGAATTTTGTTTGCTTCTACTTCCAAATCCATTGAGCTTCTTTTCTAATTTGAGTGCTAAATCATAAGTCTCGATAAGAGTTTGTAACTTGCAGAATCACAAGTCCTGCTAATATGTTATTTTAAGACCTTCAAGAAAAATTGAAGCTTGTTCATATTTCTCCTACTTTACCTTAGCTTGATGCAATAGTTCACAAACTTTAATGTAAAATTCCTTGAAATTGTTGTCCTCCTATCTAAGGAATTTTAGCTTCATGATTGTCTTATCTCTACTAATATTGTTTAAATTTTCTTCTCAACCTATATTTCATCATATTGCAATCCTTAATATATTGACCATTTTACCTTTCATTATTTTGAAACTCTTTTTTCCACCAATTTGAAGTCATACCCTCTAATCTCAATTTAGTCATTGGTATCCTCAATTGATTTGGTGCCTCTTCTAACTCAAAATGTTTGTTAAGTACCTTCAACCAACTTTCAAAAGCATTAGTACCATCTACACCATTTAAAGTCGTTAATTTTACATACGAGAGTCTTGCAACATTTTTGAATGCTTTAGCAAGTCTTGCTTCATCTTTATCATTAAGGTTGCCATAAGAAGTATATACCATCAATAAAGCTCTTAGAACTCTAACAGGAGGATTTGGATTCCCTCCCCCTAGAATCCTAGGCTTATGGGTTCTTATAATTTCATAGCTAGAATTTTCTTCCTCCTCATATGCTTCCCCTCCAACTAGCCTAGAAACTTCTTTCTCATAATTTGAATGTGAACACTTATTATCATTGTGAGTCTAAATACGATTGGGACATACATTTTTGTCTACCTTTGCATGGCTCTCATCCAATCATGCAATCATTAGTTGAAAGGTAATTTCATGCTCTCCATGTCTTTGTTTAGGGCTTGAACCTATTTCTTCCTAGAAGCCATCTAAAATAGACATAAAAATTCCACAACCAAATTCGAATAATAATTAACCTAAAGTACTCTAATAGTAGTCTTGGAGTAGGGTCACTTCATTTTTCTTTAATCCTTCAAACACACATTGAGTCTAGAATGTATGGAGACATTTCAATTGTTAGAATATAAGAAAAACTAGCTAACTTGAATTCATCAAAAGAAGATTGTAATAACAATGAAACCACAATCTCATAATCAACGATACATATATACTCAATGATATTGTAGAGCATGAGGCTCTACAAACATATAATGATTATCCTCAATGTAAGACACAATTGAACTAGATCTCTCCTACACCCAGGATTGAGATCCAAACTCACACAAGAGCCACAAATGTTAAAACATATAATTGACCACAAAGATGCACATAACTATCATACTATCATTGTTCCATCTCTCATGAAACTCTCTATATTCAAAACCAATCAAACATGACATCAATATTTATGAATTACAAGACAAGAATCCTAGGGAAACATTCCTCATAATTAACTTAAATATTTTCAGCTATTTCAATCTTGTTCTCATTTTTTCTAGTTATTTTTCAACTCCAGTAATTTTATAGGCACCTGCTAAAATTTTGTAAAATGTCCAATTTTGTTGTAATGGACACTCATTTTTATAACAATGTATAATCTGGCAGAGTTAGCTAGAGTCAGTTAGTTAGTCTTCTTATTGATAAATTCCATACTTTCTCAAATTTTGTAAGACTCTTGGTCCCACTTTTATTCACTCAAGGATAAGTTTTCAAACAGTCATTTGGCTATGATGAAACATCAATAAAATAGGTTATGTCAATGCATGCCCATCAACATAGCCTTGTTGACATATCCTCATTAATGCATGGTAGGATGCATTAATGTAGATACATCGACATTGACGTAGTCACTGCCTATATAAATGTATGCGCTCTTCACATTTATGAAACCTTTCTATCCGAGTCTTACTTGAACCCTTGCAATTTTCTTCTTCCAGAGATAGAATATTTTACCTTTGAGTGCCTACAGTGTGACTTTATGAGATTGTATGATGTTTTATTTTAGTGCCAATGTACTTAAACACATTAGCATGAATGACAACAAAATCGAGACTTGCTACATCCATTGGAGCACCTAGATTAGTTTACTATTTCATTTATGCACTTGACTCTCCATATAGTTTACATTTATGCTCTTAAATAGTCAATATAATTACTTATAAATACATAAGTATGACCACTTCAAGCATAACGTATTAACACTCAACTTTAGGAATGTGTATGACAAGTGAAAACATATACTCCATGTTAAGATAATTAGTTAATGAACTAGTTGATTAGTTAGATGATTAATCATTCAACCTTCACTCAATCATCTTATCATTAGAAGAAAAAATATATTGAAAGTAATTATAAAAATATACATCTTATGCCTTAACCACACTTAATCATACGCATAGATAAAATACAAGTGTGGATTAAGAAGACAATAATCTTACAACTTCACGATTCACTACTTGGGAATATCAGCCACTTAGGTAACTAAGTCTACGAAATTCAACCAAATCGCTAGTAAATACTTATGATTCATATGGTTGGATGTAGGGGATATCCACTGCTCATCAACATATGATTTAGATTTGATTACAGCAACTCAAAGATAGTATGAAGAAGTGATTATTGAAATTACAAATATTAATTTAGAGAAAAAAATTTAATTTCAGAGAAAAAGTAGAGTTAAGCAAGGTTATTTACTTTCTCCAACTCTGTTTGATATCTTTATTCATAAAATGTAGAAATGGTTGTGCAACAGATAAGATAATCATGCAATCAAAATTGGATCCCAAGTTGTGAGTCCTCTTTGATATGCAAATGATGCTACCTTGATTTCCACTAGTACAGAAGGTATGCAAAATATCTTGCAAATTTTAGAAAGTTATTGTCATTCATATGGTCTTGATGTGAATATAGATAAAACTAAATTGATAATTTGGAGTACAAGAAATAACTATTATAACTTTCATTTTTGAGATACCAATATGCAAATTGTAGATTCTTTTAAATATTTGAATCTCATTTATATAAATAATTATATGTGGAGGAAGTGTAGCAAAGACAATATAGTAAGAGGTTTTAAGGCTCTACATGCTTTCAAAAACAAGGGCAAGGATATAGGACTCTTAGCTTAGAAGGTCCAAAAATAAAATTTTAAGACCATCACCTATCCCACTATATTGTATGGATATGTTATTTGGGGACATTGACTCAATGCTAAACTTTGAAAAAATGTTGAAAGAATGAAGAAAAATTTTCCTCTCAATGAGTTAAAGGTAAAGATGCAAACACCTTACTCAATGTTATTATATGAATGTGATTTATTATCTTTAGAAGCAGAAGCCTTGTGTCATTTCATTACATATACTTATAGCTTTCATATCTCAAGGTAAGAAAAATTCTCTAAAATAGTTCTTGAGGATTCATGGGACCATGCCTAGTATTTTCAAGGGATGTAATGGTTGAGAAAATGGAATATCTCATGGGAGGGCATGTAGTTAAATCCTAGGCATATTCACTAACTAGTTAAGTAGAAGATTTTAATACATATATGGTCTAATGTGGAATGCAAGAGACAATTTTATTTATACCATATTAGATCTAATAAACTAGATGTAAAAGCTCACTATCTCTCAAATACAATTCCAATCAAGTATCAAAATGCTATCAATAAGCTTTACTTAAGTTCTCACCATCTTAGAATTGAAATTGAAAAATAAATTTAACTCCCCTAAGAAGAGCATATTTATAGGTTGTATAAATCAGGAGCCCTTGAGGATGAGTTACATGTGTTTCATTCTTCTACTATGACTATCTATTTGAGACAATGTTATAATGTTATACCAAAAAGTTGTATAATTTATTTTTGATGCCTCCATTGTTGCTTGCTCAATTTATAGAGTCTATCTCTATTTTTCATGAATATGTAATATTTTTCCAATAGATCCTATGGGTCTTCAGATGTAATAAGGCTTCATTTCATTTTATAATTTTGATTCATTCTACAATGTCAAATTCCTTCTATATTGAACCCTCTTTGGAATATGAGTTCAAGTGCATTCTTCTAAATTAGTGAAGATAATTTCATATATTTACAATGAGATTTGTAGCAATATTACCTTTGTATTTCAAACACATTTCTATGATTTGATAAATACAGAATCTATTAAGTTTTGCAAACTTTCAACAATTTTAAAAAATTTAGGGTATTTTTAATAATTTTATGTTGTTTTATGTATTTTATTCAATTTCTAATATACAAGGTTATTTTTCTTAGTTGAATCTTAGACAACATTTGGCTCACCTCTAATGTCACCTATTTTACTTCATGCTTGAGGTAGGAATTAATTCCATGCATACTCTTTGGTTTCAACCCTTGAGACCTAAATGAATTAACTATCATTAAACAATTTTGTTCTTCACAATTACTAATTTTACATAACAATTTAAAAATTGTGATGAATTTTGAACAATCAATATGAATTTTTTTAATTCATTTGATTGATTTAACAATACAAATATCTACTTTGAATATGATTTTTGAGATTTGTTTTCCAATTTCAAATAATTATGTGAAATTTATAGTATTTAATGCAATTTGAAAATGTCATTTTTCTTATGTATTTTAATGCGATTATTTATTTAAAATAATAAATGCTTCTATTCTCCATAGTAAATGCTTTTGAATAATGTTTTCAAACTACATTTTACACAAGTCTTAGAAATTTTAAGCTTCAATGACAATTCCATGGAATTTTTTATTTTCAAATATTATCTTTAACGATATCCTCATTTCATTCTTTGTCATATACATCAAATGCGATGCTAGAGTTAGATTAACAAATTATATGTCATTCTTTCTTTGTCATATACTTCAAGATTAGGCTAGAATCAAAAAATTAAGCTCTAGAAACACCTTTGAAATAAATCCTATAGAAAGCTATACAAGTAGGTAAATAATGTTTCCAAATAACCTTATTGTTTCATAAAAATAGAAATTTCTGTTATATAAATTTATAACATCAACATCTATGAAATGAAATTGAAGCTTTATTATGTTCAAAGACCTCTAGGATTTATTGGATAGATGTTACACTTTCAAATATAGACTCTATAAATGTCCAAGTACTCATGGGGGCAGTAAAAACAAATCATACAAGAAACTAGAATACAGTACACTACTACTAAAACAAAAGAAAGAGATGATAATGTAATAGCAGATGAAATCTAAAACCACCATACAAACAATAAGAGGATTTGTAGATTATTGCATAAATGACAAGTATGAACACTTCCCATACAAAGCCATTGCAAGAAAAAAACACCTCTACATCGGCACACTCAATCTATAAAGGAACATTAAAATGTGACTACGGAGGCTACTATTCAACAAGATATGAGGTGTTTTATATGTATATTATTCAAAAGCAAAATTTCTATCTAGTTTTAAATATCATATATTATACCAATATTTAAAATAATTTCCATCTCTACAATGTTTTCAATGGAAGAAAGCAATGAATAGATACAAGTACTAAAGACATAAAAAATCAAAAAAGAAAAAAAATGCTTAAATTTAAGTTTCACTATGAATATTGAATATGTCTTATTAAATTCAAGCATTAAGTTTTCTTAAGTTCAACTGTGGATATTGAAAGTGATATAAATGTTGTTTGGGTTGGAACCATTCTCCCTGCTAACAATTGGGGAGTGTCAAACACCAAAAATAATATTAATAATAAGCAAAAAAATTCAAAGTACATCATATATATAACCTTGAGTAGTAGATAGGAAAAACAATGTGGAAACTTAAAAAAAAAATTCTAATGTTAGGGATGTCTACTTAGGTGTGCAAATTTAGAATTGAAACAATACGTTGAAAAATTACGATAGAAAAATTAATTGTTAGCACAGAGAATGATCCCAATCCTAACAACATTTACATCACAATCAAAACCTATGCTTAAATTTAAAATAGAAAAAGAATTCAAAGTAGTAACAAATTGGTTTAGCTAAATACCAACTTTTATAGAGGAGAAAGATCCATTAGAAAATGATAGCATAAAATATCTAACAAATTGTCTATTACAGTTAACCTTACATTGAGATTCTTTGCAATTGGTGTAATGCCATTAACTTCAATTTCATTATTGTTTTGCAACTTCTTTTTTATTAATGAAATATAATGTTCTCTCCTTCATTCTAAAATTGTTTCTTTTAAGGATCAATGTCAATCCCCTCTCCTTAAAGTCATTAACTTTTCCAATTGTTGAAAGCATTTGTTTATTCCTTATCTTAATACTTGGCATAAAATAGTAAGTGTAATTACAATATTATCTAAATGTAATAATTATTACATCTAAATGTTTTAATCTACCTATATGTAAAGGTAGTTAAAGGCAAATCTACCTTGATTTTTCCACTATTATTTACTTAATTTTCTTCTTTATCTCACCACTATTTCTTGCCATTGTTTTGTTTTTCTATTTTTTATTTGGTCAAACATCAAATCCATAATTCCTTTATTAGCTACGCCAACTCCTTTGCCAAAAATAAATATTCATATCTCGTGAATTATGAATATATTTTTGTAAGAAATTATAAAGTTCTTCCTTCACAAGAGAAATATTTGTTTATTATGTTCTTTTTTGATAATGCTAATATGTATTCATGATACATTGACTTGAGTGCATCTTATCATTACACTTAGGATGTAAATTGGTTTAGTGAGTATACGATAAGATTGTAAAATGATGATTTATGCAAAGTTGTAGGTTATGGAAAAGTTAAGATACAATTTAATGATGAAACAATTAAATTTACTCCCAATGTACATTATGTTCCAACACTTACTAAAAACCTTTTATCTGTAAGTAAAATGGATGATGTAGGATTAACTATTATCTTTCGAGGTGGAAAATGTCAAATACTACATGGTTGATCTCCTTTGACCTTTGAAATAAAAGCAATCAAGTTATATATATTAGAAGCTAAGGCATTAAAACCAAAATTAAGTGCATTTTTCATTGTTGATTTAAGATCAAGTATTGATTTGTGGCATAAAAAAGGAACATCTTGGTGAAAAGAGGCTTAAGAAACTTTATAAGCAAGGTAAAATTAAGCTTTCAAAAGAATCGTTATATTTCTACTATCATGTATTTACATGGTAAATAAAGGCATTCCAATTTTCAAAAAAGTAATGCTAAATCTCTTCAAATATTAGATCTAATACATAATGATGTACGTGAACTCATTAAGAATATTTAAACGAGTTTTCTTAAAGATGCCATGTATTATGTTTCTATTATTAATGATTATTCTAGAAAGAGCTAGATTTATTTATTAAGATATAAATTTGAGGAACTTGACAAATTTAAAGAATTGAAAGCTCTTGTTGAGAATTATTTTGAGAAAAAAAAAATTCTTAAAATTGAAAATGGTGGTGAATTTTCTCCGATGAATTTAATATTTTTTGTAGAGAATAAGGTATTCAAACATAAAAGACTATTCGAGGAACTCATGAAAAAAATGGAGTAGCAAAATACTTGAATTGAATATTGATGGCAGATGCCAAATATATGCTCAATGAATCTAGTCTTGGCAAGCATCTTTGGGCTGAAGCAGTAATGACTACTTATTATCTTATGAATAGATCTCCTTTAACACTTTACAAAAAATTTCTATAGAAGATTTAGAGTGGTAAGTCCATTAATTTAAATTTCTTGAAGATTTGTTATTGTGAAGCCTATGTACATATTCCAAAATCTAATAGGTCCAAATTAGACTCTAAGTCTATCAAATGTATTTGTCTTGGCTATGGTCATATTGTCAAAGCCTATAAGTTGTATAACCCAAAAACTACAAGGGTTATTTATAGTTGAGATGTCATCTTTAGAAAAAAATTTGGATCTATTTAGGAGGAATCTTCAAAAGATAAAAATCCTTCAAGTTATGTAACTCGTGAATATGTATCCATTGAAAGTAATAACGAAATTCTTGAGGGTCATCCTCCCTTAGCTAGGGATATTACCCCTAAAAAACAACATGGTGATGGTATAGTAGAGAAACCACATAAAGAGTGAGAAAATAGTTTAAGTAAACAACAAAGTGAAGATGAGTTGTTAAGATGTTCAACACATAAAAGAAGATTACCATCACACCTAGAGAAAAATGTATTATTTACTGAAAATGATGAGTCATTAACATATGATGAGGCATGTTCATCTATAAAAAATCCAAAATGAAAATAAGCCATGGATGTTAAAATGTCATCCTTCATAAGAATAAAACTTGGAAAGTAATTAGGCATCCATTGGATAGAAAACCCTTTGAAAATAAATAGGTGTACAAAAAAAAATCTAGAAATCAATACAAGGCTCAACTTGTAGCTAA
>MNCI01003813.1:78171-89022 GCA_015680685.1 Gnetum montanum
ATTTGGCGGCGGACCGCAATATTGCGGTGCATGCGATATCACATCTCATCACATGGTATTACAAATTATAGGATCTCTTATAAGAATACTTCCATTGGACATCATGGCTTTGTTGACATAGATTGGGGTAGTGACCTTGATAGTAGGAAATCTACAAGTGGATATGTGTTTACTCTATTTGGTAGTGTTGTTTTATAGAAAAATTAGAAACAATCTTGTATTGTTGAGTTTACCACTAAAGGTGAATATATTATTGCTAACTTGGCATGTAGAGAGGCTATAACTTCAAAGGCTAATAATTGAACTTAGCATTGCTTAGACTCTTATAAATATTGATTGTGATAGTCAAAGTTTTATCAGAATATCCAAGAACCCAACTTTTCATACTCGAACGTAGCATATTGAAATATAGTATCACTATATATCAAAGGAAATTAAAAAACAAAGGATTCTTTTGTAAAAAAAAAAGTTTATTTAGAAGCACTATATATCAAAGGAAATTAAAAAGCAAAGGATTCTTCTAAAAAGTATCTTCAAAAGAAAAATTTTCATTTGGTTTTTGTTCGACATGCTTTCCTAAAATGAATCAAAGCAAGTTTAACTTCAATAAGGAGAATTGTAGAGGTGTTAGGAGGAAAATCTATTTTGGTTTTCCTACTATTATTTGCTTGATTTTCTCAACCTATGCACCACCGTTATTTCCATTTTCTAATTTTTATTTAATCAACCATCCAATCTAGAATTCCTTTATTAACCATGCCAACTCCTTTGCCACTAATAAATATTTATATTTCATAGATTATGGGTCTATACTAATATAAAAGGAGTTGAAATGAAGCAACTTATGTAAAAATTGCAAATGCATGGGCTTCAAAACAATCTTCCTAACAAGTTGTAAACTGCCTGAGTTTCATTTTTGTTTGTTTGTTTTTGTTTTACTTGGGTTGCTACTGATAAAGAACCAACCAATTTGTGCGAGGATTTTTGACCTTGAAGATTTTCTAAATAACTGTCTTTTCAATTTTTGCAATGTTACTTATTTTATTGAAAATTTTAATTGTACGCCCCTAGGAATAACACCATAAACATGTCTTAAGTGAATTTACAGACTTATCTACTCATTTACCAATTCAAGTAGATAGTTTATAAAGCAGTACAAGACTCGGACTCTGAGTGACTCATTTTCCATAGAATAAATTCAGATTTAGCTAGTTAATCGCAAACCGGCCGAACAGTGAAAAGAAATCGTTGAAATTTGAGTTTTCACCTCTTTGACCTTTTAAAAATAAAAATATATAGATATCTGGCCCACACCTTATGAGTCATGAGTTAATCGACCAGTAAAATGCAATTTGAGTTTTCACCTCTTTGACCTTTTAAAAATATATAGATTTCTGGTCCACCTTATGAGTCATGAGTTAGTCGTCCAGTAAAATGCGAGTAATCGCAGAAACTCGGCGAGTCTTGTACCTTTATTATACGGAACGTTCTTTGAATATGAATAAAGTATACGTAAATAATGTTAAAAGTATAGCATTCAAAATAAAAAATTGTATCCTCGTATCAGAAAGAAGCGGAAACGCGGGAGCATTTCTGAATGTTCCTTTGGCATCGGAATTGGCAATCAAAGAAATTACGTTTAGCATCCAAGAAACGGATCATTTCAATTCCAAATTTATTTGGGCAACCTATAGTCCACTGACCAAAAATGAGAACCAAGAGAAAATGAAACCAGCACGCTGTCATGCGAGAAGAAATCCACTGACCAGCAAAGATGAGAACCGAGAAAAATTGAAACCGTCACGCTGTCATGCGAGAAGAAACAGAGAAAGGAAGAAACAGGCCTTCCTTACTTTTATGAAACCAGAAGTTTGAAGAGACATAGCCAATTCGATACTTGGCAAGAATCCGCGCAACCTGAGATTCCTATAACTAAGCTAACACCAGAAGAGGGCTCATATCGTGGAAGACAGAGGACTTTGAACGACTGTGACGTTGTAATGGACGACGGCGTTGCCGGTCTGGAGATCGAGTTCGTGAGTACGCGCCTGCGCAAAGCCACGAGCGAACCGGAAAACACCAGTGCCACCAACAATGGGCATCTCCCTGACGTCGCTGAAAACTGCGTTGCTGCCCAGCAATGCGAGCGTGCTTCCGTTGAAATCTCCGTCCTGGAACACAAAATTAAAGGCCATCATCAACCGGACGCTGCCCTGCTGCTGTGCACATGCCGAAGAATACAGTCCCTGCGCGCTGCCCAATCTCCGAGATTCCAGCGACGGACCCTCCGTCAGAGGATCGTCCATCACCATGATCGTGCCGAACTCGTTCGGAAAGCCTTTCGCCGGAGCCACGACTTGAGCTGCCGACTGATTTTTCCCCACCAAGATGTCGTGGAAATAAAAACTCAGTTGGGTCACCTTCTCTGTATCTGCTGCTGCTGCAGCTTTCGCTACGTAAGGTAGCAACAATGGTAACAATAGTAACATGATCGCAAGTTGCAGCCTCGCAAAAATAGCCATTGCTTCTTTGTGTGCAGGCTTGTTCAGGAGGATGCCATACGCGCTCTGGATTTTATAATGGGGCGAATCGGCCAGTGAGCTCAGTTAACGTCACAAGCCGCTCACAGTTTTTCTAGCATGGAATTGCGTACGATTTCGAAATACACTGCGTTGTCAAAATCCTAAAGTGTGCCTGGAAAAAACTCTCTTAAGAAGCATAAAATCAAAAAGGTAGAGTTTACTGCAGAAATTTGTTGGGTAACTATTGCTTTTAAGACAGTAGTCTCGGATTTCATCATATCGAAAATACGGGTCGTTGGAATTATAAGGAATGCAGCACGAATGTTGCTGCTACGTGAAACCAACGTTTCAGTTTTGGGTTTTGCTTGCACGTTTCTCTATATTTGTCGGTTTCCTTCGCGATTTTTCAACGTTAGTATGTGGATTCGGTAGCTTTGCTTCTGAGACGTACTGGGTTTGCTTCCATAACCAAACCACCTGTTCGGTTTTTTTGGTTTATAAAATAAATTGTTAAGACCGTTTTGTTCGGTGATCTGATAAGTTAGATTGGAGACCGGCGCCCTGTATTTGTATACAAAGTCGGTTGAGCAGAACCACTATGTTGCCCAACAATGTCTGTGTTGGTTGGTGGCCTAGAGGGCCTTGGACGAACTCTTTACTAACTGCTTCCTTGGATCTAGCCAGTCTAGATACCCAATGACAAACATCACGGGATTTTTTATTTCCCATTCAGATAGTATATGCGAATTATGTCTCTGAAGAGGCAGAATGCGCTGTTTTTGAGTCCGGCTCTTTGGGAGGGTTAGGTGGAGGTCCGTAGGTGTTATATTGCTATATTTCTGCATCCTCCACCGCAACATGCGTTTGAGATTATTCCTGATGTGTGGGTCCCTCCAGCATCAAGAGCCCACAATTTGCAGCCCACGTTGGCTGAGCCTTTAACGAAGAGGCAGCCAACCAAAATTAGCTGTCCATGTTTGCTGCCTATGTTACGCAACACAAAGCATTTCCCTTGGCTAAGTTGGCTATAAGTAACCAAGGGAAATGGTAAATGGGAGAAAGCAAAAGAGAAGCCAATGACCAAAGACAGAAAGAGATGACCAAAGACAGGAAGAGATGCCTAAGGGAAAGACATACAAATAAACCTTGTGAGCTTGGGTTTTTCTTATATACCTTTAGTAATTAACTAAAGAGACATTTTTCTAGAGGGTGTGTCTCAATCTTATATGCCTTTAGTAATTAACTAGAGAGACATTTTTCTATTCCTACTATTTATTATCAAAAGAATATTTAGTCAGAGTTTGGCCCAAGGATGTAGCCCAAATAAGGGTGAACCACGTAAATCTTTGTGTTATTGGGTGCTATTATTTTTACTTCCATTGTCTACTCTATTAGTATAAATCTTGCTTTTAGCACACAAGTGGGAAAATACTACACAAGCCAGTTCATGGTGTTGTGCCCTCTTTTCCCAACAATTCCTAGATTTTAACAACTTTATTACTTGTAGAATCTAAAAACTTAATAAAATTTCAATTTTTTCTTTAACTTCATATTGTTAGTTATGAATTTTTCTACCCTTTTCGGATTAAATGTTTTTACATATCAAAAGAAAGTATGCTTAAAATATTTGAGATACATTGCATTGGATCAGTATCATCATCATAGCCTTGTCTTAATGGGGCCAGCTAGATGAGTTCTTACTTCTACTAGTTTTTAAACCTTTTGATTCTAGAGCATGTCTTTACTTCTCCATTTTAGAAGCAATATGTTCTATAGTTGGATCCACCAACACAATATTATCTATAAATAGCATACACCAAGAGATTTCATCTTATATCTCTTTTGTTATATCATCCATAATAATTGTACATAAGTATTAGCTACCTACAAACCCTAGATGTAGACCTACTATGACTAAAAAACCAGATGTTATTCCACAAGCTATTCTAATTTTAGTGGCAGATCCTTCATACATCTCTTGAATCACTTTAATATATTTATCAAGGGTTTGTTTCCTCCACATGGTCCACCAAATAATATCTCTAGGCACTTAATCATCTACTTTTTCCAAGCCAATGAAGATCATATGTAGATTTTTTCTATGTTTTCTGAATTTCTACATTGATTGTCATATCAAGAAAATAGCTTCTATAGTAGATCTTCTTGGCATAAATCCAAAATTTATTTTCTGATACTACTTATTCAAATTTGAGACATTGCTCTATAACCCTCTCCCAAAGCTTCATAGTATGGCTTATTAGCTCAATCCCTCTATAGTCTGCAAAATTTTGTACCTTTTCTTTATTTTTGTAAATGGGAACAATAAAGTTTTTCTCCACTTGTTGGGCATTTCCCCATTCTTCAAAATTTTGTTAAATAATTATATTAGCCAAGAAACTTGTATATCTCCCAATGCTTTCAAAGCTTCTATAGTGATGAGTAGTTATTAGATGCTACGCCCAACCATATGAATCCCTAACCATTCATGCATGATCTAATCAAATTTTGTGGACTTATAGCCTTTTAAGTACATTGGTCTCTATGAAGTGAAACTAACTGTTGCAATCATCGTCTTCCCAATTACACTTATGAAATGCAAAGGTATAGTTAAGTGTAACTGAGGCATACGATTTTTATCATTTTTTATGTTTTATGTTTTAAGTTGCCTAAGGATGAAGAATTATGAATAAAATAATTAACTTGCTAATTTAATCTAACTAACTACACTTAACTAATCCTAATATAAGCATCCATTCTGATGAATCATCAGTTGGTTGGGATATCTAATAAAAAGTTAACTTTTTGATTAGCCTTCATATCTTGGCTCCAATATCTTATCCTCAATATCTTACCCCCTATATCTTAGCCCTAATATTGTAGCTTGATATCATAGCCCTGTTAACTAGGCCCTGTCGACGTGGACCCATTGACATAAACATTACATTTATGGGGCTCTGTTGATACATGAAATGATGCATTGACAAGGCCTTATCAATGCAACCCAGCAATAAAATCTATAAATATGTGCTCACAACCATGTTCATGGCATTCTTTTGTCAATAGAGTAGTCGAACTCTTGCAGTTTTATTTCATAGTCTTAGAAAATAGTCACTGAGTGCCCGTAGTGTGGATTTGAGTCAGTTGTATGATGTCTTATTCGAGTGGCAATGTACTTAAACACATTCCATGAACAACAATAAGATCGAGATTGATTCTTATTCATTGTAGCACTTTGACTTAAATTAAATTTACTTTCCATGTAATTTATGTTTCATGTACTTAGTTAATATTTACGTTTTCATGCATGTTAATGAATTGGCAGAATGAGTGTGACCAGATTTGAGTGTAAACACGTATTCTCTTGGTAATCCCAATAGCGTTATTGCTTAGTTCACCCAGTAGCATATCACTTGGTAATCCTAGTAGTGGATACATGGGTTCAAGATGTGTACGACAAGTTGGGAATGGACACTCATCGCCCATAGGCTAGTTTAGAATTTACTTTTCATTATTACTAATTAGTTAAATAATTGATTTCTTTATTATCATTAGGAGTAGCATAAGGCCAAAACAACATTGCAAATCATATGCCTCACTTTGGACTAAACCATATGTGACAAAGCTACCACTAGTCTTAGTGGGAAGATAGTGAACTATGATCAAGGTATAACGATCTAGATGCCACAACTAGTCCCATCCATAGAATCGACCAGATTGTGCGTGAACACTTGTGATTTATATGGTTGGACATAGGGGGCACCTCGCTACTCATCATTGGAACCATTACTGGGAATGGTACTAGTTATTTAAATTAGTTATATCATACATGATCATTGTAAATGCATTAACGATTTATCTTTTAGAAAATATTAAACCACACACATCATTAACTAACAATAATGTCTCTTTCACAAGGAAGCGATAATGCATCGTATGAAGAGAACATTCATTGGAGAACTAATGAGATATATATTGAAAAAAATTGGAGTGAGCAACCTCATGCAGGGGTTTCATATGTTCATGATCACCCTGACTATGCTCAAGGACTACATTGACCTAAGGCAAACAATCCTAGAGGAGACAAAGTAAGTCCTAGACAAGGGGATTCCTCAAGGCCTAGGATCTCCTCAAAACCTAAAAAAGATAAATCAAGGGACTATGGGGAACACCATCGAAGCCATGACAATCCTCCCAATTCCTCATCTTCCTCTTCCTCTTCAACATATAGTTTTGATGAAGATGAACGTAGGTATAAAGACAAAGCTCCACTATGGGGTCCAAACAACGATAGAAATAAAAACCATGGGAAAAATCAAAGATATCAACATGAACACAATCGCAATTATCACAATCAAGCAAACAGAAATAACAATTTTCACTACACCATGTTTGATGATGATGAACCCTTGTTTGCCACTAAGAGCTTGATGATGATCACAGAGGCAGTTAAGATGCCCCACAAGCATTGTAGGAAAAGTTGCATAAAAAATCTTGATATGAATAATATCCCTAAATTTTTGAAAGGCAATGATTCTAATCCACAACATCACTTACAAGCTTTCCATGATGCTTGTGCCTTAGAAAATATCAAAAATAAGTGGCAAAAGCTTAAGATCTTCCCTAGGACACTAATAAATGAAGCTGAAAGTTGGTATAGATCATTGGAACCAAGTTTCATCCACCATTGGTTCACAATGGTAAAACTTTTCAATGAAACATACTAAACCGATGCAAGAGTGTCCAACCTAAGAAAACAAATCCAAGGGTGGAAGCAAGAAAATCATGAACCCTTGGAATGTGGCCTTTGATAGATGCTATTTTCTACTACATAGATGTCTTGGCCATGATCTCTCTCAAAAAGAGCAACTTTTCCACATCATAGATGGGTTTCTTAATGAAATGAGGGAGACCCTTAGGATGTATGCTAAAGGTCGATTATACGAACTAAAAGCCCATCAAGTACAAAGGCTAATCAAGCAGGAGGCAAAAGAAGAATAAGAGCTATGTAAATGAGATGATGTTAAGAAATATCACTAGGATCCAACTCTTCAAAAGAAGAGGGTCCATATCTATGATGAGGAAAAATAGGTAGTTCTCGATGAGGTGATTTCATAACAAACCTTGCCACTACAACAATCTCTTAATGAACTCCAGGCAAGGCTAGATAGGATGTCAGAGTGGATAAATGAAAAAGCCACAACTTTCATAGAAACTGTAGAGGAGAAGGCAATACAAAATGAATTAGGCAATCACAATAAACAGAGGAAGAAGAACCAAGAAACAACTAGAAATACTTATCAACAAACAAGGAAAATGGTTGTTGAAGGAGAGGCTATAGACTCAACCACAGAAGAAGATGATGGATGTGACATTTGCCTATATGACCATCCAAAGGGCTATTGCCCAATCATGTTACATCTACATGAGTATTATGCTTTTGCATTGAATCCCAAGTTTGTACAAAAGCAAATGCCCAGGAAATTATCTTTTTCAAAAGGTAATTATAAACAGTCCTACAACCAACCATACCATCCTAGTGGGACTTCTTACCAGCCGTAACACTATCATCCAACATAGTGGCAAAACCCACAATTGTGGGGGAGGCCATCATCAAATCAACACTGCCCTTATTACCAGCCAAACGCATATGGATATTACGTTCAACAACCTATTTCCCTGACTAGTTCTACATCCTCTACTTCAAATTGATACTACCACTCTCCCAAATATCATCAACCCATGACATATTTTCAAGGATCACCACCTTACACCTCTTATCCTTCATTATATCCTTAATATTCTCATACTTTCATCCATCATGTGTCACCACTAGCAACATAGGAAGGTTTAGCAAAATGATATCAATGAGAGAATGCCACTTGTGTTGTGAACATACACAGAGATGATAATGCCAATAGATCTCCACCACAATATCAGAAACATCCTTTCTTTATGATGGTTCCCAAGCATAAGCACAACACTCATAGACCTACTAACTCATCCAAACTAGCATAATGGCAATCAAGTACAACATCCTTTCTTTCATGACCAATTTCTTGCAATCCTATGCAAGGGCCAACATTTGTCATTACTCCAACACCTAACAGAAATAATGAATCTAGCACTATTGATGAGCTATGATATCGCATCAGCTACGATATCGTGTTAGCCCCTATGATATCACGTACATGATATCGTAGCCTATCACTAGTTCTATAAATAAGAGGGAGCTTTCCCTTGTTTCTCCATCTAGATCTAGACCCTTAGCCAAACTATAGTTGTTTTACCATTCCAGAGTTAGAATAATTTCCATGTGCCCACAATAGGAGTCTCAAAGTGAACGGATCTTTATTCGAGAAAATTGTACCTGAGCACACATTTGTGTACGGAAATAAAGATAAACTTTTTGATAAACCTTGTAGCATGTGGAATAAGCTAAATAGGATTTAATTATTTTTAACTGTTTAACTGCTTTCCTAGATAATTAAATCTCTCTCAACCCTCAACTCTCCTAGTTAAGTGCATTCAGTGTGACAGCTTTGAGCACATGTGCAAGGCTTGGTAACCCAGTAACAAATAGCGTTTGGTAATCCCAGTAGCATGGCACTGGTTCAGGGTGTGTGCAGCAAGTGGGAACAAATACTGGTGCTAGGGCAATTAGAACTTAGTTAGCAAATAGTTAATATAAGTTAGTCACTTAGTCTCTTCACCCTCTCCCTATTAGCATAGGCATTAAAAAGATAAAAGATATAAAAATCATATACCTCAAACTTACTTAACCATACAATCGTGACAATACAAGTAAGTTTGGGAGGACAATGATTGATTAACCTTAAGTGTTCCATTAGGGTGCATAAGCACTTAGTCCTTGGAGTTCGACCGGATCACGCATGAGACGCTCGTATTTGTATGGTTGAGTGTAGGGGTAACTCACCACTCATCATTGGCGCCGTTGCCAGGGACGTAGTTGTTTGTGCGCTACGTAGAACATAGGAAATCATCCACATTGTTGGGAAGCTTAAACAAACCCTTAGGGTTAATCAAAAGAAAAATAAGATAACGGTAAATAGCACACCAAATAAGACAAAAATATCTTCTTCTTCGCACAAAAGCACTTCACTGCCTAGGAACAACACAAGAGACAGTTAGCGGTACAACACAAGTAACCCAGATCCACCAGTTCCTCAACAATTTCAGGTGATATATACTCATTTTGATGAGTATGTATCCAACTTTACTTTTATTCTCCATCAAGATGAGTAATTGCGTTGGAGAGACTTTGAGGGTAATATAGTGTTGCCTCTAGATCGGGCAATTCCCAACATGCTCCTTCATGCTCTTTCATGAATAGGCATGTCACAATTGTATGCAGAGTACGTTGCATGCGATTTTAACACAAGGGATTACCATCCCATAGAAGCACAACGTCAAAGGGATTTGCAACAGGAGAGATACCACACATCGTTGAAGGGCAAAGGCCCCCATAATGCTTCATTCGTCTTAAACGAAATTGAGGGTGGTGAACTTGTTTTCATAGGTTCTCCACAAAACGATGTTCCCCCTCCTAACGATGGTCAGGAGATGGTGTATCAGAACCTGTGCTCCATGATTCACAACCATAGTTCTGATCCCCATGAACACTAAGTGTTCGACGAGGGAACACAAACACATGACAAGGACGAGCATTCTGATCGTCATCATGATCAAGGTCAGAACCATAGAAGAGAAGGTAGGGAACATTGTCACGGCGATGGCTCTCCTTCTTCTTCCCCTTCATCACCACATTCACCCTCTCCTTCTATATTATGACGTAGTCATGAGAAGCCTAACCGTGAGGATAAGGGTAAACATAGTGAGAAAACTTAACAAGAGAGTCGAGAAAGAGGACGAGGGCACTTGAAAGAATCAAGGCATGGAAGAAGGGAAAGTACGGAACCATGTAGACATCATAGACACTGATGAGTGGCGAGGTACCCCTACACTCAACCATATGAATACGAGCGTGTACGCGTGATCCGGTCGAACTCCGCAGACTAAATGCGTTAACGCCACAAGAAACACTTGGGGTTAATTGTTCGTTGTCTTCCCAGGCTTGCTTATAGGTGTCACGGTGTATGGTTATGCAAGTTTGAGGTATATGATTTTTTTGGTATTTTTCAGTTTATCTCCTAAGCTATGAGCGAAAGGGTTGAGAAGCTAACTAACTCTAACTAATGTCCTAAGTCTAAATTAACTAGCGTCAGCATCCATTCCCACTTACTGGACACACCCTGAACTATGCAACTGTGGCTACCAAACGCTAATCGTTACTGGGATCACCACACGTAAC
>MNCI01003813.1:110367-138040 GCA_015680685.1 Gnetum montanum
CCCCTTGCCACTGTAAAATAGACGTGCTTGTCAGAGAAACATCTAGTTCAACATTTGATCTACCCCCTTCAATATATCCCTCCTTTCTAGTCCTTGAGGATGAAGTTAAGATATTTAGTTCTTTCTTTCCGTTTTCATCATTTTCTTTTTTTTACATCATCCTTGAATTCACAGCTGCCATTGCTCCTTGAAGTTACACTTTTTCTGGATTCCCTGAAAGATGAAATTGGTCCTAAAACTATGCGAGAGGAGTCACCGATGGAAATTTCTGTGTCATCAGGATCTTACTTTATATCTTCTTTTGTTTCGTGCATATCCTGAAGACTGACAAGCTGGAAATAGGCACCTTTGGGAATTGCCATTAACTTTTTCAACTATCAAATTGCAAAAACTTTTAACCAGTTTTATCATGCCAACCTGTTCCATGAAATGGCCAAAATGTGCCAACAACATCATAGTGGGTCAACTCATTATCTAGGAACTACATCGTATGAAGTGCGCCACTATGCTTACTACAATCAAGTGTGTGAACCCTAATGGGGTGAGTATGGACTAGTTCCAATATTTCCAACATGCAAGGATCCTCAACCTCCATTTATTAATCCTTGCATACCATTCGGTCCTAAACATCATAGTGGGTCAACTCGTTATCCGGGAACTACATTGTATAAATTGCCCCACTATGCTCCTTATAACCCAGTGTGTGAAACCTGACAGGGTAAGTATGATTGAGTCCCAAGATTTCCAAGAAGCAAGGATTCTAGTCGTCAATTATTAATCCATGTCATCCAAAACCGTTTAGCTATGAGGGATGTCCCTCATTCTAATAACAAGCAGGATTAATAACCATTTTTCATTTTCTTTAATTTTACAACTTTTTTGTTTTTCAGTTTTTCATTTTTCAACTTTTTGTTTTTGTCTTTTCATCTTTTTATCCTTTCTCTGTGTTTGTATTTTCATGTTTCTGTAAGTAATCTCATTTACGAATAAAACACTCATGTGGATCGTTGGTTGAGGTGTGTTCTATGTTATTAAGTCATGAGTGATCAATTATTTGGAACAGTGAGCCCACTACACCCACTCATCCACTCTATAAATAAAGAGGTTCTGTTCGAGGGTACAGTGATATTCTTGAAATTTCTTGAACTTAAAATTAATTTTGTGTTCATTGTACCCATAATGAAGAAGGATGGACCAAGAGGGAATGATTAGGGTGTCACATTAAGGGGACTTGTGGATTCTCTTTGGTGTCATCCATGGGAGTTATCAGGCAATATGGTTGTACTAAGATCCTTGTAGATCTAACTAAAATGGGAGTAAGAGTAATCAAAAGGGCACTCAAAATTCAAATGTTGTTCTAGGGGGTCACACTGGAAAGACATGCACCCATGCCTGAAGGTTGGCGGCTTCTCTGGATTCAGTAAAGTGAGAAAAAAAAGAAACGAAAAAGAAGTGCCATAAAAAAAATCACTCCTCCCTTGTACTGAACGCCAAGTGATCGTACGCCTTGTTGTTATGGTACTCTCATAGTTTTTCATCATGGGATGAAACAATGCGATGTCACTGATTAGAAGGATGAACTTGGTCCTGATCTTGGAATGATGGGTTAATGACACCTTAATNCACACCATCATAATTTTCGTGCCTTCAAAACTAGTTGAATTACCCTGGAACCCTTTAGTCCATATGTCCTTAGTTTACATCAATTAATTTCAAAAGAAATATTAAAAATTTGGTACATTCTCTACAACTTGCGATTGCGCATCCCTTGCTTTCATATCCACAACTCGCTTGCTGATACTTCGATTTTCATTCCGTTTGAACCTAGAACCCGACGTGTTCAGCTTAGTCATGGGGGAGGGGCACATGCCAAACAGTGCATACATTTTTTTAAATTCATCATTTTCCGAAGGACATCTTTAAGGGTAATTAGTTCTAAAATAAAGAATAAAATGTGTCAAAAATAATTTCATCCCCTTAGTTATACCAAAAAATTAAATTGGGTAGCCACCTAAGTCACAAGATCCATTATTACAATTTTCGGGGACGATCACACGCTATAACATAAGATCTTTAATTAAGGAAAGTAGTAAGGTATAACTTGATTTCGTAAACAACCTTACTAATGCTTGACCCGTGTGATTGCAGATGGCTCCGAAATATGCACAGCAGGAGGGTCTTGTTCGAGGTGGAACGAAACGATCTCAGAGAGGTGGAAGACACGATCTTGCCGAAAAACATGGAAAACAGGAGGAACAATCTTTTAGCATTCATCAAAAAGATCCTCCTACCATACGGTCTAGGCAGGCAGAAGTAGGAGATACCCTCTCTGAAAGCGGTGCCTGGTACTTAGGGGAAATGTATCAATTTTGGCACAATGAAGAAGAAGGCACCATGGTTAACATTTGTGGTGTGACTATTGACTTCTCTGTTCAAGCCATTTCAAAAGTATTAAACCTTCCGAACATAGGACCAAAGGTTGCTCAGCACCAGTTGGACACTTTTAGAACCAAACAACTTAATAAACTACTGACAGAGAATAAAAGGGTGGCAGAAGAAAAAGAGAAGGCTGTTTGGGTTGCCTCTATGGCACAAGTGCAAACTTACATGCATGCCAAGGCATTCAAGGCCTTACAAGAGGAGAAACTCTAAGCTATACTTCAATGCTATCAAATCCCAGACCTGGAGCGCAAGAAAAGGGAAAGACACCTATGGAGGAGTCATTGCCACCAGGAACTACATGAGTTCCAAATTTTTGTAAATATTCTGTGTGTTGTGTCTTTGTTTTATTTTCTTCCCACACTGCAGCATCATCCCATTTTTCCATCTAATAATCCCATACCTATCCACTGTGTAATTAATGTAGCTTGTTCTCACTTTAACTCGAGGACGAGTTTTCATTCAGTCGTGGGGGTATGATGAGACATGAAATTGCTCATATTGCTGGCGGTTACGTTAAGGCACCCACGATAAGGCACCCACATTATATCATGGGCCATGATATCGCGTATGTGATATATCATGGGTCGCGATATCGCATATGTGATGTATCATGGGCCGCGATATCGCAGTCAGCCAAAATTTCTATAAATAAGAGGTGGCTCTCCCTCATTTCCATCCAGTTTTAGAGTAGCGAAGCTCTGGCAGTTTGATTCCTCTAGTTAGAATTTTTCCCGTGTCTACCCGCAGTGTGGTGAATGTGATTGTACAGTGTCTTTATTCAAGTGTGCCGTACTTGGACACGCACATGACTGGCAATAAAGATCGAGATTACTTCATCATTGCAGCATTCACTTAGTTTATTTATTTGTTATTTATTGCTTTCATAGCACGGTATGAGTATGACTTGGCTACGAGCATCTACGAGTGTGTATGGCTAGTTAAGGAATCGGTTGCTCATCGCAATTAGTCTCTCACCCTTAAACTCCTAGAAGCGGAACGAGTACAACTTGATTACGAGCATTTAAGTGTGACCGCGTGGTAGCCCAGTGGTGTAGCTAGGGGGATTTACTCTTAGTAGCCCAGTGGCGTATTTGGGGTCTACGCTTGGTAATCCCAGTGCCGTACCTAGGATCTATGCTTGGTAGTCCCAGTGGTAGTCGTGCACGAAGTCCAAGATGTGTATGGTTGATCAAGGAATCGGTTGCTCGTCGCACTTAGCTAGATTAGATTTTCTTACCCTTTTCCTCTTAGCTTAGATTTAGTTAAATATTATTTTCCACTGCCATTAGGAGTAGGGTTAGAATTAGAACACATCATACACCTCATCTAGACTAAACCATATGTGACATATGCAAAACTAGTCTAGATGGGAAGACAGCGAACTGCGACCTAAGGCTAACTATCTAGGTGCCACAACTAGTCCATCTACGGAGTTCGACCGGATCGTGCGTGCGACGCTCGTTTCATATGGTTGAGTGTAGGGATATGTCGCCACTCATTACTACATCAACAGGATCCCATTAATGGGGTCACGTTGACAACATTCCGTCAACGTGGCTAACTAAATGACTCATCATACCCCCATGACTGAATGAAAATTCATCCTCAAGTTCTTTACAAAATTTGTGAAGGTATGGGATTATCGACATCCAAAATAAACACAAAAACTACAAAACAAAAACTAAGTGTCCAAAGTGTATGGGTTTACAATGATTACAAAATTTCAAGTGTTTAGAATAACAAAATTGAACACGAAGATAAAACTTGATAAACATAATTCCTCTGATAGCACGAAGACATTAGAGAAGATCAAACAATCCTAGGTGATGGAGGCCCCTAAGGCTCCAAGGGACCTTCTCCTACCTAAGGCACACATGTTGGTTAAAGCAGTTGTGGTTATCCAGTGATAACTACAACATCTGGTGAAAGACAAAAGGCATCCAATAGTGCCTTCATCTTCTCCTTCTTTCCCCTAGGATCATTTATGATTCACATAGCTTCTTGAATGTAGGTCAAAGTGGGAACATCCCAAGGATAGGGCATTATTAGGAATATCTCCTTCATATTGATAAACCAAGTAGCGAAAAGTTTGCATTCAACATTAAATGTCTTCACTGCATTCTACAGCTCCTAGTAGTCATTCATCCTATTGGCCAAATTCTCAATAGTGGATCTTTGATCGATGAATCATACCATGAGAACCTCAAGTTCAACATTAGCAATCTCAAGCTTTTTCTTAGTCTCCTCATGAGTTTTAAACTCAACCTTGTACAACAAGTACAAGCTAGCCACTTTCTTCTCCAACTTTGACCATAGCTATTTAGTAGTCAGCATTGCCAAGTTTGCATAATGAAGATTGGCAAGCTCCATATATTCTATCATCTCCTCTATCTGCAACTATTTCAAGCTTTTTCCTAGTCTCCTTATGGGTTTTAAACCCTGCCTCATACAGCAAGTACAAGCTAGCCACTTGCTTCTCCAACTATGACTACGATCACCCAGTAGTCAACATTGCCATGTGTGCATGATGGAGATTGGCAAGCTCCATATACTCCATCATCTCCTCAATTTGTAGCACTTTCATGTGGATCTCCACTTTGTTGTAGTCATTGAGCCCATCGAAGATAGCTTACCAGACATCACTTCCTTTTTTCCTTAAAATGCTGAAGGATCTCATTGACTTTTTGCCTTCATCATCTAGATGTGTTTTTCATTGATTTCTTTCTATAGACTAACCTAATCTTTGTAATGGTTCTTGACCCTCTCAAATTCAAAAGCCTCATTCTTTCAAGCGGCTATCTCTATTGCAAATTTTTGGTGAAGAGGTTGAACTTCCTCCATGGAGAGATTTGTGTTTTCAATTGCCAATCTTCTCAATTTAGTGTTCACTCTAGTTAGCCACTCCTACTGTTGATGGATAAATTCTTACATTTGCTGCTTCTACACATCAACATTTGGTAGGAGATTATTCTCTACAGTCAGGATTTCATTCTCATGGCACATATGGACCAAGTTCTTTTGAATTGTGTACGTTTTGGCATTGGCTATAGACTCATCAAGGATGGTTATCTCCTTTTCATTTTCAACCTATTTGAGCTTTTCCTAAAGCTATTGAAAAGCTTCATCATGTGTCAGTGCAGGGATGAGAAACATGGGATGAGCAAGGTGGGCTCTTAATTCTACAACCTTTGCAGCCAAGAATTGATTCTAAGCTTGGGCTATTTTGAGTTGCCCCTCAAATATCATACACTTGCCCCTCTCACTACAAGAAACTTCAACTAGGTTATTATTATGGTCTTCAAAAGATTGAAGATATTCAGAATTGATTGCCTGGTTCCTACCAATCAATCAAACAACTCTTCATACAAGGCTATACTTAATCTACCACTAACTATTCTTGCAGATGTTTATACATCTCTAAGTGTAGAAACATTTGGTACAAACACCACAGGTGCATTTAAGGCCTTGGAAATTCTATTAATAACCACCTCTATAGCTATCTCCTACCCATGGTATTGCATCACCAAGATAGTTATTCCCTCACCATCCTCTAGAGGCACGAAAAATGTAGTGACATTCCCAAAGATTTCTAGGAATTGTTGCTATTGACATAAAGATATTTTCACCTCTTGGGCATCAAGATTTAATCTCATAGGCATCTGCGTTTGTTGGAGAGAGAAAATTGGTCCACCTCCTTTCATTTGGCTGATGGTTTAAGCCACTTTGTTGAGGTGACTCATTGTTGGGCAATACAAAGATGTTCTGCCATCACTCATTCCTACTTGTTACTCTTGCTTACACAAGAGCTACTCTTGGATCCCATGATAAAGAGCTTACCTCTAATAGTTATAGGGTCAAATAATAGAGTGAATTGAACAAACGATTATGAAGATATGGCCCTTGGAAGGTTCTAGGCTCTGAAAAATCCAAAAACTCTTGCTCCTTTATGAGAAAATGTGAAAATTGCTAAGTGTTCACATCTATGTATAGGTGGGTGGATCCCTACATTGACAAGGTCCTTATACAGGGTCCCATTTACGTATGGGCTCTCTCAACAAGTACTCATCTACAAAGCTAATCCCCAAAATTTCCACATTAAATATCTTTAAAAATACAAGGAGTTTTCTTGTGAAATTAGTGTCTATGGAGAGCTAGAAAAGCTGTGTACATGATGAAAAAATTAGAATAGGGCTTTAAAGTTCACAAAATTTGGAAAATTGGAGAATGAAATTTTATGAACATGCCTTAAGAAGGGCATAGTTGAATCCATCAATGGGGCATACAAAAGATTTGGTTACGAAAATGTCTAAGGATAAGGAACTTAACTAGCCCAACCAAGAGATATGCAAGTGGGTCCTTCCCATAGTAGGAACATGCCCTTTTTACCCTTGAATAACCTCAACTAAGGAATCAACGGACCCCACAATTGATTAATAGTTATGAAAAGTTAAGAATTGAAGCTAGAAGAATCTCCCTAATAATTTCAACATGTCAAACTAAGACATTAAACAAAAACATGAAAACTGGCAATGAGGCGGATTATGGAAAGCATTCATGGATGAGATGGAATTCTAAATTGTAGTCACATGAAGTCCTATGTGAAAGACCACAAAATGTTTCATATCATAACCAATCTTCATCACGTAGCTTTCACCTGATGAAACCCAAGAAAAAATTTCATTGTAAATGTGAAAATTATAGCCAACAATGGACAATTTCACATACTTTATGCTTTTGAGGCCAAAAAATGGCTCATAACTGGTCAAAGCCTCATTCCCCAAGTAAAAAAGCCACCTAGTATCTATATTTGGGCTCTGGGGTGGGGGTGGGGTGGTTGGGGTCAAAAATGCCTTTTGGAATGCCAAAAAAGGCAATTTGATGCATCTTATGAGGGTGTAGACATTTTTCTACGTTGGAAACACATGCAAGGGGATAGATCTCACCTACCCCTAGCATGGAAAAGAGTGGGGGCTTGAAAAATTTCCCCCCTTCAATGTGGAGACCAAAGGTACATTTTGAAAATTTTTCCCTCAGACTAGAAAGTTTCCCCTTAGCATGGAAACTTCTCTTCTTCCCCACCAACCTAGAAAGTTTCCCATCCCACACCACACCACCACCCCCTCCCCTCCCTCCAACAAGGAAAATTCAATCTCTAAGCATGGAAGCCACATGTTGCAAAATTTATCAAGTTATGCACTTCAACATTGATCAACCACTTCAACAAACATGGTGGAGAGCTTAGCGTGGAAGATCCATCTCTAGCGTTGAAGGGGTGCCCAGTTACTATTTTAGTAAACAAAATGGTCATGGGGGAAGCACTTATTATTTTTAGTAGCCCCACAAATTTGGACACCCATTTCACCTAAATTTGGTAGCCAATTTGCAACAAAATTACATCAAATTTGCAGCCAATTTGCAACCCCATTCATGGCCCAAAGACCCTATAAAACCCAAACTCCAACATCATTTACAAGTTCCAAACACATTTTATGGACAAGGTTCACCAATTTTGGATAAGGTGGAGCATTTTTTATAATATCATACACTCACAAGCAATTTTCAGTAGAAATTTTCATACACACAACTCCACACCTGGGGCATTTTAGGCACTCAAGAGCTCTTTCACGTTCCCATACTTGCAGTCTCTTGAACGCCAACATGGAAGCATTAAGGCCTTGAGACTTGATGGATTTTGGTGTTAACACTACACTTCTAGGACTCCAAACCCAACATGGAGCAACTTAGCATCCAAATATTCTCCCTTTATCACCCTCTAGTAATGACCAAATTAATAGATCCAAGGTTGCAGTAGCAAAGGAAGGTTCGATAACATCAAGAGTGGCTTAGCACCCAAATCGTGGAGTAGATAATCTTAGCTTCAACAGGCTTTGAACTCTTGTTCAAGTGAATCTCCTTTTTTGCTCATCTAGACACTATTTATATACATTTCTCTAACTTATTCTTTATTCTTTTTGCAATAAAGTTTTATGTTTTGAGTTTTGTGTTAAAAAATAAAGTTATTATTTTTGCATTATTCAGATTTGTTTATATGTCCATGTTTTACATCTCCTAAGTCCCTAGTTGATCTAAACAGACCAACAAGGGTGCCTCAAATCCCATTTTCATCACAAAGGCCCTATGGATTTAGGATTGAGGAACTACTTGCACTGAGCATCCTTGGTTTCCTTCCCATTCTAGCAATCAAGGTTTTCGATTGCAACACCTTATAAATTCCATGGTTAAATGACCTGATAAAATTCATCCTTAGTCAAGATCAAAACCAATTACTTTCAGTGACTTCACATCACCACTCTAAGACTAGTCCACCCTCTCAAGACACAAGAATGCTCCCACAGACAACAACCATTCCTTAATTGAGAAGAAAAGAGAATCAAGAAGTGAGATAGGACCTTAGTTAGAGGGGACATTTAGGCATGGGTAACATGTTTTTCTAGTCCCATAACTAGTTCTTATAGCCTATTATTTTGTCTAAGAGGTGTGCTTTGAATTTCCATAAATTTTTTTTCTTATTTTTTCTTTTCTCTTTTTTTTTTGAATTTTATGTTTTTATAGACTTTTGAATGAGAACCACACCATGCAAAGACTTATTCAACTTCCTGTTATTGGTTAACATGAAACAGTAAAAAATCCATGAAAACACTTATGCCCTCAAGCAAGTAGAGAGATACAAAGAGCTTTGAATCCCCTTGAAGTCACAACATGTTCAAAACTTTGAATCTTTTCCAAGTTTGCAAACTACCAAGGTCATAATTTTGTTAAATTTTTATTAATGAAAAAGTAACCTAATATTTCTAAAACAAGGAAAACCATAGAGTTTGGTGGATGGGTGGATGATATGAACTCACTACCTGTTCCATGAAAAAGAAACTTTGTCTTAGTCATTAGTCATCAAAATTCAAAAATAGAAACCAAACATTAGAAATCAAAAACATTAAGTATAGATTACCATTGGCAAACAACTACAACATCATTGTGTCTTGTTGGCAACAAAGCACTTTTATTAGCCAAATGATAAGGAAATTATTCCCAAATAAGGTAAAATATAAAAGAAATTGTAAAATATCCAAAAAAGATAAAATGTACTAATGATGTTGTAAAACAAAAATTGGAAAATAACAAAGTATAAAACAAAATTGTATAAAAAAAATAAATTGTAAAACAAAGAAGTGTAAAAACAATAAAGCATAAAACAAAACAGTAGAAAAACTAATGAGCCACTTAAGAGATTAGCATGGATGACCATCTCCACCACTACTAAGTTGAAAGAAGGAGATGCAAAAGATTGAGTAGTGTTGTCCATCTAAGGAGGTGTTGCTCACATTACCTTGCTTGGGCTCATGGAAAGGTTTGACTTATTGTGTGTTAACTAGTTACTTCTTATTTCAACTCTCAAGTTTGTAAATTAACATGGACCCAAAAGAAAAAGTTTCATCAATGATTTAAGGCCTTTCCACAATATTTGAAAATTAGTCTTTTGAGGGACATGTATGGAGTTCCAGTAGAGGACCTTGTCTCTTGGCTAAAATTTAACTTTCCTTATCCTAAGGTCATGGTGTTTTTTATTGAATGCCTTGTGCACTTCATTCAAGGATAGGGCCACCAATCGATTCTCATCAAGAACATTAAGGTTGATCAATCTTTCTTTTTATGCTAGGCTAAGGTCAAGGTCTAAGTCATAAGCTATTGAAGGTGTACAGAGCTCAGATTAAGTGGAAAGAATTGGAAGTTTTCCTACACCATCTCATAGGGAGAGTACCCTATAGGAAGTTTCCATGTGAAGAGATAGGCCCAAAGGGCATCGTTAAGTTTCATGCTCCAATCTCTCCTATATTTACAAATTGTTCTCATTAAAATCTTAGTGATCTTCCTATTGGTGACTTCAGCTTGACCATTGGCTTGGGGTGGTAGGGTGTTGTTAGTTTATGTTTGACCCCCAAGCATTGCATGAGCTTGCGAAATGTAGCATCTATAAAGTAAGTTCCATTGTTAGAAATTAGTGAATGTGGTACTCCAAACCTATTTATAATATTCTACTATACAAACCAAGTAGCAATGGAAATTGTAAAGTTGGTGACAGCTGCTACCTCTACCCATTTGGTATAATAGTCAACAGTGTCTATTTTGTATGCCTTTCTATTTGACATGGGTGTGATGGGACCCATAAAGTCTATGTCACAAATGTCAAAGGGTTCCAATGGTTGGATCCATTGTTGAGGTCTATCTATTTGAGCAATTATCCCATCATCTTGTTGATAGCATTAACAAGAGTAGATGAATTGGTGAGCATCCCTAAAAAGTTTTTGCTAGTAATACCTTGCTAGCAAGATCTTAATGGTTGTGCGTCACCCTGCATAGTGACCCCCATAAGGGCCCTCATGAGCATCTTGGAGAATGAGTAGTTAATCTACATTAGGAACACACTAATGAACCAATCCATTGGCACACACATTGTAAAGAAGTCCATTGAATTACATGAAGTGTTTGGCCTAATGAAGAAACTGTTGTTTCTTCTAGAAGTCCAAGACTTGTGGCATCTCCTCAGTGAGAAGATAAGTGAGAATTCCATCATACCATTTTAGTTCATCAACCACTTGTTCTTTTATTGCACTGGTAAAGAGAAGTTCATTAGGAAATTGATTAAAGAGTGGGCTCTCCTCCTCTTTGTTATCCCATCATAACCAAAACAAGTGATCAACAACCACATTCTTAGTTCCCTTTCAATCTACCATTGTAAGGTTAAACTCTTGTAAGATCACCAACCATTGAATGACACAAGGGCTCACCATCAACTTGTTCATGAGGAAGTGAATGACACTAAGGTTAATGTGTACAAACATCTTGTACCCAAGCACATAGTGCCTAAATTTTTTCAAGGCATACACCACCACCATCAGTTCTTTCTCCATTGTGGTGTAATTGAGATGTGCACCCACAATGCTTCAGCTTGTGCAATGGATGTAATAAGATGTTTTTGATCATCCAACTACATAAGCATAGCTCCTAAGGCATAGTTTGATGCATTCTTCATGATTTGAAATGGATGAGACCAATTAAGTACTCATAGAATTGGAGTTTCTACAAGCTTCTCCTTAAGCTGATGGAATGCCTTTTCACATTCTTTGGTCCATATGAGTGAAGCATCTTTCTTTGTCAACTCAACTAATGATTTCAAGATCTTAGAGAAATTCTCTATGAATCACCAGTAGTAGCTAGTGTGTCTAAGGAATGACCAAAAATCTTTAACTGTTTCCAGTTGATGAGTGATTTCTTGGATGACCTAATCTTTTCAGGATCCACCTCAATCCCTACTTGTGATTTGTGCCCTAACACAATGTCCTACTAGACCATGAGATGGCTCTTCTACCAATTAAGCTGAAGATTGGTCTCCATGCACCTTTTAAGCACTTTCTCAAGGTGATCTAGGGCTTTCTCAAATGTAGTGCCATAGGAGGAGAAATCATCCATGTAGACTTCCACTTCGTAACCAATCTACTGCTAAAAAATACTCAGGACAAGCATTGAAATGTTGTAGGTGCATTGCATAAACCAAAAGGCATATTTTTATATGCAAAAGTTCCCTAGGAACTTGTGAATGTTGTTTTGGCGTAATCTTCTAGCATGATTTGAATATGGTTATAGCCACTATAACCATCTAGAAAGCTATAATAACAATGCCCANACTCAATTTTCGCTTTGATAATCTACTTCAATTTTGGATTCAACTACCATTATCGTTGCCTTTTTGACTTCAAATCCTGATTAGTATAGATGTGATGTTGGCATATTCTAGAATCAATTCCTATGAGTTCAAGATATGACCAAGAAAAGACTATTGGTCATTTGTTGACCACCTTCAACAACATCCTTTTCTACTCAGAAGAAAGGTTGGCATTGATTATTGATGAGCCAAGAAAAATTTGGTGTACCTTTAATAATTATCTCTCCTTGTTTGTAACGATTATCACCTCATCAGTGACTGACTCGCAAGTTGTATCCTGTGAAGGAATGGTTCCAAAGCCAAAACATCATCAAGACAATAAATAGTTAGAATTATTTCTAAACAAAGTCCACACTTATGACTATTACTCATAAGTAAAAACATGCATCTTCATCATAACTTCTAATCACAAGTCCAAGAATGAAGATTTATGATTAAAAAAAATTAAAGTCATAGATACATGCATGAATATTAAAGATTACAAGGGAGAATTCACCTAATTTGTGATTTTGCCTTACTGTCTTGACAATGTAGTAACCTCAACATTCCAACAATGGGTTCTAATGATTTATAGTTGCCACAAGGCTCAACAAATCCTCACCTAATAACTTCAAACAAAATTAGACTTTAAATCTTTGTCATAGGTATCGATGTCCATAGGTATCGATGTCCATTGATAATCAATCTTTTTCATAGGTATCGATGTCCATTGATGCACAGCTTGTCGATTTCCATTGAAACCTCAATCTTCTATGATTATCACCGCAAGTCGCCTACCTCTAATTCAATCTATATCCAAATTGTTCCTCCTGGTCTTGCTCTGAGAAATCCAAGATGTCAATCCCATCCCTATTGCTATGTGGATCGATGTTGTACAAATCAATTTTCATCACTATCCTAATTACCTATGATAGCTAAAAATAAATGTCATTAGTTCATATTAATTTATGTAGCAAAAATCAATGATCTTCAATATGTTAAACAATAAAAAATATAATTACTTTATTTATACTAGATAAAACTAAACAATTTACAAGGTTTTACAATTATCATTGACTTGCCATTTTTTAGAAATGCATATTTCATGCTGAGAAGTAGAGTTTTCAAATATAAGGGCTCCTGTTTGAAATTTTCAAGGATCTTCAACTCTCCCCAATTAGTATCATTAGGTTTAACATTAGAGAGTTAGCAATAAACTTGCTCTAGTTTATCCATGCCTTCAACATAGGCATATGTTAAGCTCTCAGTTGGTTCCATGCAAAGTGTGCTACTTTCAGAATTAGTTGTCAATCACTGGGTGCCCTCCTCTTTTGTGGATGTTACATATAGGCACTTTTGAATTTCAAATCCATCTTCACACTATTTGCATGCTTTGATTAATGTGCTTTTGATAGACCATAATTTCTACACATAGTTACACCCTATATCTTTATACACAATGCATGGAACTCTCTTCTTCTTGATCTTTCCAAATGCATTTTCTTTGAAAATCTCTAAGGAAAGATCTTTGATGTCCACTCATGCATCAACAATGATCAACCAAGCCCTTTCTATAATGATTGGGAAATCACTCTTACAATTGTCAACCTTGATCACCAGGAAATTGTCAAGGTAGGACCACCCACAAACAGTGATCACAATGTCCTTCACTAATACCAAGGGAGCAATGATGGATCAATCTATCAATTCTAAATGGATGTTGTTCTTCTTAAGAGGAGGCAAGTTTTAGGCTTGGTATATTTTATAGGAAATCAAACTAACATAGAACCTTACTTAAGAAGATCCTTGCATGGCTCATTTCTAGCAATCTACAAGTAGATGAGAGGGCTTACAGGATCAACTCTATTCTTGGAAATATTTCTAGCCTTGATCCAACTAGATACAGTGTGGGTTAACATGACAATGAAAATCTTGGAAGGCATTTGGTTTAAGGGCTCTCAAAAGGAATAGATGCAAAGGATGAAGGAGACATGGGACAACTAGCCACATGAGTTGATGAGGGATTTGTAGGGATATTAGTTAAGAGGAACTAGTTGTAAGTTAACAACCTTGGTAGCATTACATTGCTATGGTTGTGCAGGAATTTTTCCTTGCATGGCTGGTGCAAGCGTAATTAGGTTGAGGGTGGAGGAACATGTGCTGAAGGATGAGGAGGATGATAAGCATATGGGGATTCCCCTCTAGGAGATGGAGAATGAGTTCTGTAGTACTCCAAAGGATAGTAGTGATGCTGGAAGGAAGTGTGACTAGAAGAGTCACACAGAGACATGGGTTGCTTGACATAGTACCCATATGCATCAGGTTTCTTATAAGGGTACTGCTACCTTGGTGGTGGCATCCCCCATGACTATGGGTGCTACCAATACTAGTACTGATCATATGGTTGTGGTGGAGCTTCACTTGGATAATAAGCTTGTTGTTGGTGGAACTACCTAGGATAACCTTGAGGATAAGGTAATCTTCTAGGTCCTTGTCTTCTTGCTTGCCCAAGATTTAGAGCGTACACCCCATATTCCTACAAGTGTAACACAACAAGGCAACATCCCTTAGGATGTTCATATTGGTAGATGTCACATCCACCATCATCATCTAATTCTAACTCCTCAACCTCTTCTACTGCAACAACTTTACCCTTACCCCTTTGGTAGGCACATTTAGTTTTCTTCCTTCTCATGTGATCACGATTACTACTTTGTGCTTTGAAATCTTCTACAATTTTCAATGCTATTTGGAAATTTTCATCCAAAGATTCCCACATTTTTTCTACCTTAGCTAAAATTTCAAAAATAAAATTTTGAATTGACAAGGTTTTTTACTACACCACTTCATCAAGTGGTGCCTCCCCCTCACTATCATAAAAACATACTCCCTTTTTCTGATGAAAGGGTCATGGTTATACTCCTCATCAGTTTCTCATTTTCTCAACTTACCTTCTTCTTTTGCAACTTGCTCAATCAACCTTGAATTTGATGGGATCTTAATTCGGACAATCTCCCATGGAAATATGCCCTAAGAGTTCTTCTTATTTTTTATCAGAGCCCATCAATGATATGGTGAAGCTACTCCCATTGAGACTAACCATGGCTAGGACATCTGTGTAAAAGGGAATAATACCTACCCATGGCTGTGTCCAAGGGTTCATGTGTTTCTCATCACTAGCCTTGGATTTACTTTCTTAAATTGGACACTATGAAGTATGTTCGATATTTATCATTGAATAGCTCAAGCATGATACTCCATTTGCGAATTGATTCTAGCTTTGAGGTGCAATACTAACTTTCAGCTTCTTTTGTCAGTGTTCTAAAAAATAGCTTAAGTTTTTGCCAATCATTTTCAGTATTCTACAAGGCACAGGCAATGTGAAAGGCTTAAAGATGAATCTATGGATCCGAGTTATATCCCCTCTCAAATCTAGGGATATTGTTCATATTCAACCTCTTGATTCTATTATCTTTCACATGCCTAATTGGAATTCTAATTTCCTGTGCAATGTTCATCATGCTTTGAGTTGCAAGAAAAGGTTCATCCTCATCATGATGTTGATGGTGTCTATGATGTCCTCTACTACCCCTTCATTCATGGTAGGGCCTACGATCATTGTCCCACTGTTCACCTCCATCATGGTTTCATCCCCTATGGTTTCAATTAGATTCAGAGGAGGAAGAAGAAGATGCAAATAAAGAGGGTAAAGAGGGAGGAGGACTGCCACCACCATGGTGTTTGCCACTTCTCTCCACTTTTCATGGCCACGATCATCAGGTTTATTATCATCGTGATGCTTGCCCAAGCCCCTACCTTAACTCCCACTTTTGCCTAAACCTGGATTGTTGATAGTGAATTGCAAGTGTGGGTTGAAGCCTCCTTCACTAGAGTCAATAGGTGGAGAATATTCATGTTGAGAACCTTTAGAGGGAGGATCCTCCTTTTCATTTTGATTTAGCAGGAATAAATAGTTAGTGAACTGTTTCCCCTTCGTATCTTCATGACACTTCTGCTAGTTTTGATCTTGTTTACATTGTGTTTCCATGGGATGCTAGTCCCAATAGTCATGGTCCTACATAACGTATTCATTATGGAGATCTTGGATGCCCAACCTCTTAAGAGTTTGGAGTAGCATCCCAGGAATAGATCAGTTGGGAGGCAACACAACATTGCCCTCCATATCTCCTCATTATAGTTATTCATCCCAATGTAGGATGAAGGTGAAATCAAGTACAAACTCATTTGGATTATTATACACCACCTTGAATTCTTGGGGCACTAGCAGTTTTGATTTATCATGCTTTTGAGAAGAAGACATTTTGAATTAAAATAAAGGGTGCATTAATTATAAATTTTATTTTTATTTTTCAAATAATTGCAACTTTAGGATTCATTCCAACAATCTCAAATAATATTCACTAAGTCCTAGGTAGCGCACATATCAAACTACAAGTCCCTGACAATGGCAGCAATGATGAGTGATGAGTAGACCCTATGCCCAATCATACAAATCACTAAGAGTTCACATGCAATCTAGTTGAATTCTGTGGACTTTTAGCCTGCTAAGTACATTGGTCTCTAGGAAGCAAAACTAACCATTGCAATCATTGTCTTCCTAATTACACTTGTGAAATGCAAAGGTATCGTTAAGTATAACTAAGGCATATGATTTTTATCATTTTTTTTTGTTTTATGTTTTAAGTTGCCTAAGGATAAAGCATATTGAATAAAATAATTAAATTTCTAATTTAATCTAACTAGATACACTTAATTAATCCAAACATCAACATCTATTCCCACTTGTCGTACACATCCTGAACATGTTTAACACTACTAGGTTAACCAACGTTAAGCGTTACTGAGATTACCAAGCACCAAGCATATGCTCGAAGTGGTCATACTTATGTGCTTAATTAGTTGCTATTTAATCTAGATTAATTTAGCTTAATTAATTAATTAAAGTATTAAATAAAATTTCATAAAACATTAAATGCATAAATAAATAATTAATCTATTTCAAAGTGCTGCAAGGTTTATTAAAAGGCTCATCTTTATTGTTGCACACATTGTCGTGCTCAGCTACAATAGTGGTCAAATAAAGATCTATACACTCTTTAACTCCTACTATGGGTACTTAGAAAAATATTCTTTAACTTCTACTATGGACACTTAGAAAAATATTCTAACTTCTAAATGACAAAATTGAAAGAACTTCACTACAAGTTATGAAAGGAATGCCATAAATGCAACTTGTGAGCACATATTTATAGGCAAAATTAAGGGGGCCCCATCAACGGATACATGTCAATGGGTCAAACCCTACGTTGATAGGATCACATCACATCACATTGATAGCATCCCATTGATGCAATCAAACAAATGACTCATCATGTAGGAATATTATCTGCTCCAATAAGTTTCCATTTTTCATCTTTGATAAGGTTATCTTCACCTCACATAAGGAAAGTTCATTAGCTAAACCAAAATTTGGATTTTCTTCTTGGATGTTGATGAATTGTGGTTATCCAAGTGCTGATATCAAAACCCTATTATCAGAGCCATGATATTGAACCCTTGTTAAGCAGGTGCTAATATCAGACCCCTGTTATCAGACCCCTATTATCGGATGAGTCTCGATATTGGACCCTTGATATCGGACCTACGTCAACTAGGCCATGTCAACGTGGCCTGTCAACTCAGTTGGGTTGACGTGGCCCCATCAACTTGGCCTACTTGACGTAGACATGGTTGCATTGACGTGGCCCCATTGACGCATTCATCCATCCGTTAATGCGGCCTCATTAATGTAGTGTCTGTCTCTAGCTATAAATAAGTGCACACCCACCATAGTTAGGCATCTTTTTAGTAGTTGTAGCGATGCTCTTGCAATTTATTTTTTGTAGGAGTTAGACTATTCTCCCAGTGCATGCCCACAATGTGATGATTGTAACTGTACAACATCTTTATTCAAGTGTGATGTACTTGGACATGCACATGACCAAAAATAAAGATCAAGATTACTTCATCATTATAGCATTCACTTAGTTTTAATTATTTAATTGTTATTGTTATTTTTTTTCTTAGTTAATATTTCTTTACCATCATTTACTATTCCTGTTGTTAAATGCAGAATGAATATGACTTAATCACGAGCATTTAAGTGTGACTACTTGGTAACCTAGTAGCGTACCTAGAATCTGTGCTTAGTAATCCAAATAGTAGTCATGCACGAGGTCCAAGATGTGTACAAATGATTAAGGAATGGATGCTCATCGTACTTAGACTAGTTTAAACTCTCTCCTCCCATGTCCCATTAGCTTAGCTCTCTCCCCCTTTTCCTCTTAGCTTAAAACAAAGTTATTTTCCATTGCCTCTAGGAGTAGACCTAGTTTAGAATCATATCATACACCTCACTATGTACTAAACCATACGTGAAAAAGCAAATACTAGTCTAGGTGGAAAGACAACAAACTGCGATCAATGTGTAACTATTTAGATACCACAACTATCCTATCTGAGGAGTTCGACTGGATTTTGCATGAATGCTCGTACTCATATGGTTGAGTGTAGGGGTACCTCGCCACTCATCAGATGTCTTCTATTGGGAATTCTTCATTTAATAGTTCTTGAAAATAATTTTTCCACCTATCTAAGATTTCATAATCTTTTACCAAAATCTTTCATTTGCTTCCTTGATGCATTTTACATTATCAGTGTCCTTACATTTCTTGTTTCTAATTTTTGCTAGTTTATAAATAGATTTTTCTCCTTTCTTTATTCCTAAATTCTCATAAAAGCTACCCAAGACCTTATGTTTGGCTTTCACTATTGTTATGATTGCCTCCTTCTTTGTCATTTTGTATATCAACCTACTTTTTTAGCTATTACTTTATTGCCATTCTTTAAAGTATTTTTATTCTTATCTTGGATAACATGGTGCACTTCATCACTCCACCATCATGTCTTCTTTGGGATGTATTTTTTGCCTTTTCTTCTACCCGAAATATTATTTCTAATTTTTTGAATGCAACTTTTATTTGGCCTCAAATTAAATTTGCAAAGCAATCCCAATTCGAGATGACTTCATGAAGCCATTATTCTCCAAATGGAATAATGTTATCTTTCTTTAAATTCATCATTTTTATGCATTTAGTCCCTTTTCTTGTGGTACTTTTAAAGCTTTGTATAGATAAATCAATGACCATTGGTCAATGCTAAGTTCTGAGACACTCTCCAAGGATAACCTTTCAGTCTTTACACATAGTCAAATCTCTTTTATATATCAAGAAATAATCAAGTACATTGAATGATAATAAGTATTGTGGGAGGAAGGAAAAAGGCCAACCCAACATAATTTGAAGAACATGAAGGAACATTAACTTGTAATGTTTTACATGCATGATGCTTATGAAATAATGAGACAACTAATTGAGTCAACTTCTCATTAGCATCATTAAGTATATTTCATTCATCAAAACTCGATATCATATCATTATGTTGATATAGTATCATTTCATTTACATTGGAATATACTTTGAATAATAAACAAAGATAATGTTAAAGCTTCTACTACAAAAATAATGTGATCCTATGTTAAAATATGATATCATGTTAAATTTGGAAATGAAAATGGAGATAGAAAAACTTAATTACATCCCACAGAGATCACCAAGCATCTATAGAATACACAAAATTTTTTAACAAGGCTTTGATATGATCATGAGGGGTCTTGAATATCCCATAAAAAATGATACAAAGTTGACAACTCCAACTCAAAATTGAACTTGTGACCTTAGGTTAGTATGTCGAGACTCTTATGACTAAGCTAACATGCAATTGTTTAATAAAAGATTATACGAAAAAATTATTAAGGAATTGTAGAAATTAATGGTGCCTTTTAAAATCTCTTAATTTATTTTATTTTTTATTACCAAGGCCTTCCACTAAGTCCTCTTACAATATCTATGTTCAACAATAATATGTATACCCATTGCAAGATTTGGAAACTTCATTGTACATCTATTTTCCAATAAAAAGAACATAATTATGATCATCCTTTAGGATTTAGATATCAAATTAATATGTTGGTTTTACTTAGAGCTTCAAGTAAGAAAACTTCTAAAATAATGATGTGTTAGCCTAGTGGTATGAGCTTAGCTTGCTAATCCTAGGTCATAAGTTCAATTCTACTCTATAGCACTAAGTTATAAACTTCTATAAATCTTAGGGTATACCTATGTTTCACATATTTCACATTCCAACACCTATCAAGAAAACTTATAATGAAGGTTGAATATTTAATTCATTTCTTGAAGTATTAATTCTTTTTATATTTTTGGATTCATGTAAAAGCAAAGCTAATAACTTCTATTACAATTTATATCTTATTTCTAATGGTTGCATTCGTTTTTCTTTCAAATCAGCTTTTTCCTGTTTTTTTTTACAAGTAATCTTTTAGTAAGAAATAAAACCTATGAAGGCCCTTCTCAATAAGATCAAGGCCTAATCTATTTCCTATCCTAGAAAGGATGATTAATTGTAACTAAGAATCATCATCATCTTCCTAGCCTTGTCCTAATAAAATAGGGTCAACTACATTAGTTCTTTTTTTGTCATTTGCCTCTATGAAGAGATGGAAGTTTGTTTATTTGTAGTTTCTTCAAATCACCTTGAAGCATTTTTTTTACATGTCTTATTTGAGCTTCCTTTTGGTAGCTTTCCTAGAATAATTATGTAGCAATCTTTGCTTATAGGCTCATTATTTAATCTTCTTTGCATACTTCCAAACTGTCTAAGCCATCATTCTTGTAGCTTATTTGAAATACAAGCCACTCCAAGTCTTCTTCTAATGTTTTTATTATGTAGTTTATCTCTTCTAATAACATTCAACATCCATCAAAGCATTCCATTTCTACCACACTAATTTGTTATTCATGACTTTTTTGTATTGCCCAACATTCATTACCATATAAGATAGAAGGCCTCATTATTATCTTGTAAAATTTCCCCTTTAATTTTATTGGTATTCTATTATCACATAAAATACCACTTATCATTTCCCTTTTGACTATCTTGCCTCAATTCTATTACTAATATCTTCATCAATTTCACCCTCTAATTAGAGGATTGATCCTAAGTAGCAAATTGTTTGGAGTAAGGGATTTTTTTTTTGCCTTGAAGATTTACTTCTATTTTACTACTATTTATGATGTGATTAAAATTACATTCTATATATTTTGTCTTACTTCTACTAATTTTTAAGCCTTTTGATTCTAGAGCATGTCTTCACTTCTCCATTTTAGCAACAATATTTTCTTGAGATATATCCATCAACACAATATTATCTTCAAATAGCATACACCAAAAGATTTCCTTTATTAATTCATCCATAACGATACCAAATAAGTACATGTTAATTCCAGGCCCTTGATGTAGACCCACTATGATTATAACTAATGATGAAAATCTAAAAAGGCATCACCGAAGCTATTAGACTCTTGCTTTATAGTCTCTTTTATGTTGATGTTTTGATGTACTCAGAATTTTTTATTTTATTTTATTTAAGGATTTGACAACAAATAGAATTTCAAAGTTTCTTCTATAAGTTGGGATTGCCTATGAAGAATTTTTGGTTGGTAATATATATTATAAGAAATTTTCTTTTTCAAGATTTATTTCTCAAATTCAACAAGAATATTTACTCTATGAAATGCAACTACAATTTTATTCTTATTTAAAATTTAGAAACTTAAAAATAATAAAATTTTTAACATCATGATTGAACATATAGTCAAATAATTTTAAGTTCTAATATTCCCTACCTTTACATCTCTTAGGTTCAAGCTTTTTTTTTCACTTCAACTATTGCTTTTCAAGATATTTCATTACCATATACTTACTAGCTAAATTTCTTTAAAAGGTTAAAAATGACTTTTCTTGTTAAAAGCTAGGGTATGTGCTCCTTTTTTGTATGAAAAATCTTTACGAAGAATGAAAAACTCAAGAAACATGATAATAACAAACCCATAATAAAAAAGATGATAAGATTACTATTATGATTAACTTAAGAAATAATGAGCCATTAGCTTAGTAGTAACAATCTTGGCATAGAAGCCATATGTCACTAATTTAGTAGACAACACTAAATTATGATTTCTTAAAGGTAGCTTAATCCGTTAGTTCATTATTTAACACTATTATGAAAACTAGAGGTTGCTAGTATGTAGGTGCATGTACTTTGGAAAAAAAAAAACATTTTTCCTCCCAAAAATATTTTTAGCATGATCACTAGTAACAAAGTATAATATTTTTTATATCTTAGGAAGTTATGTTTTATATCTTTGATTTTGTTTTATTCATAATAATACTTATTAAAAAAACACATTTCAAGGTGAATCACCTTTTTTAATTTCTTAAGAATTAGAGAGATTAGTGCTTACATTTTTTACTATTCTTGTTGTACTCATAAAGTTTTTATTTTATATAAAAAGACATCACTGACTTCAAATGACTAAGAATTTTATGTAACTTGTTCTTGTAACGAATGAACTTTTCATGTTCATATTCTTATACATACTTTACATAATACAAATTATACAATTAAAATATCTCATGGGTTAAGAATTAATTAATATAATTTGCATAAATTATTTATCCTCAACATATACAAATTATGCAATTGAACTATCTTATGGGTTAAAGATTAATTAATATAATTTGCATAAATTATTTATCCTCAACATATTTCATTATAATCATTGCATTGTAACTAAAAATATAACGATTGTAAGCCAACATAGTTAATTTAAGCGTATGTCACAAATAATGTTGGATTATCAGAGCTATAACCTATTTAGAATGAGTTAATTATCATAGTAGATAAAGTTAAAAGTATTTATCATTGCTAGTAATATATTAAAAATTAAAATTACTATTCCATGAAATGTTAGCCTATTGGTAAGACTCTTGTTTTCAAAACTCTGAGTTATGTGTAAGTTTCATGTTCATTATATATCTTGAGGGTACATAACATCATCTAGTTCCAATGCTAACCCTCATGTTCCTTTCCAATAATAAAATTATACATTTGATAATATAATGTAATGTTTATTCATTTTTTTGTTTAAGAAATTCATAAAATTTAAAATCCAAAGGTGAGTACTAACAAAACTCCAATTATAATATTTACAAATGTCAAAATGCAAACAATCAAGAGTGTAAGACAACTAGAGTTATATTGAAGACTCATAAGTCATCATAGACTACTAAGTCATATAAAAATTTAATTTGAACAGAGAAGATGGAATTTTTTAAATATAGAAGGATTATCTAACATTGAATAATCTTACTAGTTGAATTTCCCATTGTACATATAACTAAGGATTGCACTCACAACCTCATATTAGAAGTACTATAACAATGAGCTTATAATAAGCTCAACTATGCTCATGTTTATTATAAATGATCAAAAAAATCCAAAATGTTTTTAGCAATTAATTCAAAGCTTACTTAAAGATATTGAAAATTTCTATCAAATTTTGTTTAACACCAATGACAAACTAGGAGAATTTCATCATAGTGAAAATACATTATTTATTTCTTTTGATGACATCCTCTAAAGGATAAAATGCTAGCATGAGGAAAATTTGCTAATATAAATAACTTATATGAAGAAATGTTTAAATGGAAAATGCCATTGGTATATAATGTCATTTGGAATAAGTTAATTTTAGTTATAAATGTGGGGTTAGAAAAGAAATAGTGCATAAAAAGCACAAATACAATTTCTTATGCACTATTTCTTAAGCACAAAGTTAATTTTTTTTCTAACCCCACATTTATAACTAAAATTAACTAAAATAATTATAGAATGATTATAATTAGCATTATATTCTTACCAAGCTTTTGGGCACTAGACGAGAACCTATGCTTCCAAGATCGATTGAAGGAAAAAAAGATACATTGACTTTTCCAAGCATGATTTAGGCAACAACATTCTATCATAAACCCCATCTCATCACTTTAAAATATCATACTAATAGTGCAAAAGGTCCATATAAGAAAACATTTATATAGTTCGTATATGTCTCCAAGGCCTATGATTCGGTCATTCAACGTAAGTTATAAAGGAACTTAGAAAATTTATAAATTTCTAACACACTATTATTTGCCATAAAAATTTTACAAAGAGGTATGCATTTAATTTCCAAATGGTCAAGAAAGAAGTTTTATTTAATAGTTTTTTTATGTAAAACAAAGATATCCTCTTTTTGCTAATTTATTTGGGCTTTTTGTTGATGAAGTTGAAAAATAAATGTATAAAATGCGAACTATAAGTTGATGATGTCTTAATTTTAAATTCAATAGAAGGATTACAACAAATGCTAAATAACTTTTTCCACCATTCAAAAATGAAAGTCAATGCCCAAAAACTTAAAATCATGATTTCTAGCATATTTAATAAGATATATAATTTCACTATAGCAAATGAGCATGTAAACATAACTTCTTATTATAAATATTTTTGCTTAGAATGCTTTTATAATTACAAATGGAATCAGTGCATTCCTCAAAGAGTTTTAACTGGTATGAACGCCTTGTGTACTTAAATAGTAACATGTGAGAGGGAATATTCTAGCTTGGTGATCAGCGGCAAGGTACCCATACACTCAACCATACAGATACAAGTGTTTCACACACGATCGAGTCGAAATCCGCAGACGGGCTAGTTGTGGTATCTAGATAGTTACTTGCTAATCGTTGTTCACTGTCTTCCAACCTAGACTAGTATTTGCTTTGTCATATATGGTTTAGTCCAGAGTGACGTGTATGATGTGGTTTCTAACCTAGTGCTACTCCTAGAGGCAATGGAAAATAACTTGAATTAAGCTAGGACGAAAAGGGGGAGAGAGTTAAACTAAGAAGAGATAGGGAGAGAGGATCTAAGCTAGCCTAAGTGTAATGAGCAACCATTCCTTAATCATTCGTACACATCTTAGGCCTCGTGCATGACTACCACTGGGATTACCAAGTACGCTACTAGGATACCAAGCAGTCACATGTAAATGCTCGTGATTAAGTCGTACTCATTTTGCGTTTAATAATAATTAAAATCAAGTAATTAAACTAAGTGAATGTTGCAATGATGAAGTAATCTTGATCTTTATTTCTGGTCATGTGCATATCCAAGTACATCACACTCGAATAAAGGATGTCGTACAATTACAATCATCACACTATGGGTATGCACTAGGAGAAAGGGTTGAGAGGAACTAAAAAATGAACTAACTTCTATCTACTAACTCAAAAACTAACTATCTCAAAACTAACTTCTCTCATGTGCCTACATGTGTATTTATAGGCTCACATAGGAGTCACGATATCGTGTATCTGATATTGTTATTTGGGCTGTGATATCGTGTACCCGATATCATGGATTCGATATCAGGGGTCTGATATCATAGCCTGATGAATCACGATTCATCATACCCCCATGACTGAATGAAAACTCGTCCTCGAGTCAAAATAAGAACGAGCTCCATGGCTTACATAGTGGATAGGTACGGGATTATTGACTGAAGGGGAATTTATTCATGTTGTAGTGGAGAACTCAATAGAATAAAATTGGGACACAACAAAAAAAATGCAAAATCATAAAATTACAAAATTTTGTAGAACTCATGTGATTCTAGGTGGCGGTGGCTCCTCCATGGGTTGTTGCCCCTTGTCTTGTGCTCCAGGTTTTAGAATTTGATGACATTGAAGTAGTGCTTGGAGCTTTTCCTCTTTCGTTCAAGGATTCTGTGCTATCCATGTTGATGCTCCAATGTTTGATGGAGTTGGCACCTCCCATGGACATGATAGTTGTGGAAACACTTTTTTTGCTTTGACGTATCAAGCTACAAACAATCGTCGTTCCTCCTTGTAGGCTTTGGCTTTATCCCTGTACTCCTGAAAATTTGTAAGTCATTGAGCCAAGTCTACTGCTACATCTTTTGATCCTTGGTAGCTTACTTTAACCACCTCTAGTTCAAAATTTATGACTTCCAGCTTCTGCAATGTTTTCTTGTGCTTCGTAAATTCTACTTCATATTTGGCATAGGTGGTAGCTACTTGCCCCTTGAGCTCTATCCTCGAGCGCCCTGCTATCAACATGGCTAGATTGGCTTACCTCAAGTTTGCCAATTCCATGTACTCTGCGAGGTCTTGAATCTGCAGGTCCCACCTTTTAAGTAATGCCTAGTGGGCAAATGCATATGTGCCCAATATGGCCCGCCAATCAGTGTGTTGAGTATTGAAAGCATTGATATGGGCATTGGCCATATGGATCTTCTTCTTAATGACTTGCTTGTACATTCCCACTTGGTCTCAGAAATAGTCCTTTAATTTTTCATGCCAATTGGCCTCATTTTGCCACGCGCTTATTTCAATAACCAACTTTTGATAAATTGCACGTACCTCCTCCATTGAGAGTCTAGCCAAATGGTTCATATCTTAATTGACCCTGATCAGTTGTTCTCGTAGCTATTGAAAGTTTTCTTTGAGAACATTCTTCTGTTTCTCCATAGCAGTCAATCGAAGATTATCAAGAGCAAGCTGTTTATTCTCCTCTTATAAGGCTCTTAGTGCCTTGGCATGTGCGTAGGTTTGCACTTGTACCTTGGAGACATCCTAGTTAGCCTTCTCTTTCTCTCTACCACTCTTTTATTTTCCACCAAAAATTTATTGAGTTTCTCGGTCCTGAAGGTATCTAGCTAGTCTACGGGAACAAATTGAGAGGGGTCTCGCTGTGTAGCTTGCAGGGTTACGAGCCTCTCTTAGACTTTTGCTAACTCTACTTCTGCGTGCTCAGCCCTAATCTCTGCCATGACCAGTGAAACACCGGGAAAATTACGGGTCGGCCTCAGGCGAAGATTCGTAATTTGAGCGAGAACGCGCCTCGAATTTGTCTAAGGACAAGCCTACGCTCCATCACGCACGGCAGCGTAATGAGCGTAATAGGCTCCAAGACAATTAAAGGCGAATTTGTCTAAGGACAAGTTTACGCTCCATCACGCACGGCAGCGTAATGAGCGTAATAGGCTGCAAGACAGTTAAAGGCGAATTTGTCTAAGGACAAGTTTACGCTCCATCACGCACGGCAGCGTAATGAGCGTAATAGGCTCCAAGACAATTAAAGGCGAATTTGTCTAAGGACAAGTTTACGCTCCACCATGCACGGCAGCGTAATGAGTGTAATAGGCTCCAGGAAAGTTCAAAGCAAAATCCAGAGAAACACGACGGGTTGGCACTTGTTCTCGCAACGCTTAAACAACTGATCTGTACGCGCGTTACGCGACGATGCGTGCTCGTGCGTAGGTCAGAATGCAAGCACGCGCTCATCACGCTTCGTCACGCACAGCTGCGTGATGAGCGTAAGTTACACTTTGATGGCACTCCACCGCGGGTAGCTACGTAGAGAGTGTATGTTACATTTACGCTGCGTCACGCACAGTTGCGTGATGAGCGTAA
>MNCI01003824.1:0-41385 GCA_015680685.1 Gnetum montanum
TCTTCCAAGTGTGATGTGATGCTCCCAAGTGATGTGTGATGTCCCTTGTCTTCCCCCTTCTTCCTCTTTTTATAGGGTCTAAGGTAGTTGGGTAAGTTACAACTTCCAAAAATATCTCACCTAGCTTTTCTCCCAAGTAATTGGACTATCCAATCAGAAAATTACTTGCCCAACAAGCTAGGTAAGTTACAAAATATCTTGGGTGGTTGCAACCATAAAAGAGGTAAAAAGGCTACAATGGACAAGTGGTCTCATGTAGTTATAATATCATGGAATATTTAAAACACGATTCCTAAAATATATGGGGATATAAGCTATAGTTACAAACTTACTTCATACATATATATGTAATGTGATTTTAATGTAAACACTTCAATGTAATGTGACTTTAAACAAGGTAACCAATATTGCAAATTTAAATGGTAGTAAATGATTTATTTCACAACTTGGGTGAATTATAGCAAGTCTCTAAGACTTCATACGATGAGCACCTCATATTGTGAATATATTAGTTAATTTTTTAGCATGATTTTCGGCAAAGTGGTGAAATGATTAGCTTTTTTTGTTTTTTCTGCAAATCGCGTGCTGGAGGTTTCTTTACCGTTCCAGGGAAACGGTCTTTCGTTTATCTTTGCCCAGAACCTGCAAGGAATGACACATGTTTGTGCAAAATTCATAATGTAGCACAGCAAACCACGGATTCAAACTGCCTCCATGCAAGAAATCTCTGTAACCGCAATTCGATCGTCACGCGCGCGCTGGAGGAGAAGGGTTTTTTTTTGTTTTTTTTCCTCTTCATGCCGAGAAAAACGTGCAGGGTTTGAATTTCGGTTTTGCCATCGCGCTGGAAGAAGAGAAATTTTTCCTGAAACAATGCACCCTAAACAAAGGGTTTTAATTTCTGTTTGCCCTCTTAAATTGATTTAGGGCCTCCCGAATTTTCCTTCTCCTTTCCTGCGTTTTTCCTGTTTATCTCCCTGCCACTGCGTTCTGCTCCGCCGATTTTGATGCCTCTGTCTATCTATTCTCTGCATCTTTGTCTTGGCCATTTTCTGTTGCAGGCATTTCGTTTTCTGTTACAGGCATTTCATCATCGTTTTTATTTTTGGCCGTATTTTCTGTTCTCAGTGCTGTTTCAGAGGCCTCCTCTTCTGACCACCGCGACCGCGTGTCATGCTGGTGCCGCTGCTCTGCATCTTCCGCACGCGTAGTCCGATTATTTCCTTTCCAATTGATGCAAATTTTTGTGTAATTACTCTTTACTCTGAAGTTAACTGTGGGTTGTCAGAAAATCCGTTGCAGAAAATGTTCACTTGCCGTAAGTTCTCCAGGATGACCACGATCCATTTGTTGTTGATACTGCCTTTGTAGCATGTGAGATGTTCACCGCATAAAATCATCCGACTCTTTCACATGTTTCGCTCTAAGCGATTGCATACTCTTCTGGAAATTTTCATGTAGTTCCTTCATGCGCTGAAAATTGTTCATCATTCTAATTCGGCTGTGTTTGAAGAAAACTAAGCATCATACATCCCAACATTCTTACCTCACGGTGCCTTATGTTTTCCTCATCCTCTTCGGCACTCTTGGCTTTATAGATTTTTGGTTTTGTCTTCTTATATTTTTCCAAGGACAGCAATGGTTATAGAGAATGATATTTTTGATGGCAAAATGCTCCTTGAACAATCCTGTTTTCTGCCTTTCTANCCTTCTGGTTACTCATTCTCCTTCTTTAAAATTGTAAATTTAATCACTTCTTCATAAAAGAATCTCAACTATTTAACCCATTTAATCTTACCAGTCTGCTCCATGAAATGGCCAAATGTGCCAACAGTTATGCTTTACACGTGTATGTGTTAGTTGCAGAAAAACAAGAAAAGGCTATAATAGAAGCATCTAAAGAAATAATGGAGATGGTGGAGTTGTCTAAGGCCAAGATCAAAATCCCACAACCTCAAGATGAGGCTACCGCTAAGGTCATGAAGCCAAGAAGCAAAAGGATCGACACCAAGCTATAAGGTTTGTGTCAGGATGTTGTAGGCTAGGTGCTTTAGTTGTATTTATGTATATATTTTTTATGTTTTTTTCATTTCATGCTATAGTGCTAGTTAGCTAATGATGTTATGCTTTACACGTGTATGTGTTAGTTGCAGAAAAACAAGAAAAGGCTATAATAGAAGCATCTAAAGAAATAATGAAGGAAACACTCCCTTGGGCTAAGGATGAGGTAGCTTGTGGAGATGAGCTCCATGAGGCAACAAAGATCCTTCATTAGTTGGAAGAAGAGGGGTTGATCCACTCTGATGGTGGTGACATTGATATGTTGTTTGATACTACATAGCTAGGTGATTCCCCTGCACTCACACCTAAGGGCTTACTAGCTAATCTACGTTTGTTGTTAATTGTCTACCCTTGTTTATTCTAGTACCTTGAGCTATATTAGACTATGTGCTAATTTCATCATTATATTACAATGTCAAATTTTCCAACCAACAATCCTATGTCAACCTACCACATGGTGCCATGGGTAGAGATGCCTGATAAATTTGCTTTTATGAAAGGCATTGTCGATGACATGGTGGACTACTTATGAGAAGTAGATCTAGAGATAGGTATGTGTACAAGTGTTGCCCTACTTTGTGCTATTCTACTTATGCTCAAATGCTTAGTTTTTGGGTGATTTTTATATGCCTATAGGTCCTAAGCTACAATGGGATTTGAGCAAGGTGACAAAAGTGGACACTCCACCTAACCTTCCTCCTAAGGTTAATCAAGTGCCTCATCATATGTATGAGACATCTAACAAGTGTTCAGTTTCCTATGCCAAGTTATTATGGGTCTACAAGTGCCCAAATCAGCACCTGTTGAAATACATGCATGAGCTGCAAGAGAAGGTGGCTAGCCAAGATGAGAAGACTAAGGATCTTCAATCCAAGTATGACTTGGCTAGATTGTAGAGAGATGACACCTAGCACACCTCTAAGATTGAGTATGCTAGGTATTGGATCACACTTAGAGGAAAGAATGAGGTAACATAGGAATTGCTAGAGTAGGAACTGGATATGAACTTGCTTGCTTAGAAAAACCAAGATTGGAGAAACTACAGCACAAAGGTTTACAAGTGGGAAGAGACATGAAAAATCATAAGCATCAATAAAAGTAGGAGCACAACATGTACCTACAATGGTACAAAGAAGAGTCTATTGAACACTACTACCTTAAGATATTTCTTGAGGTGACTAATGAGAAGTAAGTGTATGATATGTTTGCATAGCGTATGGTCGTGAGTAACTCTCCTATGAGGTAGCTCGTCAGCCCCTCTAAATAGGTCTCCTCCACCACATTTTCCATGAAGCCAGTTTCATAGATAGCCATGGACAAATGCAAGACCCTTGCAGGTATTGACTTTGGCTAGGAAGACTAGATGAAACTTTTTGAAGTCAAGATCCTCACTCACTTAGAGGCTAGCCTTGGAATGTTACCTTTAAAACACATCAATTTGGGACCCTCCTAGGCTAGTTTATTGCTAAATTATTATTTTTTCTATATGTTTATGCTTTTGAGCTAGCTTGCTACATGTAATGCATGCTTACTAATTGCATATATTTGTTTTTGGTTGTGGCAGGTACCAAGTGATGTTGAAGTTTCTAGTGACCCAATAGAGGAATTGGAACCCCCACCTCCACCTAGTACTACTAGTTGAGCATCACCAAATGTAACTCCCATGGGATTTGTTGCTATATTTTTGCTATGTAATGCTACTCATGCTATTTTATGGTTATGTATTGCTATCCATGCTATATTTTATTATGTATCACTATGTTAAGTGTAATGTGCAAAATTTATGACTATATGATGATTTTATTATATTTCGCTATGATTATGTTTATATTGCAACCTATGATAACATTCCTCAGTGATAAATTAATGTAGAGCCTATAATTATGAAACTAGGCCATTGCAAGCCATAGTGATACTAGACCATTGTGAGTGATAATGACTGTACTGTACGAAATCGTCGATGCAGGACTGGAATGGGATAGGCACCGCTAGATGTATGGGCAAGCATAAAAAACCCTACCTTCACTTGAGGGTGAGCTGGAATAGATGAAGGTAGAGTACCTTGGGTGGTCTGCGCATGGATCAGACAAGGATTTCCCCGAGCGTACATGAATCATGCAGTACACTGGGTTCTTTAAAAAACATAAACTTTAAATAGCGTAGCAAATGCATAGCATAATATAGATTTGCAGGAATGTAAGTGACAATGTAAACAATAATTAATGAAATGCACCTGATCTTGATTGAAAAGAAACTGATTTTATTGCACAAGTATAGATTACAGCGCACTGGTCTGAATGCAGTTGTGATATGACAAGGCAGGCGAACGGCCTCGATGGATGCAAAGAGATGGTAGTATATTGGTTTTGGCTGCAGGCTCGGTGTAAAGGCTTTATAATCAGTGTATAAGCTTATCTTCAGTCTCTGTTCTCTTGTGCTCTATGTCTCTGTGTGATTAAATTTTTCTGACGACTAATATGACCTTAGAGAATGTAATTCGGATCTGGGAGGGCATGAGTGGCCGTGGGTGAGAGAGTTTCAGATCAGATGATAGGTGGCTGAATTACCCAAGTGCAAGAAGCATTATAAAAAGAAAATGTAGCATGTTGTACACTGGCGTGTACTGCTACACGCCGGCGTATATACGCTAGCATGTACACTATGGGCATGTAAGCTCAATGTATAGATTTGACTGAAATAAAAGAGTTCATTTTACAAAAAGACATTGCTATTAAAACATGAAATACTAAACTTGACCCTTGGATTTGGAGCTTTACTATCACGAGAATGTTGCCTGTTGAATTTCAGCTCAGTTGCGCTGGTGTGCTGTATGTCGGGTGTACATGCTAAGCATATACGCTAGGCGTATACGCTGGGCATGTATGCTGGGCATGTACGCTGGGCATGTACGCTGAGCATGTACACTGGGTATGTAAGGACATGCATACAAGATGCATACTTAGTGAGAATCTAGTATTCTAAGCTGGGGCTTTGCCAAGTTCGAAGGCAGGCTTTGATGCAGTCTTCTGTGGGCCCCCTGAAGTCATTTCTAGTGCAACTTTGTTTGAAGCATCTATGAGATCCTCAAGTTCCAGTCATGCTGGGGTGAAGTATGACTTAACTCGATTCTTGTTGGAGTAGTGCTAAGCTTAGATTTTTTTGGTGTTTCATTGGCCCCTCTTTGTTGACGCTTGGAGAAATGAACTCGAGAAGCATCAACAAAGAAGTACAAAACACCACAAGTAGCTCGGTGAGTACATTTTCCTTTGGCCCTTGACAAGATATCGTCGCACTGTGTTCAGTGGTACATGTGGTTGAAGGGGTGCAATTTGTGGTTGGGTAGAGGAATTGAAGCTTGTGGGGATTAGAAATTTATGGAGGGATTGTTGATGGTGAGGATGATGCATTGGCGTACAGATGAATCACGTTGACCCGTGTCAATAGCAATTGTTTAGCAAACTCAAAATCAATATGTTGGCGGGAAAAGACTCTTGTTTAATATTAAATAAGACTTGTTAACCGCATGATAATGTTTAATGGTGTGTTGGCGTTCTTTGGGAGAATAGGCCCCTTGTTTAACGTTTAAGAGAACGTATTGGCGGAGAGCCAAAGCCATGAAATGAGATGTTACTTGAGCTTTCGAGACATGGATACTTGTTTTCAAGATAACGACCTTACTGCCTGGGCCTTGTGGGAAGTACCAAGGATCCTGTTTTTTTTTTGAAAACTTTGTTCCGATCTCGTACTCATGCTCAATTGTCATGTTGTGTGTGTATTGCAACTTCTTGAGAGTATCGCAGCGTGCAACAGTGCGTCCTAAGTTTTGGGATGTACTGGGTGTAGCAGGGATGTAATTGATTGGAGTATGTTGGGGAATTGATGGGCAATGGACTGGGAAATGAGAATGTACTAGTAAATAATGTGATTAACCTTGTCATGCGCATTAGAAACAATGTGGTACCTTGCTACTGTGACGAAGTGCATGCTCATACGAACACCCCTGAGTGTCATCCTGCAAACACAACTCCCAGAAGACAAGAAAACCATAAGTGAGTGAGTAAGCTTAGACTTGAATAGAAACTAATGAAACAAAGGCACCAGGTGGGATTGTAGGCACTGAATATGAATGGCAACAACGTTGTTAGGATGGACTAATGATGAGTGAGGTAGCAGCTCCGATGAAGTTTGAATGCAGCAACAGATTGAGGGGCTGGAGACGAGGTTGCCAGTTTATAGTCATAGTGGACTACTGTGGGTTAGTTTTTTTTCATAACCCATTGGACATTGCCAGTTTAGCGTCGTAGTGGATGGTACATTGCTAGTTTATAGTCTTGATGGACCATGGAGAGACAAACCATTTTATAGTCTTAGCGGACCTGAGTGAATGAAATCGTGGCAATTTAATGTCATAATAGATGAGAGCTAGTTTAATGTCATTGCGGACAAATCTGTGGTGTTATTCTTAAGTCATGATCTAGGACTATTTTGTGGCATCAGTTTAACATCATGATTTCAAGACGAGCTATGGTATAAGTTTACTGTCGTGATTCCAGGATGAGCTATGGTATCAGTTTACCATTGTGATTCCAGGACGAGCTATGGTATCAGTTTACTATCGTGATTCCAGGATGATGGCATACCTGAGATCTTTAGACATAGAATGGTTTGAGGTATATATGGGTCATTGGATGAGAGTGTTCATTTCCATTCATGTTAGCAAGTTCGAATGCCCCATTGTTATATGCTTTTGTAACCACGTATGGTCCCTCCTAGTTGGCCAGAAACTTATCTATGTGTTCATGTACTACCTTAAGCATGAGGTCACCTTCTTTGATAGGGCGTTTGTGAGTGTCATATTGATGGCATTTTTTTGTTGTTTCTAATACCACTTGATCTGGTCCAGTGCAGATGTACGCTCCTCCTCCACCGAGTCCAAGTCAAAAATGCGTAAGTCATTGTTTTGGCTCTTGTCGAGGAGTCCGGCAAATGTAATTCTCAGAGATGGTACCTGCAACTCCAAAGGTAAAATAGCTTATGAACCATAAACAAGACTATATGGTGTTTTGCCTATGGAGGTTCAATGCGTAGTACGATAGGCCCATAACACGTAAACCAGCTACTCATGCCATCGTCATTTTCCTTGTGTAAGAATCTTTTTGAGTATTGTGATGATTATCTTGTTCATAGCTTCTTTTTGCCCATTGCTTTGAGGGTAATAAGGAGATGAGAACGAATGTTTGATCCCTAGACTCTCACAAAAGGCTCTAGTTTTCGTCCTGGTGAACTGCGGCCCTTTATTAGTAATAATGTTCATTGGGATGCCAAAACGGGTTATAATGTTCTCCAAAATGAAGTTGCATATGTGTTTAGATCTGGTTTTTCTGAGAGGGATAGCTTCTACCCACTTTGTAAAATACTCCGTTGCGGTTATGATAAAGCTATGTTTGACTGAAGATGAAGGAGTTACTGGCCCTATGATGTCCAACCCCCATTTCTGGAAAGCCCATGTGATGTGGGCCGTATGCAACTCATTAGGTAGAACATGTATTAAATTTCTATGTTTTTGATAGATGTTACATGTTTTGACTTTGGAGAAATAATCACACTCCATGTGTGGCCAATAATAACCCAATCGCCTTATTTTAGTTGCCATCGCTTTGGGCTCTATATGCCCTCCATAGAGTCCTTCGTGTACTTGTTCCATGATGGTTTGACCATCGGTGCTACTAACGCATATCAGTAGAATGCCCTCATAGGACCTTCGGCATAGCATATCCCCGATTAAGGCATAATGCCGAGAGTGTTTTTGCACAGTGTCTTTCTATGCACTTGTCAGATGTTGAGGCGGTTCACCATGTAACAGATATTCTTTTATGTCATTGTACCACTCTACGGCTTGCGTCGTGCTAACGGATGTGATAGGGAGTTTGTCGGGTGCATCAGTGATGGGCTTGTCACAACTGATTATGGAATTGGGCAATGTATGTCACATGTTTGGTGCTATGTTTAGAGTTAAGGTGGCAAGTGCATCTGCAATGGTGTTATCATTTCTAGAAATATGTTGCACATCTATGTTCTCAAATCGTTTTAGCAAGTGCTTAGTTAAATCACAGTAAGATTGTAAGTGTTGTGCTTTACACGTGTAAATGTCTGTGACTTGGTTTATAACTAATTGCGAGTCGCCCCTGACTATAAGTCATGTGATGTTGGAGATTAGTGCTACTGTAAGGTCCCTAAGGAGACCTTTGTACTCTACTACGTTGTTGGTACAATGGAATTTGTAGCGGTAGGCAAAGGGTCGAATCTCCCTAGAGGGATATGTGATAATGGTGGCAACACTTCCTCCTCAAGAGGTGGATTCTCCATCAAAGTTTAGAATGGCTTCGTTGTCATCGGGAACCGTGTCTATCGCACTCACGTTTTCATCTAGAAACTCTGGCTCTATTGTTGCTTGATCATGTGTTGGTGATACAGTCATTTGGTTTGCTATAGCTTGTCTTTTGATTGATGATTGTGCTATGTAGTGTAATTCAAATTCAGCAATCCTAGCTTTCCACTGCACTATCCTACTTGACTCATAAATGTTTCCTATGATGGCCCTGAGCACGTTATCTTTGCAGATTATGTATATTTGGTTATGGAAAAGGTAATGTTGCCATTTCTTTAGGGAAAATATAAGGGCTAGACATGATCTCTCCACTTCATTGTACTTCTTTTCGTGGGCTACTGACGTGTGGCTTAAATAGTAGACAGGGATTTTGGTTCCATCGTCTCGTTTTTGACAAAGCATAGATGCGATCGATGAGTCCAATGTGGCAAGGTAAATATAGAAGGGTTTCTCATTCTACCGAGGGTAAACTGTTGGTAATTGAGCCAGTGTTGTTTTAATGTTGTCGAAGGCTTCTTGGCACTATGGAGTCCATTCAAAATGGACGTTCTTACACAACAGATGATGCATGGGGTTCAATTTATCCATCAGTTTCTCTATGAAATTCCTAATGAATTGTAATCTACCTTGTAGACCATGAAGTTCGGTAAGGTTTCTAGGTGGTTTTAGGTTTGTTATGGCCTTAACCTTATCAAGATCTACTCGTATCCCTACTTCTGAGGCTATAAACCCAAGCATTTTGCCCGTTTTGACTCCAAAGACACATTTTTTTGAATTAAGTCTGAGCTCATATTTTAGACAAGGCTTTAGCATTGAATTAAGATCTCGTACATGTTTCTCTGGTGTCTTTGATTTGACTACGATGTCATCCACATAGTCGTGGAGCGAGTTGAAGATATAATCACTAAAGATAAATGTCATCGCTCTTTGGTATGTGGCATCGACATTCTTGAGACCGAATGACATCATTGTGTAGCAAAATGTGCCCCATGGTGTTATGAAGGTCATCCTAAGCTAATGTTCAGGGTTGATCCGAATCTAGTTATATCCCGAGAAGCCAGCCATAAAAGATAACAAGGCATGCCCAGCGGTTGAGTCAACTAGTTGATCAATGCTGGGTAGGGAAAAATCATCTTTTATTATCACAACGTTCAGATCCCGGAAGTCAATGCATAGACGAATGCTTTTGTTCTTCTTTGGGACAATGACCATGTTGGATACCAGCCTGATAGATTTTGGTGACTTCACTGTGGATGACCAATGCTACTTTAGGTTTGATCCTACATGCCTTTTGTTTCACCGATCTTAGTTTTGGATCAAGTATGATGTTGTGTTGGCCTATTCGAGGGTCTAGCCCAGGCATGTCAATGTAAGACCAAGCAAATGCTTTTATATTATCTTTGAGCACTTGTGTTATGGCATTGGTGAGTTGCAGGCTCAATAATGTGCTAAGTTTTAGGATTTTAACTTCATCATCTGACACAGTAATGGGGATTTCTATTAGAGGGTCTTCGATGATGTTGTCGACTTCTAGATCTAGAGTCTTGATCATTTTTTCGAAACAATATATTGTTTGTTGAGTCGGCACAATTAAGATGCTGTGTGTAGTTTCTCTTAAATCTATGGACTCCATGTTGATTTCCCGTGTGATTGTTCTGTGCAGTCCACTAATAGATAGTGGTGAGAATAATTGCTTGCTGTCCATGATTCTTTTTATTCCTACCAATAAACGATGAGCAGTGTTAACAAGGCGGTTGGTTATTTTCGAGTGTAAGTAATTCGTACGTTTTATGTATCTAAACTAACCACAGGTAAGCGATGGTAGTTTATCATCATACCTAGACGCATGGTAGTTTAAGGCCTTACCGGGCTGTGCACAGCAGTTTAAGGCCTTACTAGGCTGATTGTGGTGAGATGCTTGATTTGGGCACCAAGGTTGCTATGCAGGAGAATATTGCAAATGGGCAACGTTTGTCCTGGCGTATTATTATCTATGTCTTCGTTTCACGTGCTTAGTCATATTTTATGTTTTCATTGATTTTTATATCAATTAATTAATATATGTACAGCATCGACGGCGTATGGGATGCGAGGTCTATAAATAGGGGTCAGTGCATATCGTCGGAGTAGTCAGTAGAAGTGTGGTTATGGACAGAGCATGAGCGTAAATCACCAACGTAAACCTCTAGCATAAAACTCCAGCGTTCGAGTGTGAACCTACTTAGCAGCTACAACGTAAATGTGGATGCGCCATGTGACTGCGAGCATAAGCATAAGAATAAGGGTTGAAACCCCAACGTAAAGCTACTTTCTCACATTTTTCTCATGATTTCATTGCTGAGAGGGTTCCTCTAGTTTTTTGTCATGTAGAGAAGACGTATCATGCACGATTAGACCACTAGCGTGTAGGGCACAAACCCCAGCGTGCAGGGTGCAAACCCCAGCATGTAGGGCAAAAACCCCAATGTGAAGGGCACAACATGAGGCTAGCATACAGGTTTTAGCATACGTGATGCTAGCATGGGAAACGACAAGGAGGTAGAAGGCGAAGGGAGGAAGGATCCTAGTATGACCTTCGCGGAGGAGTGTGCGGCCATGCTTCAGTGTCTGCCAAGATCCCAGATTCCATCATGTCCTAGATCAGTGTGCAGGTAGGCCCCAATCCCCTATTAGTTAATTTAAGTTCTTCCATGCTTTCTATTTTGGAGTACAGGATTTAGCATATAGGGTTACTGGTTATAAACAGGTTCCCACCGTGCAGGTTCTACACGTTGGGCGTAAACAGTTTCCTCAACATGCATGATCCTGCACGCTTGGCATAAATAGTTTCTGTAGCGGGCAAGATCTGCACACTGGGCATAAACATTTTTCTCAGCATGCAGGGTCTATACACTAGGCATAAATAGTTTCCTCAGCATGCAAGATCTGCACGCTAGGCGTAAACAGTTTTCTCAGCGTACAGGGTCTGCACACTGGGCGTAAACATGTTTCTCAACGTACAAGGTCTGCATGCTGGGCGTAAATAATTTTCTCAGCATGCAGGATCTACATGCTGGGCATAAATAATTTCCTCAGCATGCAAGATCTGCAGGCTGGGCATAAATAGTTTCCTTAGCATGCAGGATCTGCACGCTAGGTGTAAAAAGTTTTCTTAGCATACAGGGTCTGTACGCTGGGCGTAAATATTTTTCTTAGCGTACAGGGTCTGTACGCTGGGCGTAAATAGTTTCAATTTTTTAATTCTTAGCCTCTAATGTGGAACTTTGTTTTATCATTTAGTTTTTGTGGATAGCTAATTTACCAAAGCTTTCTAGAAACTTGCAGGGATCCTAAGCCTTTCCTTCTAGTTTTCGAACTGGTTGGGGTCCTGGCCTGGTTCGGACCTATTGACATCGACGAATCTACTCCTGACATGCTCATTGAGGGAATGGAGTATGGTTTAGGATGGGCATCAATGAATTTCTCCCTTTCATGTTAGAGAGATTTGATGTGGTAATTTTGTCCCACTTGAGTGAACGAGTAGGACAAAGTGTGCTTGAGACCATATTGCTAGGGTCCTCGAATGGAGTAATGGCCTTCATGGTAGATATTGACGAGGGGCCACTTATTATTAACGATGGTCCCTCTAGAGGGCCCAGATCTACCTGTCCCTTGACACGTGTGTGGGACTCAGTATCAGATGGCTCTTACCACATAGACAACACGCTTTTCCTAGCTGCTCGTGCACACACCATTTTTCAGAACGCTCCAGGGATAGTGTATCGAGTAGGAAGGTAAGGTTACCCTACTTACCATTTCTACTTTGTCGCTTATTAGTGGTTTATTCTTTGATTGTTTGTCTCTATGAAAACCTCAAATCAATAGTGAAGGAGTGTATATAGGTGATGATGGGCTCACATTGGCTCGCACGGCCTTGAAGACCTTCATGGTAGGCCCCACCCTTCGTGGTGCGGTGTTAGCATAGACCAAGGGTGAGATTGTCCACTACCACAAGTGGTACTCCAGGGCTCTTGCACAATGTGAGGCTCGAGGATGGCGCATGAGGATTGGTCATGCAAGGGACCAGTGTTTCCTCGTGACACTGATTTGGATCCTAGCAATGTGAACCCAACAGCTAAAGGTAAGTAATGATATTTTTCTAACACCTTAGTTTGTCTATTCGATTGCACCATTGGTTATACTGATATTATGGTTATGTATCATGATTACAGCTAGCGAAGACTCCGTCACGATAGGGCAAACTAAAAGTACTCTATCCATGAAATTTGGGGAAGTCAGCATGGCATAGAAGTGGTTACCTACCTAGGCCCCACCACCTATTGTTCGTTGTTTGAACGACATTGGCCTCATGGAGCTATTCACTGCCCCAAGTCCTGATGTTTCCATAACTAAGATGATCAGAATCATTGATTCTTTCAATGATTCTATCACTCACTACAACACTCGCATCAAGGATGTTAAGATAGTTTTCCATCTGTCAGCAGAATTATTTTCAGATCTATTTGGCATTCTGGAAGATGGTGTTCAAGTGGTTTTCGATCGGACATAGAAGGAGCTCCATGTTTTCCATGAGTTAGAAAATTGGTTGGGTGTTCTCAAGGGCTCCAAGGGATTTCCTATGTAGGGAAAATCTAAGGTATCCAAAGTCAATGAATTGTATCCCTTGTTTAGGGTCTAGGTGTTTCCCAAATCCCTATCTCAGGTAAAGGCCTTTGGGGTAGAACCTGTTCGCATTATGCACACCATCCTAGAAACTGGGGTACGTTATAATTGGGATCAATATTTGCTTTCGGGTTTCCAAAGAGAGATAGTGCAATTATGCTCCAACATTGAGGCATAATCCCACTTTACTTTTGCATTCTTTGTCAGTTATTTGCGTCGAATGGCCAAATTTTTGGTGGTACATGCGGACAACAGATATGTACTAAGAGATTAGAACCAATTGTCCCACCCATGGGTTAACCACTTGTTTGATGTAACTAAGTCCCAAGATGCCTCCGAGGGGATTGATGAGTCAATTTCCATTACGACGTAGGGGTCATCTGGTGCTTCTATTCATACGCGTGATAGCCTCGGCTTGGAACCAGATAATGTACGTTACACCGCTAGGCGGGCAGATCGGGTGATCAAAGAAATCATTGGGAAGGCCAAATCAAAGGTTCAGAAGCGTGAGCACTCAAGAGAGGTGGTTCCAGCTATAGAGGAGCGATGGGTAAATTGCATACACTTCAAGATGGCTGCGTGAGGTGAGTGAGTCTGATTCATTGATTTGTCTTTGTCTTATTGTCATTCGTTGTCTTCATTTTATTTAGTTTTCATATGAAATTGGTGTTGCACTCATGGTTGTCTTCAGAATTGACTCCTGAAGTGAGGAGATAGGAGTTAGAAAAAATTGTCGAAGAGGAAGAGCTCCAAACACACCTGGACGAGGAAGAAGAGACAGGCCACGATGAGGTAGAAGCAACAACAGAGTAGGGGGAAGGTACCCCGGAAAAGTTGCTCATCGACAATCAAATTAGCATCGATGAGATGTTTGATGGCTTCCTCCAAGGACGAGTGGATCTTGGTGATCCTCCAAATTGGGAAGAAAGCATAGAATCTAGTATGTTTTTATTTTATTATGTTGACCTTTGAATTATGCTTTTCATTATCCGGCATTTTAATTTTACATTTTTTGTTGTTTTAAATGAAAATATCAAGGCTAGGACGGTTCCTACCATGCGGTTAGAAGTGCCTATGATGAAGGGTCCTCCTGAAATGAGGGTTGAATCTTGTCCACCTCCAACTCGCGAACCATTTACTTAGATTGAAATGCCAAGTAAAATGGATTTTGTCACTAGTATTATCGATGAGGTGGTTGAACACATTCAGCAAGCTCACCCTGAGATAGGTACGGATGTCTTAAGCATTTTTCTTCCTTCGATTTTCACATTCTCTTTTACTATCTAAAGTCTACCGCCTATTCTTTTCATGTGAAAAGGAGCTAAACTGAAGTGGGATCCATCTGAGGCTACTAGAATTCATAGTTTGCCAACACTACTGCTAGAAATTGAGCAAGTGCCATGACAAATCTATGATGAGATGACGGAGTGTGTTGTTCATAATGCTAAATCTCTTTGGACCTACAGGCGCTCTATAGAGCAACTATGTTTGCAGATCCAGGTAGGGGAAAAGGAGATTTCCCAGTTGTCAATGGAGCGAAATGACCTTAAATCACGCTATCAATTTGCCTTAGCAAGATTAACAGGTGATCGCTCTTGGCGAACTTCCAAGATCACTTATGCTAGATATTGGAATCTACTAAATCATCAAGTGACTATGACTCGGGAGTTAGCAGAACATAAGGCGCAAATAGACCTACTGAATTTGAAATGCCAGGATTGGAAGGCTTTTGCTTCTAAGGTATGCAAATTGGGTCAAGATGAAAAGACCCATAAGAATCATTATAAGAAATCTCTAAAAGAGGTATCTATAGAGAAGCGTTAGCTTGAGATCTTCGTAGAGGGTCTGGGCCTGCATTCTTCATTCGATACCTTTGCTAAGCATACCGTGGTTGAGATGGAATCGCCTAAGAGGGTAATCACCATAGCTTTCGGGGAAGTTTCTGTGGGTGAGTTTCCTCTTAAACATCCCACTTGGTCAGCGGTAGACAAGGGGAAGGCTTTAGCGAACGTTAATCTAGGCCTCGATGGGACTGATTGGGCCAGTGTCTCTGAGGAAGAGATCCTCCGTCGGTTGGAATTTGGTCTGGGAGGATCTTCATCGGTAAGCGATTTATTGTTGTTAACTTTGTTCATTTAGTCAATTTTGGTGTTCTTTCTCTTTTTCATTTGATCGTGTTCTCTTTCTTTTTATAGGGTCATGGTGATGATGATGAAGGTGGCCCCAGTGGAGCAGGGGCCCACGATGCCAGGGAACTTGAGGGGGGGCCCTATTGATCCCAATGTTTAGTTATAAATAAAAATGTTATCATTGTTTATGTCTTACATGAGTTTTAAATAGAAAATTTTGTTCTGAATTGTACATGAGCTGATGAATCAGCTAACTGTTGTAATTTCCTTCTAATTGCCTACTTGTGTATAAATGTATTTTTTTTCTATTTCTAGTTTTCATGTTTTATTTTTTGTTGTTTTGTTTTTTTTAAAATGTTGAGAAGAAATGATGCATGGACATGGAACGAAAAGCTAAGTGTGAATGTGAAATAAAGCATAGATATAATTTCAAGCGATACCTGTAGAAGAAAACATGGCTTCTAAGGCTAAGATGTAACGCATATCAAGAATTTAAAGCTTGCTGATGGATGAAAAAATGAACTAGATCTAGTTTAAGGCCATTTTGGGCCATCAAATGGATATCGGCTGATGGGAAAGGTTTTGGATTGAACCGGCCATTTCTGACCGTGGCTAGTTTAACGTCATTGCGGACGATCATAGTTTAAAGTCGTCGTGGACCGTAATAGTTCATTGATGGTTTAACATATTTTTTATCTTTTTCATTTTTGCATAGGGGGGTTTAACTGGCATGATCTGGTACTCGGCGTGTCCATCACTAATTAAGTTAAACGGTAGCTCTGACCAAGAAACGTTCAGTGGAGCAAGCTCTGGGTTGGCATCTTTTGATGTTTCTATGTCAGGCGTTGTTGCTTTGGTTTTTGAGGAACCACCATTAATGTGTTGATTATCAACTTGAGTTTCATTTCTGTCTTTGGGTGAAGGTCTTTCAAGTTTATCAAGTCTATTTTCATGTAATGGCTCTTCTTGTTGAGGTTCTTCAAGTTTAACTTTGGAGCCTCGATTCTCTTCCGTGTGAGATGAGATGGTGGAAGTAGTGGTGTCCCTGTGGATAATGATCTCACCCCTTTCATATGGTAAATGAATATCTTGATGAATGGGGGAGGACACTGCTTTTAGCTAGGCTAACCAAGGACATCCCAGGATTAGGTTGAAGCCCGACATCTCATTGATGACTACGAAGTCAGCAGATGTAGGGAAGTGGCTCCTTGCTATGAAATCTAAAGTCAATGTACCTTTAACCCCTACTCTTGACCCATTGAAAGATTTCAAACATGTTGTGGATGTCGGTTTGATTAAGTTCATGAGGCCTAGCTTTTCAATGACAGTGTAAGGTACCACATTTGTAGCTGCTCCATCGTCTACATGTACTTTATCTCTCTTGAATTGATTGACTTGTATGATTATGAACATAGGTTTTTGAGTGATGCCTCCCATTCTCTCATCAATTTTAATGTTTTTAGGATGGAAGCCCAATACTTTAGGTTTAGATTCTCGGTGCTTGGACATAACCGCATGTATGGAAGGCTCATTTGTGGGTAAATTCTCTCTAATAGGGACTGAGGTTAACATCTTTACCAAGGCTTCATGGTGAATAGATGAGGTCAAAATGAGATCATACAGACTCAGCGACATGTTTTTCTATTTAAGAGCCTGTGTGACCTACGTTAAGGTGTTAGCTAAATCTTTTCCGTTGGGTATATTTTCTTCTAGGACCACTTGATCCATTTGGCCTAATAACCGTATTTCATGTGGATTCAATTTTGAGCTATGCTTCACGCTATGTTTTGTAACTGTTGGGTTTGTTGCTTGCTGTGTTCATGGTTTTTCATCCCTATAGCTAGTGCTTGACTCATTGTCGAAAGGTGCCATAGGTACCACACTTAACGAGGTTGGTTTTGGCGGCCCTAGTGCAAGCCGTTGGCTTTCTTTCTTTAAGAATTACCTAGTGAGATTATTTGCTAAGCGTTCCCATGTGGGTTGCTTGGGAACATTCATGGATGGGACTCAGGGTTGTTTCGGGACTTGGATGACAAATGGAGTAGGCCAGGGTTGTGTTGAAGGCGTAGGATCTTGCGCATCGGCCCGCTTAGATACCTTAACTACGAACGCGGTGAGACAATTTGCCATTGTGGCCTTTGTAGCAGCAACTGCCGGTGGTACTTGGATCACAAAGGGTATGGTCTGGTTAGATGGTGTCACACTAGTGGCTATACCAGTAGAGGGCACCTTAACGATGAATGGTTTCATTCGGGGTGACACTTTCATTTTCGCCATAGAGGGGGGAACCCGAATGACAAATGGTTTACGTGAGCTAGGAGGATCACGTGGCAGAGATGTAGTTTATGACGATGTTTGCGGGGTGGAGAGAACCTGAACCACAAAGGGCTTCTTGGGTGTTTCATTGTTATTATCTACGTAAATAGTGTTGATCATATATGGTGCTTCTTTGGTATTCAAAGGATCCTTGTATATACCCATAGTTTGGTTTTGCGGTTTGACTGGGTTGGCTTCATCAAATGTGATCTCACCTGCATCGATCATTCATTGAATATATTACTTCAAGGTGAATCAATAGTCTATGACATGTCCATTTCATTGATGGTATTCACAGAAACAGTCCACCCTGAAGCCTCTTGGGATAGGGGGCTCGTCTGGGGTTTCCAAGCTCGGTTTGTTAACCAATTGGAAGAATCGATCATGTCATTGGATCGTCGTGGGGGATAACTATTTATGTTTCATCAACCCAACCTTCAATAGTTGGTCAAATAGTTGCGAGGGTTTCATAGGTAATTATGTATATTGAGAGGGGTCCCTCCTCTCAAAGTTTCTCGTTTGACCTAATGTAGTATTCTGAGATGTGGATGGCCCAGCTGTAGGAGTGGAAGGAGGTTTGGTGTAGTTAGTTGGGGCTATATGTGGTTTGCCTTGTTGTTGCTTGTTTGCCTATTGAGTTGCAACTATCGTTGGTTTGGCCTTTTCTTTATCCTTTTTGGTATGTTGAGTTTTAAAGGCTATGTAAGTAGGGTCATGACTGTTTTGGGTTGCCTCTTCTATGTTCTTCATTTGGACAAAGGCCTGGCTTAGAGTGCATGCACTTAGATAGTACAATTTAGATTTAATGAAGTCATTTACCGCTCCCTTTAGTATCATTAGTATGTATGTTTCTAGTATTATCTCATGGAGTTCATTCAACGCGGTGCTCCATCTCTAGATAAATTTCTATATAGGTTCAAGAGGTGCTTGTTTTACCTGTATCAAGCTATCCAGGGTAGCTTCAAGTTTAAGGTTATACTTGAATCTATTAACGAACTGATGCAGGAGATCTTCCAAAGAATATATAGAATTATGCAGCAGGGCCCGTTACCAGTCTAGGAATCTTCCTGTAAGGGACATGGAGATATGCAAAGAATCACATGGGGCCACACCTGAAGCAATAGACTTTCTACTCTAAATGTGACCAGATGAGCATTGGGGTCTCCTTCCTCATTATATTTGGTCAATTGAGGTAGAGAAATGCCTTTTGGCAGGGTAAACGGTGGCACTGAAGGGCTAATAGGATCTTCTTGGTAAAATTCCAAGACTTTAAGCTCTTTGATGTTTGCTATTTTAAGGCATCTTACCTCCTCAATGAGTGCTTGCATCATTTTCTTAGCATCTGCCCAGTCTTTAGCACTGGGCGAAGAAGCAAGTTGTTGTGCAATGGGAAGGTTGGACTATTGTACTGTCAGTGGGAAAGCAGAAAGATGGGCAGTAGGGATTTGCATTTGTTGCATGTTCATTGAAAGAGTCACTAAGGGTGGGGAACCATAAGGAAAAGGTTGTTGTTGTTGTTGCTGGTGTTGTTGTTGTGTCTATTGTTGGTGTATCTAGGGAATGTTCACAGATGGGATTGTGAAAGGAGGTACATTATAATGAAGAGTTTGATGCGGTTGGCACCTGTGGAAGCCCATGGCCCTGTTGTGGTTTGTTGGGGAACACCCTGAACTTGTTGAGTTGTGATGAAGAAATGTGCTCCTTGAGTTTAGATCCACGGTATGTAGTGAGGGGCCGTAGAAGCCAGGATCACAGACGGCATTCCAAGGACCTGGGAAGGGAGCGTGATGCCTTCATTTGGTTGAGGGGGTGGTTTTTGTAGTTGTATTTGTAAGAGAGAGGGTGAGATGGTGACAGGAGGAACGACAAAGGGGGGTATGTTAGATTCAGTATCGATTAGGGGAGGCGTAGCAATGAGAGGCACATGTGGTTGAGTGGCTCTAAACAGGATAATGAACATGGTCTCCCCAGTGAGGGGGTTGAATAGTGGATTCCCATAATCCTGTAGGCTAAGAGTGTGGTATGAATCATCTTGTTCAGACTGCGCTGCAAAGTCGTCCTCCTCCTCTAATTGAGGATTTTCTAAGGATTGATCCAGAGATTGAGTCCTAGCCCATAGGAGCTACAAAATGAGCTCAGAATACTACTCTGGAAGGGGAATGATATCATATGGAGAGGGGATGAACTCTTGTTCTCCCCTGTAAATCAATTTGTATTGCCTCTTAGCTTCCATTTCAGTTTGATCTATGGCTAGGCTGGCTTTAATTTTTACACAGATGAAATTGTATTGTTCTTGTGATATCATGTTAAATGATGGATTTCTTCCTTGCAGCCTAAGAGATCGGTGAGGTCCTCCCGTGGGTTGCATGGTGGGCATTGGCACCATCATGGACCCAATAGCATCGGACCTAGTTGAAGTGTTGGTGTTGGCGGTATTCATGATAAAGCGGTTTTGAGCGTAAGAAGCACGTGCAGATGCAAATCTGGAAGTGCAAAAGTATGGATAGCATAGTCAGCGTCTAGCGTATGGATGTTGTTGTCAGTGTATAGCATATGGAAACTGTTGTTGGCGTATAGCGTAAGGGGAAAACATGGTGGGCTAAGCTCATAGCGTGCGAGTGTGCAGAGCAGCATATAGACTAGGTCTATAGCATGTGGGTGTTCGAAGTAGTGTGTAGACAAAATCTACAGCATGCGAGTGTAGTAGCGCAGCATGTACAGAAGGTCTACAATGTGTGGGTATTCAAAGTAGTGTGTAGACAAAGTCTACAGCATGCAGGTGTTTAAAACAATGTGTAGACAAAATCTATAGCATGCAAGCGTAGTAGCGCAGCGTGTAGAGCAGGTCTACAGTGTGCGAGTATTCAATGCAGCGTGTAGACAAAGTCTACAGCATGAGGATGTTTAAAACAATGTGTAGACAAAATCTACAATGTGCGAGCATAGTAGCGCAGCATGTAGAGAAGGTCTATAGTGTGTGGGTATTCAAAGCAACGTGTAGACAAAGTCTACCTGGTGGGGGTGTTCGAGACATGTAGAAAAAATCTACAGCATGCAAGCGTAGTAGCTCAGCATGTAGAGAAGGTCTACAACATGCGGGTATTCAAAGCAGCATGTAGACAAAGTCTACAGCGTGCGAGCGTCATAGCGCGGCGTGTAGACAAGGTCTACAATGTGAGGATCTGATGTGCAGCATATGGACACTAAAAGTGCTATAGGATAGGACGTAAATTAAGTTTAGAACTTAGATTAACGATGAACAGTTCACCCTCCTTCGAGCACCATTTTCTGTATTGTATGAAATTATTGGTGTAGGGCTAGAATGGGACAGGCACTGCTAAATCTATGGGCAAGCACAGAAGACCCTACCTTCGCATGAGGGTGAGCTGGAATAGACAAAGGTAGAGTACCTTGGGTAGTCCGCACGCGGATCAGACAAGGACTTCCCTGAGCGTACATGAATCGTGCAGTACACTGGGTTATCTCTAAAAAACATAAACTTTAAATAGCGTAGAAAATGTACAGTCTAATATAGACATGCAGGAATGTAAGCAATAATGTAAACAATAATTGATGAAATGCACCTGATCTTGATTGAAAAGAAACTGATCTTATTGCACAAGTACAGATTACAGCGCACCGGTCTGAATGAAGTTGCGATATGACAAGGCTGGCGAACGGCCCCAATGGATGCAAAGAGATAGTAGTATACTGGTTTTGGCTGCAGGCTTGGCGTAAAGGCTATATAATCAGCGTATAATCTTATCTTCAGTCTCTGTGCTCTTGTGCTCTATGTCTCTGTGTGATTAAATTTTTCCGACCCCTCTTTAATCAAAACTTCATGTTTTTATATGACCTTAGGGAATGTAATTCATATCTAGGAGGGCGTGAGTGGCCCTGGGTGAGAGAGTTTCAGATTAGATGATAGGTGGCAGCATTACCCGAGTGCGAGAAGCATTATAAAAAGAAAATGTAGCATGTTGTACGCCGACGTGTAGTACTACACACCGGCGTATATACGCTAGCATGTACATGCTGGGTGTGTAAGCTCAATGTACAGATTTGGCTGAAACAAAAGAGTTCATTTTACAAATGGACATTGTTGTTACAACATGAAATATTGGACTTGACCCTCGGATTTGGAGCTTTGCTGTGACAAGAATGTTGCCTATTGAATTTCAGCTCAGTTGCGTTGGTGTGCTGTATGTCGGGTGTACACGCTAGGCGTATACGCTGGGTGTATATATTGGGCATGTACGCTAGGCATATACGCTGGGCATGTATGCTAGGTATTTAAATACATGCGTACAAGATGCATACTTAGTGAGAATCCAGTATTCTGAGCTAGGGCTTTGCCAAGTTCGAAGGCAGGCTTCGATGCAGTCTTCTGTGGGCCCCATGAAGTCATTTCTAGTGCAACTTTGTTTGAAGATTCTGTGAGACCCTCAAGTTCCAGTCATGCTGGGGAGTAGTATGAATTAACTCGATTCTTATTGGAGCAGTGCTAAGCTCAGAATTTTGTGGTGTTTCAGTGACTATTGGTATTTTAAAGCCTTGATGGGCCTCATGCCAATTTAAGGCCATAGTGGGAGGGTTGATGCTAGTTTTTGGCCAATTCTACTCCTGTGTTGCTAGTTGAAGGCTAAGCCATTTCTATGGGGTTCAAAGGTAATATGATTGGCCAATTTTAGACCATAGTAGGTCATGGGTTGCTCAATTTAAGGCTATGGTAGGCTATCATGATAGTTTAAGGCCATACTGGGTTGGAGCAAATGTAAACTAAGTAAATACATTAATGAAGCAAATAAATGCATACACTAAGCAAAATAATGCATAATCTAAGTAATCAAGCTAAATGTAGGTAACATGCTATAATGCTACTCTAATGCGAAACAAATGCAACATAAGTATAGGATGGGCAAACATGAGGAGTGGGTAAGAACCTAACATGTTTTGGACTAAGGGGATACCTTAGTTGTGTAGTTACTTCCTAACCTAGTGTGGATCAAGAGGCATGTAGGATCTAGATTATACTATTAGGTAATCCCCTTATCCTTAACATGTGATGCCAAAGGGAAACTTTGCCTAAAGGACATCCATTGGGAGATTACTAGCTTCTACCGCTCTTTTGGTTGTATCAGCTTTATTCGTCTCATTGCTTGTTTTAGGTGTGTCATCAAGAAACTAAACCTCTGACCTTTGGTCCATGTCTACATTGTTGATGGCTAAAGGGGTAGTGTTATCACCATGGATGATAACTTCACCATCCTCATATGGGTGGTGGATCTCTTGATGAATTTGAGAGGAGATAGCTTGTAATCGGGCTAGCAAAGGTCTACCAAATATCAAGTTGAATCCCAACATCTCTTCTATGATAATTAACTTGACAATGATGGGGAATTGCTCCCCTACTACAAAATCTACAATAGCAGTGTCCCTAACAATGATGCCTAACCTGTTGAAGAATTTCAAGCATGTGATTTTTGTTGGCCTAATTTAATATGCAAGGCCTAGCCTATCCATGATGATGTATGGCATTACATTCATCATCAATGTGCAGTCTATGGATTTTACATTACCTAACACATATAGTAATAAACTTAAGATTTTTTATGGCCTTGCCTCTCTCAAGATTGACTTTGATTGCTTCATTGCTAAATGCTAGGGACATGGAACTCGATTCCTATTGTGCAGGGGTTAGCATCACTACATGGATGGAGGTATCATCTATAGGGATATCCTCCATAACAGGGATGGAGGTCAACATCTATAATAGTTCTTTATTATGGATAGATGAGGTCATAATTAGGTGATACAAGCTCAATGTTGTATTTTTTGTCTAAGTGCCTATTTGACCTAAGCTAATGCATCAACAAACTCCTTAGCATTAGTTGCATTTTTTCTCACCTTGACTTATTCCATGCAACCTAAGAGATAAATTTCTCATGGAGGGGATTAGGCTTTGTTTGGTTCACTTTCTTAGAAGCCTCAGTGCTCTCTTATGATTTGATCAGTTGTTTTGGCCATGGGAATCGCATATATACGAATTGGCTCTAGTGAACCTAGCACTCTTTGCCCTTGATGTTGCCTAATCATTTTGTCTATACGATTCTCATTAGGTCTCTTTTTTTACCACCTTGAGGGCTTGCCAATGTTGTCAATGAGGTTGGCACTTGGAAAAGAAGTGATCGATGCATTGGCTACTACTAGGCTTTGGGTAGGTGAAGGGTTAGCATGTTGTGACACTCTAATGATGAAGGGTTGTTGAATAGTTGTTGTTGATGCAACATGTGCGGGGATCCTAACTATTAAGGATGTCATGGGTGCTTGAGGTTGCACTCTAATAATTAAAGAGGGCCTTGAACCTATGGGGGCCAAGGGGATCCTTTCACTACCAAAGGGCACTTGAACCACAAATGGCTACTACACTGGTTCTAGATCATGATCAACACTGATAACATTTATGACATAGCTAGGATCATCTACATTTAGAGGGTCATTTTATACCCTCATTAACTAGTTCTAAGGCTTGACCACATTTATAGTATCAAGTACTAGCTCACCTCTATATCTTGCAAGGCTAGGAAAAAGTCTATGATATTGCTAGGAAACTAGTGGTTGAAACACCGTAAATTTTAGGATTCTCATGATTCAGATGTCTTAGAATTTGGGCAAGGATCCTTGGAAGCATGATGTCACGATGGATCATGCAAACAACATGGCACCCCGAAAGTCCTAATGCCTACAAAGTCACTTCCAACCTTGCCTACCACCCTCTATAGCATAATCAATGCAGCACCCATCCATAAGGCCAGCCTGCATGACAAAGGAACTAGGGGTAAACCATACAGTTTGAAAAATTTTCTATCACCTAGGCTGATAGGCTTGCTACACCCTATAGTTTGCCCAACTTGGCACTTGACTCAGCTGATGGTCTACCCAAGGACCATGCTAAGAGTTATTGAAGGTGTTTAGGATGGATTAAATAGTTTGGCAAGCTTTCTAATCATAGGAATGTGCTATGCTACATAGCATAGTAAGCCATAAGACTAATTGGGCACGAAAGATGCATATTGATAATGACTCAGCCCTCTAGGTTATCTACCAAGTTTCATCCTTGAAGCATGAGCAACATGATGCAGAAAAATGCAATAAATTTTGACAAAAATCATCTCAATTTGAGTGCTACACTGTGCTACACTACACAACATAGCACAGCATAGCAGTGTTTCACTATGGTGACACTCCTACTTAGATTGTTCTGATAGAGTAAACATAATTTCCCATGCTTCAAATGTCAAACATGCTTACTTTGCTCCCATGATAGGACATGATTGACATCCCATGATAACATGTTTACAAAGTAAGTCAGAATTTGGGCCAAATTAGATGCCAAATTATGCTACACTACACAGCCTATCATAGTTTAGCAGGGATAGAATGCATGAAGGTCCTCTACCAAGTGGTTCCAACAAAAGAATTACATTTGGACATGCTCTAAACTCGAAGACTACCTATCCCACCTTGGCCCCAGGTGTCAAGCAAGGTTTCTTGTCAAAGCATTGTAGATCAAATAGGAATTCATGTCACATTGGCTACTACATTGTGCTACAATAAATAGCATAGTGCATCATAGCAAGAACACAAATCACGAAAGTTTCCCAAGGATGAACTCTACAGGTCTCAGGACCTTTGAAAATGGAAGGCAGGGTTGTCAATTGTAGAAGTTGCTTGCCTGGCTAGGCCTCAGATAGGTATTCTTATCTTTCAGGTGAGATTTATTTCAAGACTGACAGCTACACTATGCAGCATAGCAAAGCGTAGCATGCGAGTGTTTATGCTATGCCAATATGTTGGATAGCATAGATAGTGTAACACTCACATGGAAGCATTAGAACATCTCTAGTTAGCTTCAAAACTTGTTGGAAATGGCCACTCTCATCCCAGCATCTCTTCAACAGATAGGATCAAAAAGTATGCTTTGTTTTGCATCCCCCTGATTATTTCCAAAGTTGTCCCTATGCCTGACCCTACTTGTGAGAGTAGGAAATACATAGTCCTGGAGCATAGTCTCCACTTTTCATTCATTGTTGGCATTCTTTGTAACAAACATGGTATTTCCCTGGATTCTAGCACATGCAGTTTGAACAGTATGGTTACAGCATAGTAGGTTTCACATTCAGTAGCATAGCATTACACAACAGCATGGAACATCCAAATTTTCACTCTATGGGACCTAGGACATGTGGCATCCAAACCACATCTTTCTCCTATTTCTAGCCCTATAAATACTCCATCAAACAATGTTCAAGGGGTTGGCTTCAAAAGTTGGAATTTTTGGCATTTTGGCTTTCTTACGATTGGCATTTTGGCATTTGTCTTTCTGGCAATTAGCTTTGGCAAGGAGACTGGAAAGCGGACGGTTAACAAGCAGCAAGCCCCAATAGCAGCACCTCCCAATCTCTTCTAGCCCAGCAAGCACTAGCTCATCAATACCTATTAGTAGGCCACTAGCAGTGGTCCGAGAACTATGATCATACTGTTCTATTATAAGCTATGCCTATCCACACTACGCATTAGTTGTACACCTTCTTGCCAAACAAAGATCAAACCCCCTAATCTTGGGGTGATGCACTCTCTCACTCAAGGTTCTTTCATTTTGTTTTTCTATCACCATATTTTGCATCATTTCTTATCATTTTACATTTATTTCTTAAGTTATCTTATCAAACAGATTGTTCAGGGCACCCAACTTCCATTTACTCCAGCACGGCCCTCACAAAGATCCAGGGTTAGGCTATATGCCTAGTGACCTCTCGGTGTTCCATCCATCAATGTTTTCATTCACTATAGTTTTTGGCGCTAGAAGGAGGGCCTTCTTTGTGCCCTTTTTGTGCCTTATTGATAATCCTGCATTTTTTTGTAACACACTACCTACTAGCATTGAAATGACATATCTATGGTTGTCTATGCATTGGGTAGTGCAGACTGGTTGCAACAACGATTCCTTTGGAACCCTACAGGATGAAAGCCTCTAATTATTTACTGCACCACACTTACTCTATTAGCTATTCTATGCTATCTATGTCCTTTATGGAATAGTGATCCTATCAGTGTGATATGTTGACTGCTTACTTAGCTAACTGCATAACACCCCTCTACTATGTTATGCTACCTAGTGCATAACACCTTTCTACAATGTTACACTGCCTACCATGTAACACCCCTTTACTGTGCTACATTACCCATCGTGATACGCTGCTCATAGTGTTACGCTGCCTGTGTCCTATGTGGCATAGCAAACCTTTTAGCATAGCAGGTGTAATAGTGAAGGAAACTAGTTTCTAACACTTCTTAGAATACCCATCTTCAGCCTCCTCTCATATAGTTTTCAACTATGATCACTCAGCATAACAGTGTGTTGTCTGCAACTACTGCTTACACACCCTTCTTGTTTCTATCCATTCCATAATAGAAAATGATTCATGCAACTACTTTGGTTCCAACCTTGAACTTGGAGATGCCCTACTCTATCTAGAACATAATAGGTCTTGAGTGATCACCTAGCCCAGTGCTAATGCTATAATAGTCCCTTAGATAGTGACAACAATTTCCCAAATGCCTACCGCAAGAGAAGGAGTGGTATAACTTTCTATGTGCCAAATTTCAAGCAAACATCCCATTGGACCATCGTGAATTTGAAGAGAAATACAACGTTCAGTTCCTCTATTGAAATGGGAGAGAGTTCATCCTAGCTCTCGATATCACCATCCCTTTGACCAAGACATACCAATGGATGCTGAGCCAGCTTGTCCAAATAAGTAGGGCAAGAGAATGGGACATTACATCCCACTACAAGGGAACCTTCCAAGATGGCCAAGAGGACATGGACTTCCACTCAAAAGGTGGTGGTCCAATCTACACCACAAGTGTCCCTTCCACCTCCACTGCCCATTCACATCAATCATATTTTCCCATCCCCTTTCCTATCACTATGACAATGATGTAACCTCAACCCTCTATGGAAATGGGTAGTCACCCAATGTTTTCAATGTACCAACATATGGGTCCTTCAACTTCATTCACAGTCACTCTTCCTTCTCAGTCTATCCTGGTATTGCACCTAACATTGGTGATGTCTACACTGCCATATGTGCAAAACATACCTACATCACAACTACATGTAGGTTCTGCTTTAGTCCCCTCATTTGCACCTCGTCCCCCCCACCATTAGTAGCAGGTCCAACCCTGACTACATGGTGGACAATAACCACCTCTTTTCTAGAAACGTAAACATCTCATGTGCAACTGTACATGCAACCTCAAACATATCAATTCCCCCATGTAACACAACCAAGCATGGGGCCATGGGCCACCCACACCACTAGATAGATGATTGTCCATACACAACCGCCAATGGCAGCCATCCCTATGGCATCGCCTGCTAGGTTGTGGGTTGCCCAAATGACACTGTTGGTGGGAGTTACTCTAATAGCATCCCTGATAGAAATAGTAGTTGCACCATCAGCACCACCAGCAATGGCTACTTTTGCAGCCTCACAACCACCTGCAACAAGGGTAGAGTGAAACCTTAAACAAGATTCATGAGCCAATTGCTAAGGCTCACTTGTTGGCCATCTTTAAGGATGTGGTCAATGCCTTCATTATTTCTAAGCTCTACCATTGGCCTTACATTCCCTTAGCTAAGCTTTTGCTCAAACTAAGAGCATCCAATATGTGGTGGAGTCTAGTAGGGACCTAGCCTACATGGCCTACATGAATGCACACACTAAGAAAGATAAGGAGAAAGGCAAGACCGTAGCAACTACAGTGGCCACTGTAGCCAATGGGACCAAGCTTAACAAAAACAAAAGGTTGCCTCCACAACATCCAATGCACCCACTAATGTAGCACCTAGCACTGCTAGCACTAGTCAACAACAAGCATCAACACCTACAGTGCAAACGAAGCCAAGACCAAACTTTGAGTGCAAGAACTGCTCAAAGTACACCCCACTACTTATTAAGCCTTCAGAACTTCTGAGGTAATTGTTGGGAGCCAGGTGTATACAACACAAACGAATGTTGGAGGAGGCCATTAAATGCCATCAAAGGTACTATGAAGATCTTCAAAACCCTTCCTTGGCTATGCCCAATGAACCACCAATGCCTAAGAATTTCAGGTTAGAGCATTTCTGTGACTATCATCAATTGTGTGACCATGATACAAATTACTGCTTAGCATTAAAAGATGACATATAATGCATGAAAGATCAAGGAAAGTTGGTCTTCGATGATAGTATTCCCGTTTGACCTAAAAAATAGTTGATGGGAATTTACAAAGACCCCCTAAATGCTAACAATGTAGGATGCACCATCAACACTATTGGCATTAACAACAACCCTGAACCACCACAGAAATCATTTGTGGTTTGTCTACCTCCTCGCAATGCAGACATACCAACAACAACTAAGTTGTAGGCCCCCTTTGTCATTAGGACCCTTCACTAGATGTCTCCTACACCTTTTGTGCTAAAACCCACATCGTCCCCCACTACAACAACATAGGAACTATTTGTCATCAAGATACCAAGGCATGAAACTTCTCCTCTAATACCAAACTGAGTGAAAAATTCAACCTCCCTATCCAAAGAAGCATGAAGAGCACCTAGCAAACAGGTTAGCAAATAACAAGATGGCAAGCAAGACTTTCTGAATGCCCTTTCACAAGTTAAACAATCCTTGAAGCAGAAAAACATGACACTAAGCTTATATGACTTGATAATGACCTCCAAAACACACTATGAGGCAATGATTCACATGTTGATGTCAATTTCCATTATCAAAAACCTGTTGGCTGAAGAAAAATCCATTCACGTAGTCATGCTTCCCCCCGTGGCTGAAGAACCATAGCCCACCCAACTAACATTCCACCAAAATTCCATTAAGGATGACCCTGAAAAGAGTTAAGTCACAACTGCACCTATGTTTATCACCATCTAAGTGAGCCAATTCAAAAATGACAAGGTATATGTTTACAATGGGGTTGTGACCAATGTAATCCCATTTTTCATCATGGACAAATTGTGCTTGGTAGATCAAATCAAGCCCATGGCAACTTCATGCCTTAAGTCCTTTAATGGGGCACATGTGGTGGTAAAGGGGACTGTGCACAGCAACTTCGTGGTAGGGGACCAATTCCCCACAAGTGTGGTATTTATCATGGTGGAGGAAATTCCTGGGTTTAACCTAATCCTGGGGAGATCATGGTTGGCCCAACTAAAGGCTATTTCCTCACCAATACATCTAGAAATCAACTTACCCTACACGGGAGGGGAAGTGGTAATTTACAGTGATGAAGTGACTCCCCAAGCCATAAACAACATGGATGTGGAGCAAGGTTCAGAGATAGAAATCTCTGAAAATGAAGTCCCCATTAAAACTGAGATGCCTAAATAGGCCAAAACAATCAACCAAAATGAAGAAACAATGTGGGCTAAGTTTCCCTTCCAAGAAATAAATGATAACATAGATTAATACCAATGCAAGGCCTCTTGGCCATATGCCTCACCTAACCCGCGTTGGGTTAGAAAGAAATTGCATAATTGAAACTTGTCTCTACATCATTTCAAAAAAAATTTATATTTCTAATTGCATGATTTACGTTTTGCATTCAATTTCTTGTTTGCACAATTTACATTTTACATTAAGCTCATTGTTTACATCATTTACATTTTACATTAAGTTTGTTGTTTGCATCATTTATATTTTATACATTAATTTTACTATTTGCACAATTTACATTTCACATTAAGTCTACTAATTGCATGCCCTTGTCGTCAATACCTTAGCAATGGCCCAAAATGGCCTAAAACTAGTAATGGCCCGAAATGGCCTAAAACTGGCAATGGCCTAGAATGGCCTAAAACTAACATTATAGCCTACCAAGGCCTAAAACTAGCAACTCTACTTCTATAAAACAAAAAAAAATCATCATTGAGAAATGGCCCAAAATGATTGTAAACTATTTCCATGGCCCAAAATGACCTTAAACAATTGTCATGGCCCAAAATGGCCTAAAACTAGCAATGGCCTGAAATGGCCTTAAACTAAAACAAGGGGCCCAAACACATTAACAAAAAAAATAAAAATTTAATTAATTAGCCAAAACAAAATGAAATAACTATTTCAAATTTTACTTTTCATTCAATTTCATTCCATACAATAATGCTTACAAAAAATTAAATTAAGAAACAAAGATAAAAATATTTCGCTACCACAGTAAAAGTCTTTGTTAGCATCCCCATTTCATATTCCACTGGGTCCTGCACCTCCATTTGAGTCCTACAGAAGAAAAAAAAACAAAATAATAAATCAAACTATAACAAATCTCTCATAAAATAAACTATGACATAATAAAGAATGACTAACTTGAGATGGTCCCACATCCATTTTGGAGGGTATTTTATCCATGCCAGCTACTAGACATCGTAGGATCTCCTCCTCAGTGAGGTTGGTCCAATTTTCCTCCCCAGATCAACACTTTTTGCAACTTTCCCTTTCTCCATAGCTATCCATCTAGGAAATCTTGAACAAAAGGTGGCTATGGTGGTCTCCTCGAAAGGTAAGGTCATTTCTCTTTCAAATGACTCACTGACCACCACCTATTGCATGAACTTTTCATAGGCCTTAGCAGCACCAATGATATCAAGGAATAGCTTATGGGTATGCAACTCAATAGAAGCATCCCAATATTTTTTATGATAGGTAGCACATTCCATTTTGTACATGTGATATGGTTCTTTTTTGCTTTCCCCCATTCATACACCTTTGTACTATCACCCTTCCAATCTTGATTCTTCTGGGCCATAAGGTCCATTTGCATGCATTGTTCTATGATCTCATGTGTGGCCTCATTCTTACTCTGTACAACTATTCAGTATCTTTCATTGTTAATTACAATCGTACACCAACTACCATCATGAGTGTCATGGGCCAATAAAAATTCATTTCTCGACCGAAGGTCCTCCAACTCAATGGCTTTACTAACCGTCTCTTTCTCAAGTTTTTGCACCCTCTTTCAAAGGTTCTCATTAACACGACTGCACTTCCACAATGATCGTGCCAAGTAGAGTGCACATTTTCTTATTTCCTCGTATATATCATGAGGAACCTCGATCACCTCTTGTGGGAGTACAAGCACTGTGTCAACCTCGATCTGCTTTCGGGGATCCCACTTGAGACGAGAAGCTATTAATTACACATGGGAAAGTGTTAGTCATAGTACCATAGCAAAAAATGTAATAATGTAGAGAGCCTAATGTTGCAATTTGAACATACCTATCTTAAGATTTACCTACCTTAGGTAATCAATCATGTCATCCACAACTCCCTCCATAAAAGTAAATTTATCGGGGGTCTTGGTCCATGGTTCGAGGTGGATCAAGGAAAAAGAATTGGGACCTTAACAGTGGTATCCTCTGCACAATAAAACATGTTATCATAGCAAAGAGAAGGATAAAAAATTGAAAAATAACATAAATGATAGTGCAAAGCTCCTACCCAGAAAACCCTCAGGGATGATAGTGGGGGGAATCATCCATCGACAAACTGTCAAGCAAGCGATCAAACTCACCAACATCGAATTCCAACCATTTTTCTTCTAATTGACTCAAGAGTGTGGTGGCATTCTCAATAGTCATATGGCTCTCAAGTATTGGGGTAGACACTGAAAAATGATCATTGGTAGTAGGGGCCTCTTCCTCTACGATAGGTGTAACGACAGAAAATTTCGGCAGCTGGAAATACCGACCGATGTTCTGGCGTACACAGTTTTAGCCACAGATCCGCGCGAGGGCTAAGCTGGAAAAACGAATCCACGGCACCCTGAACGGTCTTGTCGATCAGACAGGGACTTACGAGTCAGTAAAAGCGGTGACGATTACGGATTTTTGCGTGACGTGATTTGTTGCGAGAGATCGTAAAACGGAGAGACAGCGACGTGGATGGATCGTTATGAAGATAACGCTAAAACGCCGGAAAGATGCTAATCGAGAGAGAAAAAAACGTATACTTCGCAAAGATCAAAGATCTATGTCTCAATGCTGGATCGGATATACGCTTCCGTGTATATTACGTTACAATGGGAGAAAAACCCCAACAACTGGATACAAAATGAGCGCAAAACAACAAGAAAACTGTGTGGACAGAAATCTGATCTACCTTGTAGACCCAAAGCCTAGGTGCAGGAATGGTCAAGCTCTGAAGTCTGTCGACCCTTTGAATGATAGAACCTGCTAACTGGGCGAGACAACTCTGCAACTCCCATTCTGCTTCTTTGCTTCGGGTAGATCTACTGTTAGGACTCAGGCGTGCTGTGTTCTGTTTCGGCTAACGGATCGTGTTTGCAGTGATTACCAAAAGGTTGCTCTTGTTTCTCTGTTCAAGGCGATGAATGTTCCCTTGCTCATAAAATGCTCTTGTCCTCTTGATCTGTTGTCAACAAAAAGTGATAAGTGCTCTAGTGCTCTGGTTTGTCAACTTGCCAACTTGCCAACTTGCTCTTTTCTCTGCAAAATCCCTCCCTTTTTTCTTTTTTGTATTTGTTAGGCAGGGTATTTATAGGCCGCGACACGCGCAACCCTGATGATGTGGGCCCAAATGTCACAGATCCTGTTGGCGCGATTCTTTTAAGTCGAACTGCGACTATGCACAACACGCTCATCGAACTGCGACTACGCACAACATGCTTATTTGCGTGCTGTGCGTGTAAAGAGTAGACCCATGAGTGCATCTCGGCTGTGTTTGCGTTCATTCGCTTTGTGTTGCGTGTATGAATGCACTGACATGGAAACGATGAGTTCAAAATCGTTTTACGCTCATCACGCAGCTGTGCGTGGCAAAGAGTAAATGATGCACGCTCACACGCAGCGGCGCGTGGTAGAGCGTAAGGAGCATGCAACTTTGAATCACGACCCACGCACTGGTACGCACCGCTGCGTAACGAGCGTAAAGGCCACTTATGTTATGCGCCGCAAGAAAAAGTGCCAACTCGTCGTACCTTTCTGGATTTTGCCTTCAACTGCTTTGGAGCTTCTTACGCTCATCACGCTACCGTGCGTGATAGAGCGTAAACTTGTCCTTAAACAAATTCACCTTTAGCTGTCTCGGAGCCTATTACGCTCATCACGCTACCGTGCGTGATAGAGCGTAAACTTGTCCTTAGCCAAATTCGTCTTTAATTGCCTTGGAGCCTATTACGCTCATCACGCTACCGCGCGTGATAGAGCGTAAACTCGTCCTTAGACAAATTCGAGGCGCGCTCTTGCTCCAATTACGAATCTTCGCCTGAGGCCGACCCGTAATTTTCACGGTGTTTCAATGGCCCCTCTTTGTTGACGGTTAGAGGGCTTACCCGAAAAACGCCGACAAAGAATGCGAAACACCGGATTGGTAGAAGCAAGAACAACGTGCATCCATGACTACTCAGGTGTGACTCTGTTTTCGTAAAAGGAAGGTTGGTGAGTATGAGAGGAAGAATGCAACTGGAAATAGGTTCGGGGAAGATGCAAACGGTGTGTTTATTTATGTTAACAGGAATGCTTTCAGACGAGCGTTGCGCGTCAATCTGAGATATCTCTGTTACAAATTGTAGCAGGAATGCGTACAGAAGGAGCATTACGCATCACTTTCTGCGATGTCTCTGCTAGCGTGGGTGCGGAAAACGAAGATTGGCGTATGTGAATGCTGCGTATGGGAATTGGGTGGTGGGGAAGAAGGAAACAAGGATCAAGGGTAGACGCATGTCGGGAAGAAATGTGCAAAGCTGAGTGGGTGGGCAAACCTGGGCAGCCATTTCAGCACGCTGTTGTACTTCGCCGCTCAGATGAACGCACCTTTGAACGACATTCTTGAATTTAAGCAGCCTGCAACCACAAAAGAAAATAGAGGACGACATTTCTTATGGACAAAAGACGGAGTCCTTGGAACCCCATGCTGTCTGATGTTAGCCGGAGCAAACAAACTGCAAACGTCGAGCTGGAACACTTGGGCGGAGCCGCCAATCCTGATGTTTCGGCGCTGCATACCTTCGACAAAAGGCATCAGACGCAGTGCAACTCACTGGTTGCATCGGGAGCCGGCCAGATGAATCTGTGAAGCCGACGCCTGATAGCAATGATTGGCGAAGACTCCTGGAGCCGTGACCAATGAGGATTTCGTTGGGGCTCCCGCTAACGAGGCTAAACTCCTGGAGCTGCTCCGCCGTGGCGAACGCGGTGGCAGCATCTCCGAGGGATCAGTAAGATGCCTCAGTGCCTATCCGAGGGATCAGTAAGATGCTGGAGGGTGGGGACGCCGGAACTGTCTCAGCGTCCCACCCGGTCGGCCGTGCAGCTGTACCGGAGATGATCACGCTCGCTTGATGTGCCTGAGTCCCAGTTTTAAGTCCTGGTGGACTACTGTTACTGATTTTAAGTCTCAGCGGACCATGGTCCCATTTTAAAGTCCGGGCGGACCGAGAAGCGCTAGTTTTACGTCGTAGCGGACGGTGGTAAGGCTAGTTTATGGTCTCAGTAGACCGTGTTATGGATGTCAGTTTCATGTCATGACCCAAGGACAAATCTGTGCTGATTTTACGTCTCAGCAGACGGCTACTCACCTGTGCCAGTTTAGCGTCGTGGCGGACAAGTGCAAAATATGCCAGTTTTACGTCGTAGCGGACGGTCAGTGCCAGTTTAACGTCATAGCGGACGCGTAGTGCCAGTTTAACGTCATAGCGGACGTTTGATGCTAGTTTAACGTCGTAGCGGATGATTACCGTCATACCTGCTGTTGACACCGTCGTTGCTGCTAGATGAAGTATCGCTTTAGATACACATGATTCACAGGATTTGCTAACTCGTTGTCGTTGACGTCTGCCAATCTGAACGCTCCGCTGCTGTATGCGTCGATTACCAAGAAAGGGCCTTCCCAGTTTGCAGAGAATTTGCCTACTGGTTCACGCACAGCCTTGAGAACCAAGTCTCCTTTCTTGATCGAACACTACTGAAGGTTGTGATGATGCTTTTGTCTCTGTTTATCCTGATATTTCTCAATTGCCTCAAGAGCTTGTATCCGCTTCTCCTCCAATGACTCCAAGTCCATTATTCGAGCCTCGGTGTGTTGAGTCTCATTTATAATGGTGGAGAGGACCATTCTCAGAGAAGGAATTTGTAACTCCAGAGGTAGCACCGCCTCAGAGCCATAAACTAGGCTATAGGGCGTACTGCCTGTAGCTGTTCTACACGTAGTACGATATGCCCATAGCACGTAGAGGATCTGCTCATGCCACCGCCTTTTGTTGCCGTCAAGCATTTTCTTGAGTAAATTGATCAGTATCTTGTTCGATGCTTCAGCTTGACCATTTGCCTGCGGGTAATAAGGGGAGGAAAAGGACTGCCTGATGCCTAGGTTGTCACAGAAGGATTTGGTATCCACGCTACTAAACTGTGGCCCATTGTCGGTCACGATAGTCATTGGGAGACCAAATCGGGTTACAATGTTATCCAAGATGAAATGGCAAACCTGTTGGGATGTAATTTTCCGCAGGGGGACAGCTTCTACCCACTTCGTGAAGTACTCGGTGGCGGTAATGATGAAGCTATGTCCTGCGGAAGATTTTGGTGTGATGGGTCCTATAATATCAAGTCCCCATCGTTGGAATGGCCATGTTATCTGTGTGGTGTGCAACTCTATGGGCGACACATGGATGAGGTTGGCGTGACGTTGACATGTGTCACAGGTCTTAACCTTTGTCAAAAAATCTCTTTCCATGCGTGGCCAGTAGTACCCTAAGCGATGGATTTTTAGGGCCATAGCCCGTGGTGCTACGTGGCCACCGCACAGTCCCTCGTGAACCTCGCTAACGATGTGTTGTGCTTGGTCTGCATTAACGCAGGTGAGCAATACACCATCAAAGGAGCGTCTGCAGAGAGTGTTATCTCCAATGATGACGTAGTGCCTAGCGCATTTACGGGTTGCATCTTTTTGCGCGCGCGTTAAAGCAGCTGGTAACTCACCCTGTAAAAGATAAGATTTGATATGATCGTACCATTCAGGCGTGCTTTCCTCGGTAAGAAAGGAGATTTGCGCCGTCTGAATGATAGGGTTTGCGCAGTCGGTATTTAATGTAGGATAGGTGTTAAGCAAGTGCGATGGCACATGTAAAGCCAGAGTGGCCAGTGCGTCGGCCAGCGTGTTGTCAGTCCGTGGGATGTGCTGGGCGTCGAAGGTCATAAATCGCCTCAGAAGATCTTTAGCCTGGTTACAATAGGGCTGCAAATGTACCGCTTTGCAGGCGTAGACTCCAATGATTTGATTTATGACAAGCATCAAATCGCCCCTAATTGCTAGGTGTTGAACTTCGAGTTCGCCTGCAATTAGTAATCCCCTGAGGAGCCCCTCATACTCTGCCACATTGTTCGTACAAGGGAAGGTCAATCGATATGCGTGTAGACGCACATCCTCAGACGATAGTGTAAGAACAGTGGCCGCACTGCCACCTCTGGCAGTTGAAGCTCCATCGAAATACAATGTTGCTTCGAGGCCTGCCGAAACAGGGCTTAAACTATGTACGTGTTCATCGGGAAATTCTGGCTCTACGGTTGCGTGGTTGTCAATTGGTGAAGTTGTTAACTGGTCTGCTATCGCCTGGCCCTTCGTGGATGACTGGCCGATATCTTGGAGGTCGAACTCCGCGGTGATAGCTTTCCAGCGAGCGATTTTGTTGCTTTCGTATAAACTATGCGTAATGGCCCTAAGGATGTTATTTTTACAAATGACGTTAACCTGACTGCAAAAAAGGTAATGCCTACATTTCTTGAGCGTAAAAACTAATGCTAAGCAATTACGCTCAACGTCGTTATATCTCGTCTCGTACTCACATAGAGCATGACTCAGGTAATAGATGGGCATTTCTGACCCATCCTCCCTTTTTTGACAAAGCAACGCTGCTATGGCTACGTCCGAAGTGGCGAGGTAGATGAAAGAAGGCAAATCCCTTTGTGGCGGGAAAACCGTTGGTAAATGTTGCAATTCCTATTTTAGACTGTCAAACGCTCGCTGGCAATCGTCGGTCCATTCAAAATTAATCCCCTTTTTTAGCAAATGTTGCATGGGATGTAATTTGTCGGTTAACCTTGAAATGAACCTGCGTATGAACTGTAAATGGCCCTGTAACCCACGTAGTTGCTTGAGATCTGTGGGAGGTTGTAACACGACAATGGCTCTGAACTTATCAGGGTCAACTCGTATGCCGGCTTCCGATACCACAAACCCCAGCATACATCCGGTTTTGACTCCGAACACGCACTTCTTTGGGTTAAGCCGGAGCTCGTGCATGGAGCATCTCTTAAGGACTAACTCCAGGTCCTCTGAATGATCTTCCGACTTCAAAGACTTCACAGCTATGTCGTCTACGTAATCATTTAGCCTTCCTAGGAGGTAATCACTAAAGATGTACGTCATGGCTCGTTGATACGTCGCTCTGGCGTTCTTCAGACCGAACGACATCATGGTATAGCAAAATGTTACCCAGGGTGTCATGAATGTTGTCATCAACTAATGTTCTGGGTTAATGCGAATCTGATTATAGCCTGAAAAGCCATCCATGAAGGACAGAAGCGCATGCCCAGCTGTTGTATCCACTAGCTGGTCGATACTCGGCAGTGGGAAATTATCCTTTATTGTGGCCTTGTTCAAATCCCGAAAGTCTATGCATATGCGTATACCCCCGGTCTTCTTCGACACGACTACAATGTTAGATACCCAGTCCGAATAATCGACCGCGCGGATGAAACCAGCCAGATACAATTTGGTGATTTCATCACGCACTGCTAGCGCGATCTCTGGTTTGATTTTGCGTGCCTTTTGCCTAACTAGCTTGATCTGCGGGTCGAGGATAATGTTATGCTGGATTAATCTAGGATCTAACCCAGGCATATCCTCATATGACCATGCAAAGACAGTGATGTTGTCTTGCAGGACCTATTTTATTGCATTATGCGCTTTCTCATCTAGTAAGGAACTAACCTTGAGCGTCCTGGTCTCACCCCTATGCGTAACGATAGGGACCTCACTAATGGGATCCTCGGTTATGTCCCCAGCTTCCAGGTCTAGCGTGCGCGTGGACTGTTCTGGCTAGTCTGGGGATGTCTCCGATGTAGCTATGGTTACGCCTGCTAAAGGGGGGTCTGCGTCTACTAATGTAAAGTCAAAAGGTCTAGTTAACGGCCCGTATGGGCCTGTCAAGTTTAAAGATGCTAAAACCGTGATGTCCATCCTCCGTCTGTCCTGCAAAACCAGAAAGTGCGTAAACGGTTAGGAGACAAGTGACAGGATGTTGCTAAACGTGGAATGCTAACTGAAATTTTGAATGTTGGTGACAGAGCTTGTAATCAATGCAACCCGATTACGAGGTGATAAGATGTGGTAGTTTAACGTCATTTCGGACAGTGGAGCGTGCGATGTCGACCGAATTAATACCAAATTTTCGGATTCCATTTTGGGAAAGTTCCGTTTTAATCCGATATCAAGTCGGCGATCTTCGCGTATAAGTAAGTGGTCTTTTGATAAAAACTAGTTGTTAGCTATCTGGATTTGAATTTTACAAGGAAGAACAGAGAAAGAAGCAGAGCAGAGAGAAGGAAAATAGGCGACGAGGGCGTGTAACCTGTGCAGTATCTATAAGCAAGCTGTAAAGAAACCCTGCAACTATCGTGATGGCTCCAAAGGCAAAGAAGCAGAATGCCAAATTGGCGAAAATCGACGAGGTGCAGGCAAGCCTGAACCGTGTTTTGCGGGCGTTGATCGATGTCTGTGACCCAATGCCTCTCAACCGGTAGGCCATTCTTTACGCTCGATCTATATGGATTTTTGTTTTGTTTGCTTAAATGTCTCTAGCGTGAATGCATGCGTCAAATTATGGACCTCGGCTTAGTGCAAGGGTTTTGGTGAGGTTGCGTTCATTGCCGTTGTCAGAGACAAACCCTGCGTTCTTGCAAGGGTTTGGGCAATTTTGGCCTGGTTGCGTTTTACGATTTTTTTTTTGTTACATGTGGATGTATAGATGTAGATGTTTGAATGAGTCTCGATCTTTTCTACAGCATCGCGCTGAAGCCCATCCTGCTTGTGCTGGATATTGTTGGGGTTTTATGCTGGTTAAACCCTATCGTCCCAAATGTCCCTCCTCCACACACAAGAGTGCAGGGGAAGGCCATTTGGTACCGAAAGGGTGCGTTGGAATTTTTGCAGTTTTTACTGCATAGGTTCAGCATCATCATTTGGTCGCATGTGACCAGAGATGTTGCCGGGGCCATTCTGGAGCACCTGTTGCCAGGGTCTTCGCAAGGGATTCTGGCCTATCTGACAGACGGGGCAGTTGAAACGGGTAATCTCGAGGATCGAGCACTCGGCTCTCGGGGTCTGAGGAACCTGCAGTGGATCTGGGGTATGACACGCTTCAACTGCTACCACGCATACAACACGTTGTTCGTGGCCCGCCATGTATCAACGTATTTCCAGAACCCTCAAGGCACGATATACTACGCAGGTAGGTAAGCAGATCTAGATGACTTTGTTTTGTTTTTATATGTTACAATGTGTGAAAAGGATGTAAGAAGAAAAGTTAATGTAATAAGAAATTACGCTGTACTATACAGGTTCTTTATCCGCGACAACAAACTAATTGGTGATGGCGATACGCTATCCTGTGCCGAAACGGCGATAACGTTGTTCACCGTGACGAATAACGTTCGTGCCGGCCTTATCGGGCAAATCGGCCGTGAGATGCGTGAGTACCACTCACGCTACGAGGAGGCCTTCAAGAAGTGCCAGAGCCTCGGGTGGTTGCACGAGGATTGGACGCTGGATCCGCCCCTCAGCGTCGAGGACGTGGAGATAGAGCTCCCGCAATTCCCGTTGCCGTTTGGCCCCGGTAAGGTTGTTGCGTGTTTAGTGCTATTGACGAGTTATGATTATTGCAATAATGTTTGTGTAATGTCTTGCGTTTTTTGACTTACAGTCCGGGAATCTCGGGAGATTACCTTAACAATTTCCGGTTGCGAGGCGAGAGATGTCCTCTTTCGTTATGGGGACATCAAAGAGGCACAGCGTTGGCTTGGCCACTCCACGGCCCCAGCCGTGGTGGTGACCAACCTCCAGACCGCAGGGCTGCTGCACCCGTTCTTAGCCACCACCCCTAACGTCCCCGCCAGCGAGATGATTGGCTTGGTGGACTCCTTTAATGCGAGGGCCGACCGTTTCAGCACGCGCGTACACAACATGCGTGTGAATTTTGACATTAACACACAAGTCTTCTCAGACCTGTTTGGTGTTCCCTCCAGTGGCCTTCCTATAAACGTGAAGGCCCAGAGGGGCGTCAAAGTGGAGGCGCTTCTTCAGGAGTGGGCCAGAGTCCCTAAGGATACCAAGGGATTCCCCTGTGAACAGTTTGAGCTGCCGACTGCCAAAACGCTGTATCCCCTTTTTCGGGCCCGTGCCTTCCCCAAAACCCTCTCGCAAGAACGGTACTTTTTAGTGGAATAGACTCGTATCATGCGAGAGGTACTGGAGGAGGGAGCCCGTTTCGACTGGGGCAGTCATCTCGCCAAGGGTTTGCGGAGCGAGATGGTCAAGCTTCGCGAGAAGCTTGAGTCTCGCTTCAACGTGCATCATGCCTTTTTTATAGCCGTCCTCCAGCGGTTTACGGAGTATTTGGTCATCCAAAAGAATGGGGCCTGGGTACAGCAAGACCGAGACCAACTGTCCAAACCCTGGATCGCCCACATCCTCA
>MNCI01003828.1:18088-63711 GCA_015680685.1 Gnetum montanum
GGGGGGGGGGGGGGGGGGGGACCTATTTATAGCTAGTAGGGATGCGATATCATGTATGATACATCGCGTACATGATATCATGTGGGACGTGATATCGCGTACGTGATATCTCATCCCTAGTGATGTGAGGCATAACGAAAGACCAAATTTTGAAGGGATTTTCTTGAAATAAACATTATAAANATAATGTTTATTTCAAGAAAATCCCTTCAAAATTTGGTCTTTCNGAAGGGATTTTCTTGAAATAAACATTATAAATTGAGGACATTGGCTATTATCAAGGGTTCTAGGGTAATTTCTATTAATTCAAAAGGCACAATTAATGCTAATGGTGTGGATTTGATCAATAAAACCTTAGGTGGTAAGAAAAAGGATATGTAATGGTACATTGGAATGTTGAAATTTAGAGGGATAATAGTAGGGAAAGAATGTTATGAAAATAAGTTAAGGGTAAGAAATGGTGTGTGTGAGCTATGTCCTAAGTGAAGATTACAAGAAATTACACAAGTGGGTCCTCCCCAAAGCAGGTTCCAACCTATAATGCCCTTGTGTAACCACACTTAAAGTGTCCGTGGGCACTAGAAGGGTTAAATGTAATCCGCACTAATTCCATAGAACACACACATGTAAATATCACCGGAATGAGATGAAAATTCTATGCTACATGGGACATGAGCTACAATTACACAAATAGTGAGATGAGATGAAGTATAGAAGGGATCATCGAGATCGGGACATGAGGTAACTGACCCAGGGCACAGTGAATCCTGCATGTAAAGCATGATTAACGTGTCATTAACCCGTCGTTCCAAGAATAGGACCAAGTCCATTCCTCCTAATCAGTGACATCGCATTGTTTCATCTTATGATGAACAACTATGAGAGTACCATAACAACAAGACGTATGATCACTTGGCATTTTATTCAAGGGAGGAGTAATTTTTGTTTTATGGCACTTTTCTTTTCATTTTCTTTTCTCTTTCTCTTCTTTTTTTTCTTTTTCACTTTTGTGGGATCTAGAGAAGCCGCCAACCTTTAGGAATGGGTGCATGTCTTTCCAGTGAGACTCCCTAGAATAGCGTTTGATTTTTGAGTGCCCTCTTAATTACTCTTACTCCCATTTTCATTAGATCTACAAGGATCCTAGTATGACCATGTTGCATGATAACACCCAAAGTTGTCACCAAAGAGAATCTGCAAGTCCCCTTGATGTCACACCCTAATCATTCCCTCTTGGTCCATCCTTCTTCATTTTGGGTACAATGAACACAAAATTAATTTTAAGTTTTAGAAATATCAAGAATATCACTGTACCCTAGAACAGAACCTCTTATTTGTAGAATGGATGAGTGGGTGTAATGGGCTCACTCTTCCAAATAATTAATCGCTCATGACTTAATAACATACAATACACCTCAACCAACGATCCACATGAGTGTTTTATTCATAGATGAGATTACTTACAAAAACATGAAAAGACAAAAACATAAAAAGATAAAAAGACAAAACAAAAAGTTGAAAAATGAAAAACTAAAAAACAAAAAGTTGTAAAATTAAAGAAAACTAAAAAATATTTATTAATCCTGCTTGTTATTAGAATGGGGGTTATCCCCCATAACTAAGCGGTTGAGTATGGCAAGGATTAATAAATGGACGATGAGGATCCTTGCATGTTGGAAGTATTGGGGCTTGGCCATACCTACCCCGTCAGGGTTCACACACTTGATGATAATGAGCATAGTGGGGCACTTTATACGATGTATTTCCCAAATAACAAGTTGACCCACTATAATGTTTGTGACCGTTAGATGGTATGCAAGGATTGGGATGTCGCTCTCCATTCCTATGTTCATTGGACCGTCTTGTTGTTGGAGTGTGAGTTGGTGGCCCTGATGAAGTTACATAAGGTATTAAGTTCGAAGATAAGGGTGCACCACAATGTGGGACTTGTGCTGGGTTGGAAGATGCAGTGGCCTTGGAATTGTGTTATCCCTTCTTACGGTCGTGTTTAAAGAAGGGGTGCTTTGGATGTTGAGGAGGTTTCTCACTACTGTTGGTAGTAGTAGCACAAGCAATGTTCGTGGGTTGTTGCTGGGGTGTAGGTACTATATGAATAGTTGGTGGATTGTGGAAGGAGGGAAATGATGAGAATGTTGAAAGTTAGGAGGAGTATAAGATGCACAAGGTGGTGGTTGTGTTGGAGGCATGGGTTGATAGTATTGTGGAGAATAGTACTGTGGTGAGATAAAGTGCGGTGGCCCTGTTGGAGAAATAGGATGTTGAACAAGATATGCATTTGGATTTGGATGATACGAAGGGTGTGTCCAGTCTAAGGGTGGATTCCCCCATGACTGGGATTGTTGCCACTATGATCAAACACAGTATCTTTGTACGAACTCGGGATGTAACATGTTTCCCTAATGCTCATGTAGATGTAACAATATTGGGCATTGGCCTTTGGGGTGATCCTACAGGCATATGTTGCATTCATACGTATGATTGGTAATTGAGCTCTTATTTTCTTTATCCCTTCTTTTTGATTGTCTACTTTTTTGTCTTGCTTCTTGGGTTGTCAAAACTTTATCTCCAATAACGTCAATAACCTCTCCACACTTTTGATACATCCATTCCAACATCTTATTGATCTTTGCCTTAGCTTCCTCTAATGATTGTTGTATTGGCAAAGATGATTCTTTCTCCTTGTGATTGGTTGATTTCTCCTTTTTATGATCATGGACCTTTGTTAAGTTGAGATTTTGGTCTCGTTGATGTTTTTCAACACTCTCCCATCGAGACATTTCTTATTCTTCTTTTGCTACTCACTTAACAAGCTCTTGGACTTGATGGGTTCATAGTTCGTATAGTTGACCTTAGGCATACATTCCTATGGTCTCTTTGGTTTCATTACGTAGCCCATAAATGATATGGTACATTAGCCTTTCCTTGGAAAACCCATGGCCTAGACAGTTTTTTAACAGTGCATAGTATCTTTCTAAGGCCATGTCCAAGGGTTCATGTTTTGCTTGTTTCCATCCTTGGATTGCGTAGGTTTGATATTTTTTGTTAAAGACTTCTACCATTGTTGACTAGTGTCGTATTGAATTTGGTTTTAATGATTGATACCATACTTTTTCTTGGTCAACGAGTGTCATAGAAAAGAGCTTAAGCTTTTGCCACCCATTATCAATGTTATTCCATGTGTAGGCATCATAGAAGGCTTGTAAATGTTGATGCAGATCTAAGTCATAGCCTCCTGAAAATTTAGGAAAGTTGTTTAAATCGAGCTTGGGTATACAACTCTCTTTATGATGCCTATGGGAGATTCGAAGAGCCTCCTGTATTTGTGTTAAGCTTGTAATGGCCAGTAGGGGTTCATCGTCATCGTGTAAGTTATGCTTTCATGTGTTTTGATGACATTGTTTCTGTTCATGTTTATAAGAAACCCCCACTTTAGGTTGTGTACTCCAATCTTCATCGTCATATAGTTCGTTGGTTCTCCAATGAACTGCCTCACTAAGTGTGGCATTATCACAATTTTGTAGGAGAGGCATGGTTGTGAAGTTGTGTGTGAATTTTAGTGACTTTTATAATTACTTCTTCTTCCTAAGAGATATATCATTAAGTCCTATATAGTGACCTTGTATGATATAACTAATCTAGATAACTAGCACCATCCCCGGCAATGACGCCAATGATGAGTGGCGAGGTACCCCTACACTCAACCATACGAATACGAGTGTTTTCATGTGCGATCTGGTCAAACTCTACAGACAGACTAGTTGTGGCACCTAAATAGTTATCCTTAGGCCATAGTTCACTGTCTTCCCACCTGGACTAGTGTTAGCTTTGTCACATATGATTTAGTCCAGAATGAGGTGTATGATGTGTTCCTAATCTAATGCTACTCCTGAGGCAATGGAAGATAAGATTAACTAAGCTAAGCTAGGAGAGAAAGGGTAAGAGAATCTAATATAGCCTAAGTGTGATGAGCAACCATTCCTTGATTATCTGTACACATCTTGGACTTCGTGCATGACTACCACTGGGATTACCAAGCGCAGATCCTNACTAGAGTCTCACTATAATCTAACTCTCTATCTTCTAGATGCATAAACAAGGGGGAGCCACTTCTTATTTATAGACATTGCGGTGGATTGCGATATCGTGTACGTGATATCGCAGGGGAAGATGCGATATCGTGGCCCATGCAATATTGTGTTCCATCAGTTTATACATAAAAGTTAAAAATAAAAAATAAAATAATATGCAAATTTTGCCAGTAGCTCAAGTGGGACCTGATCTTCACCTGGTCAAAATCAACAGAAAATGTTCCAATTGAGTGCATCACATAGCCTCCTTTTTCAAGCAAATAATTAAACTATAGTGCTTGCCCTTTCCTGCGATATACAATCCAGTATTCTAGTGAAACGGTTCTAGAAATATATAACATGAATAAATCAAAAGTATTTACATGTTTATTGAAATTACTTACCCATGAGCCTTCTCCAACCCAAATGTAACAGATCTAGAACATCCAGCAAGAAACGACACATACATTAATTTTGATAATTTTTTAGAAAGAAGTCCGTGGAAGTGAATAATGCAGAATAATCAATTATAAATTGCTCTTAGGTGATAATTCCTAAATTAGAATAAAGTTTAAATGTAGAAAGATAAAATATAAACATGCCTTTTCCACAAGATGTTGAAGAGCCCATAACCTAACAATATTAGCTTTTGCTTCCTCTAAAGCAGAATGAAGTTCTTGTAGCGCCTGAGAAACATTTATACAAAAAATATTATTTCCCTTTCTATGGCATCAAATTCAAGAGAGTAACTATTAGTTTTTAAACATTTGTATTATCCCTAACACTTGGACTACAGGCTATTCTAAAATGCATTAGCAAAATATTTTTCAAGATTTTAAGTAATTGAAGTGTCCAGTAATTGCATTAAGGATTTTAACAAATGATATTCTCCTCTTATCAATGAATGAATTTTTGGCATAGCTTTCCTCTTCATAATCAAAATGGTGAAAACATTAGTGCATTTACCCATTTGCAAGGAAAATTTGGGAGCAATTAAAATTTGTTTCTAGGCATAACTTGACTTTCTAAAGTTTCAATGAATTGGCCAGGTAATGTGATGGGCATGTTAGTGGTATGCTACAAAGAAGAGTCTTGCTATCATTATTGTAAGTATTTCGTATGAATTATGGAGAAAGGATAATTCTAGAATTTTCCAAACAAAAAGCTAGAACGTCTCGTAATGTAGCTTGAAATTCTACATATATACCATAATCACAATAACTTTATCCTATAACTATGGGTTAACTAGTAGCCAAAGGATTTGATGATGATTTTCTGCTGCTATCTATCTACCTAACACCATGGCCTAGCATATATTTTTACTATGCCCAAAGTTTGCACGTGTCTCAACAAACCTTCTTAGGTTATAACCAAGTGAGCTATGCCTCACTGATAACCTATTAAATACAAGTTTTTTTAAATATATCATGACATGACCTTTCCATCTTCTACTAAATCCATCTTTTTGGGACAAGGCTAGGATGATGATGATGATGATAGTCTATGCCATCTTCTAACTTGGCTTTCAACTTAAGAATAAATAATAAATTCTTGAAGGTGTCACATTAGCCCATATTTTTCAACAAGAGGTAAGCATATGGGAATTATAATCCTAGAAGTCACAAAAGTTGAAAAGAAGCTATTGGGCAAGCATATCAAGGACATACTTTGAACATATTCCTTTCAATGTAAAGAATGGTAATTGCTAAAAATTAATTAAACAATAATGCTTATCCTAATTTTAGTTCACAAAAATAAGCAATGACATCTAGACAAGTTTATAAATTCAATTAAATATATATTATTTTAGAGAAAGTTAACCTCAAATATCATACCAATCGCAAAGTTGACTTTGTTCCATCTGGGAGATGAATTGTATGCGGACCAATCCCATGGCAACATTCATGGTAGATAGTGTGTGTGAAGAATGATTCAAAATCCACATATACCCTTTGTTCTTCTGATATACATAGGTGAGCAATTGGTTTCAATATGTATCTAAATCTGCATCAAAAGAAATTGACAACCTTTACTGAGTTATCACCAAAAAGAGAAAATCAAACAAAATATGATTAAAAAATAAAAAATTAACAGAAAATCAAATCTCTTTTGCAAATCATCAAGAAGTAAGAAGAAGATCCATGGATTTTCTTAAATGTTTTACTTGGCTTCTGAAATATTTTTTAGCAAAACCATGGCTGAACCCCTCTCTTTCACAATTCTCTCATCATTTGGTAAGTTAAATCCAATAGTCTGAGGTCCTTTAACATCCTAGTTGTTAATAAAAAAAATAGTTGGAGCTTGTTCAAATTAAAATAAGGAACCATGAAGAGCAGTAGAGTAGAGGATTAGGCGAGTGCAGGAGTAGAGAATCAGGTAAGCATAGGAGGTGAGAATTAGACGAGCAGAGGGGTGAACACAGGTAAACCGGCCAACACTGGAGCCAAACCCACAAACATGGGGCTCATTATGGGATACACAGGTGGTGGTGAATAGAAGGAAAGTGAGAAGGACCCAGTTATGACCAAGTAGGACCATGGGGGGATGCCTATCGAGCACCAAATGGGGAGATTGAGGTACAGTCACATACTAGCAGCACCATGCACCTTAAAGTTAGCAGACCCCTGATGGAGGGAGTCCGGACTATGCAACGGAGCCTCATTGGTTGATTCATATCCCTGGGTGCTCACCTGTAGATGGAGTTAATCTATAGGTGGGTGCAAGAAAACTAGAAGATTGGACAAGTGGAGGTCTAGAGCTTATCCGAAGAGTTGTTATTGTTCATTTTTCTGACCCTGCAGGCTAGGGACACAGTATTGTTGGGGGATCATGGTTCTATGGTGCTCGGGGGCTAGCTTTAATCTCTTAGTGACTAGGGACGTCCCACGAGATGAACCTATTTGCTCAGGCCTTAGTGTGGATAAGGGTGTCTAGGATTCCATGGGAGATGTGGAACCTGGAGTTCCTAGAACGAATGGTAGGGTTTTTTGAGGAGTTCATTGCTTTTGATAGGGTAACGCAGTCAATGACATAGATGGGATTTACCTATTTTTGTGTGTGGTGAAATCTGTTTGCCAAAGACCTCATTCAGGAAATAGTCTTGGAGCTCCTAGGAGGGGAGGAAAACCTTCAAGTTGAGTTCAAAAACCTAGAGGTAGAGCCAAACATGGAATGGGGACTAAAGGCACGAGAGGGTAGGGGAGTAGGCTATGCATGCTATGGGAAACCTGGTCACCATGAGGGTGACTATCGATATTAGAGGGTCCAACCAATGCAAGCATGAGAGTAGGTTTGGCAGCTGGTTGAGGGCAGGGACTAGGTTACGATGGGATGTAAGGGCCAACTGAACCCACCACCAGATCAACCGCCCTCCCCCACAAATCACCATCTCCTTCCTGCCCCCCAACCCCCATGAACATAATCCCCACCCCCACCTCCACTCCCACCCCCATAAACCATCCCCCCTCCCCACCCCCCAAATAAACCTTTGTAGATCCCCCACCCACAAAAACCTTGTAGTACCCCCCACCCCTCCTCCCATGATTCTCTCCACTACGACTTTCACCTATCCCCTAAAACTAGCCCACAACTCTAACACCAAAATCCCCCATGCCTCACCATGATCATCAGCCGATGCAATGACACTAGAAATAGTGCTCCCCCCTTTGGTGAATGGGTCAATGTGGTTAGGGGGAGCACGATGTCCTATCAGCTCCCAGAGAAGAAGCCTACATTTGGGGACTTAGGATGTAGCCCGATTGTGCGGGAGGGGGGGAGGGGAGCTACCCTGGACACCCATGTGAGAGTATCTCCAAGGCTAAAAAAGCTCAATGGAATATTGATTTGGGATTACAGAAGATCCTCCAGGAGGTCTACCAACGCTGCTCATCTAGGTATACATGAAGATCCTTAGCTGGAATTGTAGGGGACAGGGTACACCCTATAAAAGAGACACCTTGAGAAGAATTATTTGTGATAAAGAGTGTGGTATTGTATGCCTTCAAGAGACCAAGCTACAGGCAACATAATCACACCATCTCTTTTGGGATGGCTGGAAAGTCCACATGCACCCTTACGTGGGTTAGGCAAGGGGTCTTGCTATCCTAGCTTGCTACGACATGATACTAGTTGACTCCTCATAATGGACCATGATAATCCATATCCCCTCTTGGGGGATTTGGCTAACCAACTTCTATGGGGCGTAGATATGGGAGCATAGGTTGTAGGAGATGGAGCACATGGTGATGCTAGTATAGGACCACCTAGCATGACTAATTGTTGGGGATTTCAACAAAAGATTACATCCATGGGAAAAATCAGGTGGAGAGGCTCTTCCCCAGGGCACCCAGGAGTTTTATGATTTCCTAGCAGTCCACTTGATAGTGGATCTACCCATTGTGAATTGGCAATTCACCTGGAGCAATAGGCAGAAAGGCCTTGACCGTGTCCTTTCTAGAATTGACTGAATCTGCATCAATTTTGACCTCCTCCTCCAGTTGGCCACATGGGTTATGGGACAGGAATGGGTAGCATCAGATCATTGATCCTTGATTTGTTTGCTTGGACATGAAAGGTACTAGACCCCGTGACCATTTCATTTTGAAGCAACTTGGTTGTCGAAGCCGTGGTTGAGGCTATTAGTTGAGGACATCTAGGTATTCTATTGGTCGGGCCAAGGAGACCCCAGGAACTTCCTCAAAGATGGCTTGCTTCATCTGAAATGGGCTAGTTGGGCCTTGCCAATGGAGGATAAATTCTCATTCAGGATGGGTCACATGGTGCTTCAGGATAAGCTAACTCAAATCTAGAAAAGACAAGAGGTTGGGGAGAACCTACATGCTAAAGAGTAGAACATTCTGTGGAAACTTCAAGGCCTTGACTTAGAGGAGGAGACATATTGGAAATAAAGATCATAGGTTAGATGGCTCTAGGAGGGGGATAGGCAAACAAACTTTTTCTTCATCATTGCCAAGACATGGGGATGGAGCCAACCATATTGTTTGCACACACTGGAGGGGGCGGGGGGATAATTGATAAGCCATAGAGTGTCACTAGGGAGCTGACATAATATTGGGAGAATATTTGGGCCAAGTGACCCACCAAGTCCATATCGGTCCAAATTATGCAGGTGCTAAACAAAGAGGATAATGCTTGATTGTTGACTCCATTATCATGGTAGGAACTCATAGCAACCATCAGTGACATGCCGAGAGGGAAGGTGCTTGGGCCAGATGGTTGGAGCCTTGAATTTTTTAGGACCTTCCTGGATATTGTGGGATCCAACATTTTTGATGCACTCAACCTTATGCTAGCCAAGATGTATGTCTGAAGGGAGCTTAATTATTCTCGAATAGTGTGCATCCCCAAGCAAGTAGAGGCACACCGCTTAGAACACTTTCATCCTATCGGGGTTTGTAACATTTTAATTTAGGTATTCTACAAGATGATTATTCATAGGCTAGAACTAATAATGCCTAAGCTAGTGGGAGTAAACCAAATAGATTTCGTGCAAGGTTGGACCCTACAGGACCAAGTACTTCTCATGCAGGAGGTGTTTCATTCTCTTCGAATAATGAGTTTCCCAGGGCTCTGTCTCAAGCTCAACATCACCAAGGCATATGATACACTCAACTGAGAAGCCCTTACCACCATCATGCAATGGAAGGGTTTTGACTTGGGTTTTATCCATCTTTGCATCCACATGTAATCATCCACAGGTTTCTCCTTTGATGTGAGGAGGTAGCTATGGGATCTCTCCTCACGAGGGAGGGGGTTGTAGCATGGGGACCTCCTATCGCCCCTACTCTTCATTATTGCTATGGATCTGATGCAACATTATTGTAGGATGTCAGAGGTTGACAACCTAGAAATTATGGGGGTGAAATATCAGGCTAAACATTACGTGGATGACACAATGTTGCTTAGTCATGCAGGCATCCCACAAGCGCAGTGCATCAATGTGGCACTTTCATAGTTAGCGGATGAGCTAGGGCTAGAGATTAACAAGGCTAAGTCAATGACTCATTTTATCAATGTGGACACATAGATTAAGAATCAAGTCATACAAATCCTAAACATTCCGCTTGGGATAGTCAGAGATACCTACCTAGGTATCCCACTTTTTTAGTGGGGGTAGAGCATGTCTTAGGGAACACTATTGGAAAATGTTGAAAGATGGATGGGACACTGGGCCAATAATTTCTAGACTAGGAAGGGGAAATTGGTGGTGGCATTGAGGATACTCACTGTAATAACCCAATTTCTGGTTGCGATTGCCACCCCTCTGAACACCATTATCAACAAACTCAACATGCGAATATGACGGTTTGTCTGGTTGGGGGGTAGACTGGGGGGGGGGGGGGGAGCAAAATCCACCTTGTGAGTTGGGACTAGGTCACATGCCCCCGTAACATAGGGGGATTGGGCATTTTCAAGTTTGAGGATGAGCTGACAATGGGATAGTAGAGCCTGTTACTCTAGTTCACGAGCCAGCTTGGGGAGCCGGCCTAGTGGATCTGAGTAATGAATGCAAAATACAGATGATGGGAGGTGGGGGTGCAAGACTCGAAGCCCTGGAAGATGCTCTGTAGCCATGCACATGAAATGCAGGCACAAGGATGGTTGGTTCTTGAGCTGTGTCTCTTGATGGTGGCCATGTACCCATTAGTACTAGGTTGGTGACAGATTTGGAAGGGGCAGCTACCCGAGAAAACTAAAGTGTTCTTGTGGTTAATTTGGAATGACATGTTGCCTGTTCGGGTGCTCCTACATAGACAAGGCCTCATTTTAGATGACACATATCCTCTGTGTAGTGCTATGCTTGAGACCATACAGTACTTCATTTCTGAATGCACCTACATGCACTCCATGTGGCATTCTACAGGTGCGGCCCCCCGATGTGCCTCATAGGTGAATCTCGGGCCACACTACTTTTATGGGTAGCATTGAAGATGAGAAATCACACAATCTTCCAACAACACATATTGGCCCCCCCCATTGGTGGTTTCCTAGGCTGAAAGCACATGGAAAGAGATTGAGGAAACGATGGAAGTCACGTCAACGTACAAGCCTGACTGTGCCATGTTCCAAGATGATGAGGAGCTGTGGAAAATGGTTGAATAGTGTGGCTGGAACGGTGCCCTGCAATGGCTAGTCAGTGACCCGGCCCTTTCAGATGACACCTTTTTTACTAGTTGGTGCAATGATCAAACCTACTTTCGGGGTATAGAGGTCATCATCATTGAGTCTTTGATTGCCAGGTGTCTAGGGGCCCAAGTCGATGGTGAAGTCATTCTGCCATCTGCACATGGGCTACAGGACACAAAAATTTTCTTCAATGGGTTAGTGCCATGCATGTGGAGTAGACAAGTTTCCAGATCCTCCCTGCCCTAGATTTGGGCCCAAGCGGTGGATCTTATGGATAGATTTTTTGTCCAATCTGGCATGAGTCTAAACTCCAAGGCATCCACTTCACCTTCCTCAAATGCCTTAAATTAGGATTTAGGGTTAACCTACCCCAGTTTTTTTTAGTAGCCCTGCAATAGCAGAGGTGAGGCCACCACTCTGGGCTCATCTTGACCTTGTGGTAGGGGGTAGTGGATGGGGTAAAACCTGTCGGGGCCACAGAGTGCCCCCCTAGGAGGAGGCCCCTCGTTTGACCCATTGTTCCTGACCAACCAGGAGACTCTGTGGACCCAGCCAGTGGTTACGTGTACAAGGAGAAGATGTAACCATCGAGGGTGGAGGCCCCCAAACCCCATGACAACACTGGAGGCATCACCACCTAAAACCTCAGGGTGCAATGAAAGTAGGGACGAGGCATTACAACAAGCGGTATAGGAGGTTGTAGCCGCGGCACCCAATGCTAAGTGCCAGGAGTGGGAAGAAAAGTGGGAGGAAGCCCTTGCACAAGCACGGGCCGAGATGGAAACCCATTTATATGAAAGGGAATAGAGGAGAATTAGGCAACAAACCCTTCTAGCAGATGCAGCCTAGGCCCATCTAGTGGATGAGATCTGGGCCCAAATGAGAGATGAGTTGCTGCAGGAGGAAACTGCCCAAAGAGAGCACGAGGTGGCTAAAAGAGCCTAGCATGAGCAAGAATAAGAGGAGGCATAGAGATAGTGCCAGCTAGATCAGGCACACGAATAGAGTGCACGCCAATGGCTTAGGGTTGGATGATGTCCATACCTCATCTTGGCCATCAATTATGATTGCACATGGGGGTAACTTAGGCACCACATCCGTTGGACCTCGATGTGTTTCCATCTAGATGGGGAAACATTGACGGAGGATCGAAATTAGCATGAATCGACCATGCAAGCAATCCAACAGGCCATTAGCTTCATGGACATGGAGCTCCATCATAACACATTGGAAATTCTCCATGCTTTGGAACGACCACACTATGCCTATTATAGGTTGCCAACGAGCCCATAGTGGGTTTGCAATTTCCCCACCCCCCCCTATGCCCCTGCCCCCCCAGTGGGTGAATTTTCCCCCCACCTCCTGTCTCTTATGGGTTAGAGCATTTTGACATAAAAGGCAGATACACAGTTGGGCTGATGCATCGTTGGGCATAATGGTTTGAGGTTTAAACACTTGCCACATGGGCCAATGTTGTTGGCCCACATTTTGTAATATCTTGTACTCTATTTTTAGTAATTTAATACCAAACATTTCCTCAAAAAAATTAAAATACGAATAATCATTTGAAGTTAACATTGTAGAATTTATGGCATAAAACATGGAATTCAGACACCATGTACCCCTGAAGTGTGTACCAATTGGATGACTTGAATTGGTGAAGATGTTACATGTGTTGACTTGTATTTGGAATCCAATGGTAAATTATCCTCTAAATCCTATACAATAATTAACATAGGTTATTGTTAAATACTTTTACAACAATAAATAAACAAATAAAATGAAAGTGAATACTTACCTGTAAACAATCACTAAAAAGCTTGATCTGGGATGTTGCTTGCTCATCTTTGATATTGATAAATGCCTCAAAAGAGGCTTGAACCATTTATGAACTTAGAGTTAACAAATTTTCTAATCTTTGACAAATAATCTCTTAAAGAGGATTTTTTTGAGAAAGAATCTGGGTTTTGTATTATAAATAATTTGCAATGGAATATGTACAAAAAAAGAAGAAAATTAGGGGGGAGAAGAACCCACCCCCACCCCTTGGGCACCATCAGGGAGAAGGTCCTTCCAAACCAATGAACAAAACAAAGTAGACCTTAGGCTACAAAGTCCTCAAAGGTATGAAAAAAGCACAAAACCTTGTCCAATTCCCCATTCTAGAATTTTTTTTTTGGTTTGGGTTGTTGGGGAAGTGGGGGACAAGAGTCCCCCAAAAACAAAAGCAAGTCAAAAACATCCCATGTCCCACCTCCACCTAGAACACGATGCTAGAGGGGTCTTGGCAGTATCATACAAGGGTAGCAAGTCCTTTCTTGTGAGTGAATGGAATCCAACATTGCCCAGTGATGCTCAAAGGCCACAAAAGCAACAACTTCTTGCAATTTTTTATATTGCTCCTCTCATTGTGTTCACTTCTCAGACCCCCGACCCCATCAAGATGAATCTTGGACACCCTTTTTTGAATAAATCGACACAAGACATGCCAAGTAGTGTTGTTGTTTATGTCTATGATGATGTAAGGGAAGCATTCCATTTGCAGCCATCAACAGGCATTTGTCTCATGCACATCATCGTGGATTTTCTACATATGTTGTTCTTCTAGTAGGTCTCTAGCCTGTTGTTTCTCATCTTTTTCAACCTTTATTTTTTAGTCGTGTTCTTCCTTTCATATATCCTCTTTTATCTACTCATGTAGGGCATCCTCCAGCTCACTCCTAATGGATGCCTCCTTAAGGTCCCATAGGCATTTTTCTTCCTATGTAGCCTCCATGCAGCACTGCTCCTCCTACTTAGTCCATAGCTAATGCTCTTATTCCCACTTTTGCAACTCTACTTCCTGAGCAACCCTTTCCTCCACACATAGCCAAGTTGCCACTTTCACAGTAACCCTAACGAGGTCTTCCTCATATTTCACTTGAAGCTCATGGTAGAGCACTTTAGTTCTCTGCATGTCCTACTCTTGCACACTGAGTAGTTGGTCAATGACAAATTCTTGCTAGTTGAACCCCGAACCCACTCCACCTACCCACAACACCCAACGCACTCAATGCCAACAATGAAGAAGCCCCTTCTACATTACAATGCTACTCACAGATGACCGTGAATGGGTAAGGCCAAGTTGGAGGTGGGTCAACTAGCTGGGCTATCCTTCAAAGGGCAAAAATCAACCTAGAATGAAAACCTTTGAATTTCTTGTGTAGCGAAGCCAAAAGGAATTTAGCAATGTTGACCCTATGACCAAGCTACACACACCTAATGAATGCAAAGTATGCCCCTTGTAGCTTCCAACCATTATCAAAATCCACAAAGTACTAGTCCACCAGCTCTATCATGTCCTGTGACAACTAAGGTAGCATAGATTTTAGAACTTGACCGCTACCTATCTTAGGCACCAACCTGTTGAAAAAACCCTCTACATCCTACACAAAGAACTACCCCCAACACCCTGTAGCAACATTGAAAGGATATGTAAGGGTAGTGTCCCATTGATAGCCATCGAGGAGCATTTGTCTCATGTGCATCATCGTGGATTTTCTTCATATGTTGTTCTTCTAGTAGGTCTCTAGCTTGTTGTTCCTCCTCTTCTTCAACCCTTCTTTTTCATTTGTGTTCTTCCTTGCGTATCTCCTCTTTTATCTACTCATGCAGGGCATCCTCCAGCTCACTCCTAATGGCTACCTCCCTAAGGTCCCGTAGGCATTTTTATTCCTTCGCAGCCTTAATGTGGCATTACTCCTCCTACTCAGTCCATAGCTAATGCTCCTATTCTTACTTCTACAACTCTACCTCCCAAGCAGCCCTTTCCTCCACACACACTTGAGCCACCAATTTCACAGTAACCTTAGTGAGGTCCTCATATTTTTCTTGAAGCTCACAGTGAAGCACTTTGGTGCTTTGCATGTCCTACTCTTGCAGACTAAGTAGTTGGTTGGTGATAGATTCTTGCCAATCGAACTCCAAACCCTCTGCTACCCACCCACAACACCCAACACAGTTAGCACCAATGATAAAGAAGTCTCTTCCACATTATGATGCTACTCATAGATGGTTGTGAGAAATGAAGGCCAAGTTGGAGGTGGGTCAACTAGTTGGGTTGCCCTCCAAAGGGCCAAAATCAACCCAAAATGGCAACCTTTGCATCCCTTGCACAGAAAAGCCAAAATGAATTTAGCAATGTTGATCCTATAGCCAAGCCACATACACCTCATGAATGCAAAGTGTGCCCCTTACAACTTCCAAACATTATCGGATTGCACAAAGTACTGGTCCACCAAATTTGTTGTGTCCTACGACAACTAAGGTAGTGCATATTTCGGAACTTGATCACTACTTGTCTTAGGCACCAACCCACTGAAAAAACCCTATGCATCCTACAACCCTTGACCAATGGGCAATACCACCTCCCCATCCTCAAGCACCCCCAAATACCCCACGAGGGCCACCTCAATCAAGTGAATGTGCACTTAGTAAAAGGTAGTGGAGTCCTCCCTCCACCTTTTATAGAAAGCACCATCTCCCACAATTAGGGGCAAAAGGTTGGCCCAACCCACCCTTGTGACCATATCCTAGGGAACAAGGTTGCCTTGGAAGCCCTCACACATTGACTCATTACATGTCCCAGAGCACATTGTGTTAATTAAATAATACATAAAATGTGATCATTAACTTGCCATCATTTATAGATGTTTCAAGAAGTTGTTATACTGGTTCAAAATAAGCTACTAAGAGGAAAAGATAAAGAGACCATGTATGTGATGGCTATTGAATTAATTTCAACTATGTTGACTGTTGATAGTAATAAAAGTTTTATATATGCTAGAATGAAAACTAGTGGAAATAAATGCCATAAAATTATTTATCAACTATACACTTTCAAAAGGCATTGAAAAATGCATTTATAAGGTGAACCAATACCAGAAAACAACTGATTAAATGCTACCAAGCATGTACCTTATATCCAAAAAGTGCATCTTCATAAGTTTAATATGGTCCAATAGTAACATCCAACATCGAATCCTATAAGCAAAACATCAAGCAAAAATATGACACATTCAATTTACATTCATTCATTTTAATCTTCTCAAAATTATCTTGTTGACATGGCATAAATACTAAAAATAGATAATTACAAACCATTAAATGGATATTTAAATTTATTTTCCCTTTATTTTTCTTGTTGGACAAGGCTAGGATGATGATGACGATTATCATCTACTATCTCCTTTCATTGTAATATTGAAACTTATATGGTAATGAAAAATAAAGGGGAAATAGAAAGCTTTGTAAGGAAGACCATACTAAACAGATAGATTGCACTATTTAATCCTTACCAGCTCCATCTAAGCAACATCAGAATCATAATAGTCATTGGACAGAAATGCATCTCCCTTGGCCTTTAGCATACTTTTCAAACTATATTGAAGAAAAGACAAACAAAAGGCACAAGGATATTTATAGAGTTCTTTGAAAAAAATGAGAAGTAACATCACATTAATGTACACAAATAGCAGACGTCGGTGTGTTGGCAACGTTTGTAGCTTCATGCAATAAATTTGCAGCACTTTTCAAATTTTGTGCATACTCTACTGAGTATGGTATAATTGTCAACTTCTGATAAACTAAAACTAGGAGAAAGGTTCTGGTCTAAAGCTATGGAGTCTTCCTCTGCTATTGCATTCTCAGAAACTAGGCCAGGCAATCTTCTAATAACAGTGAAAAAGCCAATAGCGGAATCTTATTGATCCTTGTGTAAGTTGTCCTTCCATAACTCAAATTCTTGCCCTAATAGGTAACATGGAGAATAATTTAGCATAGTGCCACATCATGGTTAGCCAATCCCATTTTGTTGGGACAAGGCTAAGATGGTGATGACTGCATCATGGTCCAGGCATGAGCAGGATCATAGGAATACCACATGTGATTAGTTACATGGTAACTTTCCAACATCACAAGTGTCTAATGGTATACACGGGTTCATAAAACATGCTGAGAACATGATTAATACTTTTAATTCTAGCTATTAAATTCTCTCTTCAGCAATTAAGAGCCAACCTGAAAATTAATAATCTACTATGCATGTAGCATAATAGATATTGCTCTACCTTTAAGCAACGTAATGTTACCACAAAATAGGAAAATCAGGGGGCTTGCAAGCTATGACATATCAAAATCAGCTTTAACAATTCATGCTCATAGGCTAAAAGAATACCTTACCTATTTAACAAAATCCAAATTCCATTATTGTATATCTTGACAAGATAATAAATTTGCACCTCTCGAGACATATCTGCAGGATAGAAATTTGCCCCAGCTGGCTTCTTTTGAGGAAAAGCCATCTTATATCTCAAACCTTCCCATCCTAAAATTGATTTAATAGCTCCCTTCACTAACTTTATAGTAGCATCAATAGTGCTAAAAAAAGGATTCGTTATCATCAAGAACTGACCTGTGAGAACCCACAAATCATGAAGATGGCTCTCTAACACTCTAATTTAGTATTAGGAATTTTTCTTGACTATAGAAATTAAACTTTTTTTCAGCTAGATTTATTTCAATATAATTCATTGGGGATACAAACATTGCATCTAATAACCAACGTCTTACTAACAATGCAATTTTGCTACTCTATATGTATTGATTTACTTTCTTATTAGAGTCTGTGCTTACCATTAACTTCATTGCATACTAAATGTTAGTCAATAATTGAAGCTTAAACAATGGCTCTATGTAGGACCCTTAATAACCACCCTCTAAAAATTACTACATTTTTTTTCTTTTCCAATCCTCTTAAAACATGGGATTATACTTACATTAGCAAATTAATAAGGATGTGACTCATAATGATGGGATGATTATACATCCTACGTACCTTCTTCCATCATTAGACTTAATAAATTGTTGATATGAGGAGCCCTTGCCACTTTTCATAATCCTAAGGATTGATGCATCTATTGCATATCATCTGTATTTAGTAGCATTATGATACCTTAAAAACTAGTTTTGTCCAAGGTGATTGCTAACACTCTGCATCACTTGTGAAGCTAGAAAACATCAAACATTTGTGTGACTCACTTATTTTAAGTTTTATTTTACAAGAAGCACCAATGGATGTGGTTGGATGTACTCCTAGTCCTCCACTATGTTTCCATCATAGTTATAATAGGCTTCAAGCAATGGCTAGGAATAAAAAATGTATATGTTTCAACAACTTTGCCCATGCAATGTAGCATTGCATTCGCACATTAAGGGCCATCCAACTCAAAAAATCTGATCACCATCTAGTTATGAGTTGGGTATTCAGATTCTAAACTACACAAACAAGGCTTAGCTCAACCATCATTTTTAGACTACACATCAATATACCCCTGAGATAGGTGATTTGGGATCATACGTGAGGTGGGTACACACTTACAAGTGGCACCTAAATCATTGAAAACCTTCAAGTGTCATGCAACTCAACCCCCTTGGGTGCAATGGCTTAGGATATTAAGCTAAAGTAAGTATATATATAGGTAGGGTTGGATAGTGGTGCTTATCTCCACATCCAAGGGAGGGTGTATGCAAAATAAATAAATAATGCAACCCATCAATTCAAGGTATAGGGATGAATATATATTATTATTAAAATGATTAGTTAATGATCCCAAAAATACTACATGCTTCACACAATGCACACCAAGTAATTACATCATCCACCTAATTACTAACTATGAGTTTAGGTGGATTACTTATCCTAGGGCCCATAGAAATTCTAATCATAATTCATGTGGGTTAATTTTATGGAAAACAAATAAACATACATGATCACACATATTTTCTTTCTTTATTTCTTTCTTTTGCACAAATAAAATAATATGATTGCTAATAAGTAAATGGGGTTAGCACATTGTGGCAAAAATAAATAAACAATATTCACTTTGCATGAAAGAAAAATTTAATTATGACAAAATGTACAAACAAGCATGTAATGAAAGACTTACTTCAAGGAGACCTCCAGCCTTCCAAGATGCAATATTCCCATCATAAAAATGAAAGAAGTAAATGTGCATCTCAAGTGTATTTTAAATGGCATGTAAGCGTGTGCTCACATCATACAATGGAGAGAGTTACAATAGGAGTTTGTTTGTCATAGGACAACTAGCCAATGTTTTCCTGTATTTTCAAATATCCAAAATTCGGGCAAACAAAGACTGAAAGTAGGGCCTAAATGTTTAGCGATCAAATATGTATTTAGGGGAGATGGGAGGCCTGAACACATATTTGAGATTATAATCCATATAGCTCATGGGAGTTGGATTTTAACAAGGTTTTGTTTTGTTCCTTTTTATGTTTTTTCCCCTCTTAGCCTAAGGTATCTTTTAGACTTTGCAATATCAGTGTTTGGGAAACAAAGAATAGAAAATCTCTAAATTCCTTTTTTGTTTCCCTAAAAAAAAAAGAGAAGCAAAGGTAGATTCTATATGTGATGGTTGTCATTACATTTTTACCATATCTAAGAAATGAGAAAACAATAAATGCTTACTAGATAATAACAAAATGAAAAAGGATGGAAGTCTCTATGCTAGCATTACTAAAGAATCAAAATTATGATTTTATAGAGTAGAGAACAAACAAAATATTATGTGCTCATGTGCAATATGGAAAGGAGAAACAACAATAAAATATGGTATACACTAAGTTTGAACACCATGATGGATGAACATGGGTCCAAACTTTGACATCTTCATTAATACATTTTCCAACCTCCCATGCTTTCACATTGAGAGAAATGTAGGCTTGGACAAAGGACCATTTAACAATGATTTGGGACATGACAACTCTCTTAGAAAACCCTCAAAACTAACCCAAAAATGATCAACAGAACAAAACATGTGCACTTAACAAAAGACACTAAAAGTCCTCATATGAATAGCTTTATTTTTTTAAATATTAAAATGAGTGCTCAATGGACCCTTTGGCCATCCAACTGTACTACACGAAGTATTTCCAGCCCTACAACATCTTGTAGCCCACACAAGAGATCACAAAACAAAAATAATCACAAAAAATATGAAATACCAAAACATGAATACAAAAAATCAAATCCAAGACACATGAGAGAATCCATGCATGACTCACAACTCACAAGAATCCCACATGCCCTCATGAAATAATCGACACTTGTCCAAGCCAATATAACTTTAAACACCTATGAAAAAAAATTGTACAATGGTTTGAAATACACACATTTAAAGTTGAACTTGATCAATTTGGGGAGGGAGAAGACACCTCAAAGTTGGGTTGTTGTCCAGCCAATGGCCTCAAGAAATCAGCTTCAAATTGTAGGTCCAAGGTGTTGCCAAAATCCCCTCACAAAATCAAAGAAAACAGTCCCTTAAATCAGCCAAAGAGTCCCCAAAAATTAGTCCCAAAATGACTCCAACAGCAGCAACAAAATCCACCTCCCAAGAGCCCACAAGAACACTCAAGACAACCCAAGAGATGGTTGAGAATAAGTAAGGAACAACCACTTTTTCTCTCCTCTCCTCAACTCTTGACCCCTCTAACTAGCATAGTCTCCCCTTCCTTTACCCAAAGTGAAAATAGGAGCAAACACTCCCCCTATTTATAGGATGNCAAAGTGAAAATAGGAGCAAACACTCCCCCTATTTATAGGATGGAGGAGACCTTAAGGTTTGGGTAAAGACTTGTGCATAAGAGTTTAGACAATGGGCAAAGAATAGACAACCCATTATTCAAAAATCCTTTTTTTATTCATGGCATCATTACTACTTGACTTGGACAAACAAGCTCTCATAAGGGAGTAGACATGTGAAATTGACAACACTCAAGAAAGTCACATGGCCCCTATTAAATGAGTCCTATGCCCTTTTGCCAACCATTAATATGAAGTGGACAATTTGCATATAAATAAAATAGATGGCATCATAAGCATGTCATGAAGCATACATTACCATCCCGCATTAACTTTTCTCATGGCCCCATCTTTTTGTCTTATTTTAAATCACTTCTTTTAGTGTATATGCTATGATGGTTTCTGATTTATTTTTGGCCTTTTATCTATTTTCCACATTTCACATTATTTATCTAGTAAAAATTATTGATACTAAACTTTTTGTCCATTCAACATTTTAAACTTGCCAAGCTAGTTGTAATAAGCACAAACATGCCATAACTATCGTACTAGAAATTAATATTTTGATTGAATCAAGGAAAATATGGTCCCACTGGGTACCTTTTTAATCATTTAACATTAAAATCTCAAAATCTAGGGCTCTAATTGAAAAACTATTTATAAATCTATACTCTAAGTGTACCAAATTTGAGCACGATCCGTCAACTTTGAATTTTGACACATTTTAACTAATTAAATATTTAATAATTCAAAAATTCTAACTAAACATCAAAATAAACGATGAATCCACATCATGTAAATTTTCTAATATTATTCTAAAATAATAAAAAATTTTCTAATGCTCATTCATTAATAAAAAATATATATTTTAAAAAACTTAAAATTATAAAAATTAGAAATAAATAGTAATATCACTTATGTCACCCAAACTCAGATTACTCAAAAGTATTAGGCACATCTACAAATATATATAAGCTTTTAAACAAATTAAAGTCTAAGTATTTAATAGAGTACTAAGGTCACATGTACAAATGTGGGGCATTACAATGTACATAAGGAATTTGCTTTCAATTCATTAAACCCCAAATCAAAGTAGATAGTTAAGATAGTTTATCAAATGATACTATCTATAAAATTTTCTAGTTAACATAAATTCTCTTATTATTTTGAAATTCTGGATTTAAGGATATCTATATTGGCTGAGAGTATATATCAGCTAGTTCCCTAAGAGAATAATATATGAGATCTGGCTTATTTATAAAAGTTTTGGCTTACATCCTACTTAATTTAATCTTCTTTGGCACTAAAGTTTTTTCTTTTGTTAATGATTTGTAGTATGTTCTATGGTTATTTACAAACTCATTACCTTAGAAGTTGTGGGTTCAATTTTGATTGCAATATCATTATACTAGTAATATGAATTGTAAAGTTAGCAAATTCCAAACTGTAACAAGGTCAGAATAGAATTGGAATTTCCTTGTTTTCAAATTTAAGAAATCATTATATTATTTTTTTTCTTCTTGAATATTCTATAATTTTAAATTAATGTTTTTGCTTTGCTTTTTTTATTTTTATTTTGCTTTAGCATTTTTTAATAATAGTTTTAATTTTCCTAAAAAGCACTATCCCACATATACCCCCTAAACTAATAACTCCTATACCCCATAACTCCTATACCCTTAACACAAATTGAGACAAAACTAACAAGAACCCCTTGTACCCCCTACCTTTGCTAACATTCTATTTGCACTACTTTCCCTACAACTAGCCATTTTTATAGTAATCCTTATATCTTTTAAATTTTTTCTTCTTTCTTTTATCCTACACCTAGTTGTTTTTAATTGTGATCATTATATCTTGAAAATTAATTTTTATTATTCTTATTCTTATTGATGCTTATTTGGCTTTTGATAAAAGAAAATGGCATAAAATAACTCATGTAGCCAACCTTATGTAGTTGGAATAAAGCTAGGATGCAAATGATAATGATAGTGGATCAGAAAGTTTTGGAAATTGTTTAGTACCATTTGGAGGATTTCATTCTTACATGTGCAAGAAGAACCTATTGCATAATGTTGAAGTATGAGGTGAAAATAGTCAAAAATTGTTTTCCTGCATTAAAAATTATCTTCCACAAACCTCTACCTTATAAGTTCTAAAAGTCTATGTATATCTACCTTTAATACTTTTTTTAACTTCATAGAATACATTATTTCATAGAAAAGTTGCACTTATGAAGTGTGTTCCATTATCCGAGATAAGTGCACGTGGCACACCAAACCTATTTACAATTTGTTGTTGCACAAATCGTGNTGTTGCGGACCCTTCATTCTAGTAGTCATTCCCCCATCATGTTGACAACACTTGCAAGATTGCACAAATTAATGGGTGTCCATAAATAATGTTGGCCAGTAACATCTTGCAAGTAGGATCTTAATAGCTGTTCATCTCCCTGCATAGTGAGCCCCACAAGGGCCCTCATGAGCATCTTGGAGAACTCTTAGTTGGTCCACCTCGGGCACGCACCATCGAACCAAGCCATCAAGACACACTTTGTAAAGTTGTCTATTGATCTTTATGAAGTACGTGGCTCTTTGAAGAAACTATTTTTTCTACCTAAAGTCCAACTCTTGTGGTGTTTGTTGGGTAAGGAGATAGGTGAGAATGCTACTATACCAATTCGTCTCCATGGGTTGGTTATTCACTACATCGGCAAAGAGGGCTATATTAGGAAAATGATCGGACATTAGATATTCATCCTCTTTGTTGTCCCAGTGCAACTGAGATAAATGATATGCAACTATGTTCTTGGCACCCTTTCGATCGATCATTGTTAGATCGAACTCCTATAGGATTACCAGGCATCGTATAATATGAGGGCTAACCGTTGGCTTGTTCATGAGGAGTCGAATTGCACTATGATCCGTATGAATGAACACTTTGTAAGCTAACACATAGTGCCTAAAATTATTCAATGCAAACACTAAAGCCATTAATTATTTTTCTATAATTGTGTAGTTAAGTTGTGCACTGGCGATACTCCTACTTGCATAGTGGATGTAGTAAGGATGTTTTTGGTTATCTAACTATGTAAGTACGGCTCCTAAGGCATAATTGGATGCATCGGTCATTATATGGAATGGTCTAGACCAATAAGGGGCTTGTAGAATGGGAGTTTCTATAAGCTTTTATTTCAAAGTTTGGAATGCTCGTTCACATTCCTGGGTCCATTCGAATGGTACGTCCTTCTTCGTTAGCTCTACCAATGATTTGGCAATCTTGGAGAAGTTCTCAATGAATCTCCTATAGTAGCCAGTGTGTTTAAGGAATGATCGAATGTCTTTGACAGTTTCTAGTTGATGGGTGATTCCTTGGATGACCCTAACTTTATCTGGGTCAACCTCTATTCTTGAATGTGAAATCTTATGCCCAAGTACCACGCCTTCTTGGACCATCAAATGGCTTTTTTGCTAGTTGAGCCTTGAGTTGGTTTCTACGCATCTTTTCACCACTTACTCTAATCGGTCCAAGGCTTCATCAAAGCTTGTTCCATAAGTGGAGAAGTTGTCCATAAAGACTTCCACTCCATTTCCTATCTGCTGTTGGAATATGCTTAGAACCAAGTGTTGAAACGTGGTAGAAGCATTGCACAAGCCAAACGACATTTGTTTATATGCAAACGTTCCCCAAGGACTAGTGAACATTGTCTTGGCTTGATCTTTTGGGGCTATCCATATTTGGTTGTATCCACTATAGCCATCCAAAAAACTATAATAGCAATGCCCCGCTATGGTGTCTAAGACTTGGTCAATGAATGGCAACAGAAAGTGGACCTTAAATGTTGCCATGTTCAGCAGCCTAAAATCTATACATACCCTCCATTTACCTTCCTTTTTAGGCACAATCACTAGAGGGCTAACCCATTCACTATCAGCAATGAGATATATGAACCCAGCCTTAAGAAGGTGTTCTATTTGTTCTTTTACTATTTGCTTCAATTTTGGGTTTAATTGCCTTTGCAGTTGTTTTCGAGGTTTCATGGAGGGGTTAGTGTAAATCCTAATCTATTCTAGTTAACTTGGGGTATGACAAGGCAAAGGATTTTGACCACTTGTTTATCACTTTTAGTAGTCCTTCTTTTTGTTTGGGAACAAGTCTTATGTTGATGATTACCGATTTTCCAGTTTCGAGGGTCATATACTCCAGACCGGTGGGCAATGGTTTCAAATATAGGGGCTCTTACTTAAATCTCTTAGGAATTTTCAACTTTCCCTAGTTGATGTTTTCAAGGTTAAGGCTTGGAAGTTGGCAATGAACTTACTCTAGTGCATCTATGCTTTCAATGTAAGCACTAGTTATCCCCTCAGTTAGTTCCATGCACATTAGTGAGTTGCTCTCTTGGTCAGCCATTAGCCACTTGGTGTCTTCTTGTCATGTGGTTGCTGCATATAGACACTTTTTTATATTAATGCCTTGTGCACACTAATTGCATGCATGTAATGCTAAAATTTGCATAACCCATGATCTCTGCACGCAATTGCACCCTGTGTCACTGTATGCAATGCATGGAACTTTCTTCTTCTCGATCTTTTCAAAAGTTTTCTTCTTGGATATTTCTAGGGAAAGATCGCTGATTCCTAGGCATGCATCTATAGTACTTAGCCATGCTCTTCCCATTATTATTGGGAAGTCCCCTTTACCATCGTTCACTTGTATTACTAGAAAATTAGCTAGATAAAACCACCCACACATAGTGGTAATGATGTCCTCCACCAGTTCTAAGGGGACAATGATGGACTAGTTAGCTAGCTCTAGTCAAATATTACTCTTCCTTAATGAAGGCAGGTTCCAAGCTTTGTACATCTCTTGTGATATTAAGTTGACTCCGGAACCTAAGTCTAGAAGAGCTTTACATGGTTCATTCCCAACAACTTGGAGATAGATTAGAGGGCTTCCAGGATCAGAGAATTTCCTGGGAAGGTGGACCACCTTAATCGAGTTAGTAACAACATGTTTTAACATAACCGTATGCGTTGAGCTCGGTGTTTGGTTTGAAGGAAGCCCTGAAGCCTTAATTGATGGGGAGGCATTCATAGATTCAACTGCTTGTGGTTGTGAGGGCTTGGTTGGACTGTTGGTTCTGAAGAAAGGTCTTCTCTTCATATGGTTGTCAAAAATAGTAGTGGATTGGAGATTCAAAGCCCTCGTAGCATTGCATTGCTGCAGTTGAGTGGGGAGTTCCCCTTGCATCGCTGGAGTAGGTGGTAATGGAGCTATCAGTGTGAGAGTTGCGGATGGATTTGGAGGGTGATATGTCTGTGGGCTATCTGCCCTAGGAGAAGGAGTCCTATAATAATCCTGAGTTTGATAGTGATGTTGTGGTGTCACGTGATCGACATAGTCACGTGGAGAGATTTGCTACTGCACGTAGTAGCCATATGGATCTGATTTTCGGTAGAGGTATTGTTGCCTTGGTGGTGGCATCCCCCATGGCTGTGGGTATTGCCACTATTAATGTTGCTCAATAGGCTGTGGTGGAGTTCCACTTGGATAATATGTCAAAGGTTGGTGGAACTGCCTTGGGTTACCTTGAGGATATGGTAACTATCAGGGTGCTTGCTGTTTATTAAGTTATGGATTGAGTGCATACACCCTAGACTCTTGTAAATGTGAGATCACTGGGCAACATCCTTTGGGATGGTCATATTGGCATATCTCACATCCACCATCACTGTCCATTTCTAAATCCACAACCTCTTCAGTGATGGCCATTTTGCCCTTACCTTTGTTACGTGCATTGTCAACTTCTCTCTTTTTCTTTTTGTTATAGTCACTACCTTGCTCCTTAGACTCCTACGATTTTAAGAACAGTTTCAAACCTACTATCTAGGGAGTCCCACATTTGATCTACCTTTTTTGATACTTCTATTGTTAACTTTTGGAGTGGCAAATTTTTTCTATTCACCATCTCTTTGAGTGGTGACCCTTCCTCCTCTTCACAGAATCTCACTCCCCTTTTTCGGAGGGAAGGATCTTGGTTGTATTCTTCTTCACTTTCTCTCTTATGTAGCTCCCCTTCTTCCTTGGCTACTTGCTCTAGCAATCTATGAACTTGATAAGACCTAAGCTCTGATAATCTTCCTTGGGCATACATTCCAAGGGTTCTCCTTGTTTCATGCCTAAGTCCATCCACGAGATGACGCAGTTGATCCCGCTGCGAATAACCATGGCTAGGACAACAATGTAACAGTGCATAATAGTGGTCCATGGAAACATCCAAGGGATCATGATTTTCTTGCTTCCATCCTTGGATTTTCTTTCCATCCTTGGATTTTCTTTCACAGGTTATACACTCAAGAGTATGTTTGATACTTATCATTAAACAGCTCTAACATTGTACTCCACCTCCGAATGGATTCTGGTTCTAAGGACCGGTACCAGCTTTCAACTTCTTTCACTAGTGTCCCTGGGAACAAATTTAGTTTTCTCCATTTATTTTCTAGGTTCTGCAAGGCACATGCATCATGGAATGCTTGTAAATGGTTTTGAGGATTAGCGTTGTATCCCCCTTCAAATTGTGGGATATTGTTCATGTCTAACCTCTTGATCCTACTATCCTTTTGGTGCCTTATTGGAACTCTTACAACATCCGTTATATCCAGCATGCTTCTAGTTACGAGTAGGGATTTTTCGTGGTCATCTTGTTCATAGCATCTATGATGTCTATGCAGTTCCCTACTCTCCCTTCTTCTATGTTGTGATTCCCTAGAGTTCCCTCGTCCTCGTTCTCAACTGTCTCGTTGATGTTTTTCACTTTATTTTCCTTTATCCTCATGGTTAGTTTCCTTATGACTACATCCAGATGTCGAAGGAGAGGGTGAATGCGATGATGAAGGTGAGGAAGAAGGAGAACCATTGCCATGATGGTGTTTTCTACCTTCTCTTCAATGGCCTTGGCCTTGATCGTGATTACGATCAGAACATCCGCACTTATCGTGTGTTTGTGTTCCCTTGTTGAACACTTTGTGTTCGTGGGAATCAGAACCATGGTTGTGAACCATGGAGTGGAGGTTTTGATACACCACCTCCTAACCATCATTAGGAGGGGGAACATCATTTGGTGGAGAACCTGTTGAAATTGGTTCATCATCCCCAATGTCACTTAAAATGTGCGGGGTGTTATGGGGCCATTTACCCTTCAAGGATGCATGGTAACTATCCTGTCACAAGCCCCGTTCATGTTGTGCTTATATGCGATGATAGTCCCTTTTGTCATGATCACATGCAATGTATTTCATGTATAAAAGCAGCATGCCTATTCGTGTGAGAGCACGAAGAGCATGTTGGGGACTGATCAATCTGGAGGCAACACTATGTTACCCTCCAAGTCTCTCCAATGCAGTTGTTCATCTTGGTGGAGGATAAAGGTGAAATCGGGTACATACTCATCATGATGAGTATATACTACCTAAAATTGTTGAGGAACTGGCGAATCTTGGTTACGTGTGTTATGCATTCGATTGTCACTTGTGTTAGTCCTAGGCGGTGAAGTGCTCTTGTGTGAAGAAGAAGACATTTTCATCTTGTTCGGTGTGCAATTTACCATTGTCTTATCTTTTCTTTGATCAACCCTAAGGGTTCGTTCTAACATTCCAATGATATGGATGATTTCCTATGTTCTACGTAGCGCACAAACAACTAAGTCCCCAACAATGGCGTGAATGATGAGGTGTCCCTACACTGAACCATACAAATACAAGCATTGCACACATGATCTGATTGAATACCAAGGACTAAGTACCTATGTGCCTTTGTGGAACAGGGATGGGTTGATCGATCATTGTCTTCCCAAACTTGTATGTCACGATTGTATGGTTAAGTAAGCTTGAGGCATATGATTTTTATAGCTTTTATGTTTTTATGTCCTGTGCTAACAGGGAAAGAGAGAGATAACTAAGTGACTAATTTAACTTAACTATTGATTAACTAGGCTTTAAACTAATCCTAACACCAGTATCCATTCTCACTTGCCATACACATCCTGAACCAGCGCAACACTACTGGGATTACCAAACGCTAATCATTACTAGGTTACCAAGTGTTACATGCATGCTCGAAGTGATCGTACTGTGTGTGCTAATAACAGAAATGTAAAGTGCATAAAATAAAATAAAATAATAAAATAAAATAAGTGCAAAAGAAAATAAAATAAAGGAAATGAGTAAGAAAACAAATCTCAAGTGATGCAAGGATGAATCGAAGAGCTTGTCTTTATTGTCGTACACAAGGTGTGCTTAGGTACACAATGCTTGAATAAAGATCCATCCACACTTAGACCTTTTGCTACGGGCACCTGGCTAGAGTTTCACTAGTTGATTCCTAAAAGACTTCCTTTTCTGAATTCTTCTTCTAAATTCTTCTTTTTCTTGACTATTCTCCCTATTGTATGCCTGGGCATTGTATTTATAGGCTTGGGAGCAACTACTCTAATAATTACAAAAATTTCCACTCTAATTTTTGAGAGAAACTGCCACTCTAATAATAACCATTCTAATTGATGAGTCATCATTTAGTTTACTGTGATATCACGTAAGCGATATCACAGCCTGTCTCCTCATCTATAAATAAGAGGTTGATAGTTCCATTAGGGTGAATCAGTTTAGAGTTAGTTTTGATTTTATTTTTTGTTTTTCCTCTCAACCCTTTTCCTCCCAGTGTATGCTAATGTGGTGATTGTAATTGTACGACATCCTTATTCGAGTGTGACGTACTTGGACATGCACATGACCAGAAATAAAGATCAAGATTACTTCATCATTGCAGCATTTACTTAGCTTAATTATTTAATTGTTATTTACTACTTTCTTAGTTAATATCTTCTCACCCTAAACTTCTGTTAAATGCTGAATGAGTATGACTTGATCATGAACATTTAAGTGTGACTACTTGGTAACCTAGTAGTGTACCTAGGATCTGCGCTTGGTAATCCCAGTGGTAGTCGTGCATGAAGTCCAATATGTGTACAGATGATTGAGGAATAGATGCTCATCGCACTTAGGATAGCTTAGATTCTCTCTCACCCTTTCTCTCTTAGCTTAGTTAATATGATCTTCCATTGCCTTCAAGAGTAGCATTAGCATAGGAACACATCATACACCTCACTCTGAACTAAACCATATGTGACAAAGTTAACACTAGTCTAGGTGGGAAGATAGCGAACTGCGACCTAAGGATAACTGTCTAGATGCCACAACTAGCCTATCTGTGGAGTTCGACTGGATTGTGTGTGAAACGCTTATATTCATATGGTTGAGTGTAGGGGTACCTCGCCACTCATCATTGGCGCCATTGTTAGGGATGGTGCTAGTTATCTAGATTAGTTATATCATACANATGATATATCTTTTAAAAAGAAATAATTATAAAAATTCACATCTAAATTCACACACAATCTCACAACCATGGCTCTCCTCCAAGACTATAACAATGCTACATCTAGTGGGGAAATTCATTGGATAACCAACGAATTATATGACAATGAAGATTGGAGTACGCAACCCGAGGTGGGGGTTTTTTGTAGACATAAACGAAGGCAACATCATCCCAACGCATGAAAGCATAACTTACCCAATGACGATGAACCCCTACTGGCCACTACAAGCCTAACACAAATACAAGAGGCTATTCAAATCTTCCGTAGGCATCATAAAGAGAGCCGCCTACCTAGGCTCGATTTAAACAACTTTTCTAATTTCTCAGGAGGCTATGACTTAGATCTACATCAAAATTTACAAGCCTTCTACGATGCTTATACATGGAACAACATTGATAACAGATGGCAAAAACTCAAGATCTTTCCTATGACACTCATTGGCTAAGCAAAAGTATGGTATAGATCATTAAAACCAAATTCAATACAACGTTGGTCAACAATGGTAGAACTTTTTAATGAAAGATATCAAACCTACACAAGAGTGTCAGCCTTGAAGAAACAAATCCAAGAGTGGAAACAAGCAAAACATGAATCCTTGGACATGGCCTTAGAAAGATATTATGCACTGTTAAACAATTTTCTAGGCCATGAGTTCTTCAAAGAAAGGCTAATGTGCCATATCATTGATGGGCTACATGATGCAACAAGAAAGACCCTAGGGATGTATGCCCAAGGTAAACTCTACGAACTACGAACCCATCAATTCCAAGAGCTTATTAAGTGGTAGTAAAAGAAGAAAGAGAAATGGCTAGATGGGAGAGTGTTGAAAAACACCAACGGGACCAGAAACTCAACTTAACAAAGGTTCATGATCATAAAAGGAGAAACCAACCTATCACAAGGGGAAAGAACCATCTTTGCTGGTACAACAATCGTTAGAGGAAGTCGAGGCAAAGATTAATAAGATGTTGGAATGGACGCATAAAACATGTGGAGAATATATCAATATTATTGGAGATAGAGTTTTGACAACCTAAGAAGTAGGACGAAGTATTATTAGACAATTGGAAAGAAGGGATGAAGAAAATAAGAGCTCAACTGCCAATCATACGTATGAATGCAACATTTTCCTATACAATCACCCCTAGGCCCAATGCCCAATCTTGTTACATTTATATGATAATTGGGGAAACACGTTACACCCAGAGTTCATACAGAGATACTGTGTTTGATCACAGTGGCAACAATCCTAGTCGTGGGGGAAGCCACCCCTAAACTGGAGACACCCTTCGTATCATTCGAAATCAAACACTTATCTAGTTCAACATCATGTTTCCCCAATGGGGTCAACATACTCTATCTCACCACATTACTATTCTCCTTAATACTATCAGCCCATGTCCTCAACACAACCACTACCTTGTGCACCTTACAATTCTCCTAATTTTTAACATTCTCATCCTTTCCCTCCTTCTACATTGCCACCAATTGTTCCTAAGGTGTATGCACCATAGCAACAACCCCCAAATGTTACTTGTGCTACTATTGCCAATAGTAGTGAGAGACCTTAGCAACATCGAAGGTGTCCCTTCTTTAGAAATGACCCTAGGAAGGGACAACACAATTCCAAGGCCACTACATTCTCCAACTCAGCACAAGTCCAACACTGTGGTGCACCCTTATCTTTGAACCCAACGCCTCATGTTACTTCATCAAGGCCACCAATTAACACTCCAACAACCATACAGCCTAATGGATACAACCATGGAGAGCGACATCCTAATCCCTGCATACCATCTAATGGTCCCAAATATCATAGTGGGTCAACTTTTTATCTTGGAATCACATATCATAAATTGCCCCACTATGCTTACTATAATCAAGTGTGTGAGCCCCAATGGGGTAAGTATGACCAAGTTTCAATACTTCCAACATGCAAGGATCCTCATCTTCCATTTATTAATCCTTGCAATGCTCAACCGTTTAGTTATGGGGGATACCCCCCATTCCAATAATAAGTAGGATTAATAACCACTTTTCATTTTCTTTAATTTTACAACTTTTTTATTTTCTAGTTTTTTATTTTTCAATTTCTTGTTTTATCATTTTCTATTTTTGTATTTTTACATTTTTATAAGTAATCTCATCTACGAATAAAACACTCATGTGGCTCGTTGGTTGAGGTGTGTTCTATGTTATCGAGTCTCGAGTGATCAATTATTTGGACAGTGAGCCCATTACACCCATGCATCCACTCTACGAATAAGAGGTTCTATCGAGGGTACAGTGATATTCTTGACATCTTTAAAACTTAAAACTAATTTTGTGTTCATTGTACCTAGAATGAAGAAGGATGGACCAAGAGGGAATGATTAGGGTGTGACATCAAGGGGACTTGTAGATTCTCTTTGGTGACATCTGTGGGACTTATCATGCAACGTGGTTGTACTAAGATCCTTGAAGATCTAACAAAAAATGGGAGTAAGAGTAGTCAAAAGACACTCAAAAACCCAATGCTACTCTAGGGGGTCCCACTAGAAAGACATGCACCCATGCCTGAAGGTTGGTGGCTTCTTTGGATTCAGCAATCAAAAAAAAAAAGAGAAAAGAGAAAGAAAAAAAACAAAGGAAAGTGCCGCAAAGCAAAAATCACTCCTCCCTTGAACAAAATGCCAAGTGATTGTACTCGTTGTTATGGTACTCTCATAGCCGCTCATCATGGGATGAACCAATGCAGTGTCATTGATTAGAGGAATGGACTTGGTCTTGATCTTGGAATGATGGGTTAATGACACATTAATCATGCTTCTCATGTAGGATTCATTGTGCCCTGGGTTAGTTACCTCATGTCCCAATCTCTACAATCCCTTTTATAGTCCATCTCATCTCGTTGTTCATGTAATTGTTTCTTGTGTCTCGCATAGCATAGAATTCTTACCTCATTTTGGTGGTATCTACATGTGTGTGTTTTGTGAAGTGGGTATGGATTACATTTAACCCTTCTAGTGCCTACAGACATTTTAAGGTGTGGTTATGCAAGGGCATTATAGGTTGAAACCTTATTTGGGGAGGACCCACTTGCTTGACTTTTGCAATTTGTACTTGTTACATACCACCACATAATCTTATACCCTCTAAGTACTTTATTGCCAAATCTATTCTTTCCTTTGTCATCATTTTATCAAATGTTCCTCAAAACTAGGTCCTTTTATGTGTCACCTAACAAACTAGGTGTGTCATTAAAATTTTAGGGAAACTTCCTTGAAAACAATTTCTAACTCTAATATCACACTAAGTAAAGAATTCAACATTTATTAAAGGCAATGAGTAAGGTATGAAATCATTGAATGTTTTTTAATAACCATACTAACAATTGATCTTTGTGTGATTAGAGATGGCCCCTAAAAGAAGACAACAAGGAGGAGCTTCTCAAGGTGCAACCAAACAACCAAGGGGAGGCAAAGGCCAAAGACTTCATGTAGAACATGCAGAGCAGGAGGCACAATCACTCACCATCCATCATGGAACCCTTGTTACTACATAATCTATCCAAGCAAAAGGTGCGGAGGTTAGGGCCCAAGCCTATGAAGAGGAATGATGGCTATTTTCAGCATAACATGTCAATTCCAATCAAGTGTTCCTGCAATTTCCATGTTCATGGAAAGTGTTGACTCCATCAAACATTGGAACATCAGCATGGATGGTTCATAACCTTTGGATAGAAGAGGAGAAACATCAAGTGCTTCTTCAATGGTATCAATCCCAGAAGCTTGATCATGTAGGACAAAGGAGAGGCACCCATAGAGGAGCCACCACTACTAGGAACTCCATGAGTTCCAAAAGTTTTTCTTTTGTGTCTATGTCCAAATTTTGTCTTGATTCCACACTACGGCATAAACTTATTTTCACCATCCAATAATCCCGTACCTATCGACTGTGTAATCAATGGAACTTGTCCTCACTGTAACTCAAGGATGAGTTTTCACTCAATCGTGGGGGTATGATGAGTCATCATTTAGTTCATCGCGATATCATGTATGCGTCATAGCCTATCTTCTCATCTATAAATAAGAGGTTGACAGTTCCATTAGGGTGAATCAATTTAGAGTTACTTTTGATTTTAGTTTTTATTTTTCCTCTCAACCCTTTTCCTCCTAGTGTATGCCTGTAGTGTGGTAATTATAATTGTACAACATCCTTATTCGAGTGTGATGTACTTGGACATGCACATGACTAGAAATAAAGATCAAGATTACTTCATCATTGTAGCATTCACTTAGCTTAATTATTGGATTTTTATTTACTTCTTTCTTAGTTAATCTCTTCTCACCCTAAACTCCTGTTAAACACAGAATGAGTATGGCTTGATCACAAGCATTTAAGTGTGACTACTTGGTAACCCAGTAGCGTACCTAGGATCTGTGCTTGGTAATCTCAGTGGTAGTCATGCACGAAGTCCAAGATGTGTATAGATGATTGAGGAACGGATGCTCATTGCACTTAGGCTAGCTTAGATTCTCTCTCACCCTTTCTCTCTTAGCTTAGTTAATATTATCTTCCATTGCTTTCAAGAGTAGCATTAGCATAGGAACACATCATACACCTCACTCTAGACTAAATCATACATGATAAAGCTAACACTAGTCCAGGTGGGAAGACAACGAACTACAACCTAAGGATAATTGTCTAGATGCCACAACTAGCCCATATGTAGAGTTTGACCGGATCGTGCATGAAACGCTCGTATTCGTATGGTTGAGTGTAGGGGTACCTTGCCACTCATCACTAATAATTAGAGTAACTACTCTAATAATAACCATTTTAATAATTAGATTAACCGCTCTAATCATACCCCCATGACTAAATGAAAACTTATTCTCGAGGTCCTTACAAAATATTGGAAGGTATGGGATTATTGACTAATTGACAACTGACAAATGATAAACTCAACAAGCCTAGTGAATAGATCAATAAGCATATTACAACACTGTGATGAACACTCATACATAAATAACATCCAAGCCTTTATTTTGTAGCTTGTAGAGAAAGAGAAAGAAAGAAAATGAAGCATGTTGCCACCAATGCTGAGATTGTGCCTTCCATTATTTATCCATAGCCATGTCACCAGACTTGCTCCTTTCATAAATGCTCCAGTTCCAGTCCATCCTGAGTGCTTCCTCCAAGCCCAATTAATTATTTGTATGATCGTCATTTGCACACACAACACAGTTACAAATGAGCAAGGATAGATAAACCATAATGTAGTTGATACCTTGCCTCGACATGAAGCGCATTGGCTGAGTTGTGGTTATGGAAAAAACTATTTCAGAGATTTATCACAGGTGACTACCCAAGGTGTAGGGGTTAGGTGAATAGTAAAATGGAAAAAATTGAAAAATTTGTGCTAGGGCCTCCACGACTAAGAGCGAACCTTCGGTAGCTATAAGATAGAAAAATATGAGAAACAAGAAAGATGGGAAAAATAACAATGGAAAAGCCAATAAAATGGATGTCATGGATGGGGATGAAACAAGAAATGATCGATTACAAGAAATGTTTAAGGGAAAGAAGTTAATAATTGCACTAAAAAGGAATGCTAGTGGGTCCTTCTCAAAGCAAGCTCATGCCTTTTATGCCCTGATAAACCCACAAGCCAAAGAGTCCGTAGGCTCTAGAAATGTCATTTGGAAGCAAGAGTTAAAATCTTACCCACAAGAATTCACCAAAGAAAAAAAATGCATCAACCCAAAAATAGACTAATGATAAAATCAGCAATGAGGTGGAAAAATGGGGAGAAAGATGGAGAGAAGAGAATGGAATGGAATCCCAAGAACAAGGTTGTATAAAGTCCCTTATGTATTTCATGGTTAATGTGACTGAGTAGAACTCATTCCAAATCCAGACTTAAAAAAACCACATCTAATGACCTTGCATCAACACACTTGACCAATCCATCTACATGAAGCAACAAGAATGTTTCCACAAAGAGTCACCACCATTTTGAGGAGAGTGAGATGGAGAAGTAAGAAGCGAGGAAGGGCCTTACTTAGAGGGAACCTTCAGGCATGGGTAACATGTCTTTCCAGTTTCATAACCAGTGCTTGTCGTCCTTTTATTAGGTCTAAGGGGTGTGCTTTGAATTCCCATGTTGTTTTTTTATTTTAAATGGGAACTACCCCATGCAAAGATCCATGCATTTTTTTTGAATTTATTTTATCTTAGGGATATGCTTTGAATTCTCACTTTTTTTATTTTTTCTTTTCTTTTTTCTTTTGCATGAGAATCATACCATGCAAAGACTTATTATTTTTATTAGCTCAGCTTCCCGATAATAGAGCAACGTTGGAATGGTAAGGAAAACCCAAGAAGAAAAAATTCAAGAACCGAAGAGAATGGCTAGCACAAATGCATCAAATCCCCTTGAAGTCACACCCTTTTTAATCCTTGAGTCCTTTCTTAGTTTGAGAAATGCCTAATCACCAATTTGTTGATAGTTCTATTATTTAAAGAAAGGGACTGTACAGCTCCAAGCCAAGAGAGACCATAGAAATTCATGGTTGCATGAACGATGTTGACACATTTCCTGTTATATCAAAATAACCATACCTTAGTATCAACATTAAAACTCAAAGGTAAAAACCAACCATCGGCAATCAATAGAATATAGTTCATACCATCATCAGGAGCACTTATTAGGTGACAATCCCAAAAAAATAAACCACCACACAAAGAAATGACAAAGTATGAACGATGTTGCAAAACAAAAAAAAGAAAAGTTAAAGAAATTTGTAAAATAAAAATGTGTAAAAAAAAACTTAAAAAGGAACTGAGGGCCTCAATTGATCAGTAGAGGTGGCCATCTCCCCCATGACTAAGTTGAAAGAAGGAGATCTGAAATAATGAGCAGGGTCATCCCTTCTCAGAGGTATTATGTGCACTGGCCGTTCTAAGTTCATGGAAGGGTTTGGTCTGTTGCACATTGACTAGTAATCTCTTGTCAGGGCTCTCAGGTTTCTATATGGCCATGGCCCCTAAAGGAAAGGTTGTATGAATAATGTAAGGTCCTTCCCATAGTGTTTGAAATTTTGTGCATTGTGGCACATGTATGGGGTTCCAGTAGAGGACCTTATCTCCTGGTTGATACTTAACCTTTTGAATTTTTAAGTCATGACGTTGCTTGTTATACGCTTTGTGCAACTCATTTGATGATAGGGAAGCTAATTAGTTTTCTTCTAGCACGTTTAAAGTTGCCAACCTTTGTTTTTGTGCTAGATCAAGGTCAAGGTGGAGGTCACAAGCCATGGATAGTGTACAGAGCTCAGTTTGAATCGAAAGCTCTGGAAGTTTTTTGTACAATAACTTATAGGGAGAGTAGCCTATAGGGAGTTTCCAAGTGGAGTGGTATGCCCAAAGAGCATCATTCATTTTAGTGCTCGAATCTCGTCTATACTTGCTAATTGTCCTTGTCAATATTTTAGTGATCTCCCTGTTAGTGACCTCAGCTTGTCCATTAGCATGGAGGTGATAAGGTGTAGTCAATTTATGTTCAACCCCTAAGCATTGCATTAACTTACGAAAAGTTGCACCTGTGAAGTGTGTTCCATTATCCGAGATAAGTGCACGTGGCACACCAAACCTATTTACGATTTGTTGTTGCAAAAATTGTGTAGTTGTAGATGATGTGCAATCTATAACAGTAGCTGCTTCAGCCCATTTTGTTAGATAGTCTATGGCAATAATGATGTAAGCTTTTCTATTAGACATTGGTGTAACGGGCCCCATAAAGTCTATTCCCAAAATATTGAAGGGTTCTAAAGGTTGAATTCATTATTGTGGATCCTTCATTCTAGTAGTCATTCCCCCATCATGTTGATAGCACTCGCAAGATTGGAAAAATTGATGGATGTCCTGAAATAATGTTGGCTAATAATATCTTGCAAGCAGGATCTTAATAGCCGTTCATCTCCCTACATAGTGATCCCCAGAAGGGCCCTCATGAGCATCTTGGAGAGCTCTTAGTTGGTCAACCTCGAGCACACACCATTGAACCAAGCCATCAAGACACACTTTGTAAAGTTGTTTGTTGATCTCCATGAAGTACTTGGCTCTGTGAAGAAACTGTTGTTTCTTCCTAAAGTCCAGCTCCTGTGGTGTTTGTTGGGTAAGGAGATAGGTGAGAATGCTACTATACCAATTCGTCTCCATGGGTTGGTTATTCACTACATCGGCAAAGAGAGCTTCATTTACATGTTCATCCTCTTTGTTGTCCTAGTGCAACCGAGATAAATGATATGCAAATACGATCTCGGCGCCCTTTCGATTGATCATCGTTAGATCAAACTCCTAGAGGATTACCAGCCATCGTATAATATGAGGGCTAACCATTGGCTTGTTCATAAGGAACTGGATTGCACTATGATCCGTATGAATGAACACTTTGTAACCTAACACATAGTGCCTAAACTTATTCAATGCAAACACTACAGTCATTAATTCTTTTTCTATAATTGTGTAGTTAAGTTGTACACCAGTGATACTCCTACTTGCATAGTGGATGTAGTAAGGATGTTTTTGGTCATCTAACTATGTAAGTACGACTCCTAAGGCATAATTGGATGCGTCAGTCATTATATGGAATGGTCTGGACCAATTAGGGGCTTATAGAATGGGAGTTTCTACAAACTTTTATTTCAAAGTTTGGAATGCTTGTTCACATTCCCTGGTCCATTCAAATGGTACATCCTTTTTCATTAGCTCTACCAACAATGAATCTCCTATAGTAGCCAGTGTGTCTAAGGAATGATCAAATGTCTTTGACAGTTTCTAGTTGATGGGTGATTCCTTGGATGACCCTACATTTATCTGGGTCAACTTCTATTCTTGAATGTGAAATCTTATGCCCAAGTACCATGCCTTCTTGGACCATCAAATGGCTTTTTTGCTAGTTGAGCCTTGAGTTGGTTTCTATGCATCTTTTTAGCACTTACTCTAATCGGTCCAAGGCTTCATCAAAGCTTGTTCCATAAGTGGAGAAGTTGTCCATAAAGACTTCCACTTCGTTTCCTATTTGCTATTGGAATATTCTTAGAACCAGGCATTGAAACGTGGCAAAAGCATTACACAAGCCAAACGACATTTTTTTATATGCAAACGTTCTCCAAGGACTAGTGAACGTTTTCTTGGCTTGACCTTCTAGGGCTATTCGTATTTGGTTTTATCCACTATAGCCATCTAGAAAACTATAATAGCGATGCCCCGCTATGGTGTCTAAGACTTGGTCAACGAATGGCAACAGAAAGTGGTCCTTAAATGTTGCCATGTTTAGTAGCCTAAACTCTATACACATCCTCCATTTACCTCCCTTTTTAGGCACAATCACTAGAGGGCTAATCCATTCACTATTAGCAATGGGATATATGAACCCAGCCTTAAGAAGCTATTCTATTTTTTCTTTTACTATTTGCTTCAATTTTGGGTTTAATCATCTTTGCAGTTGTTTTCAAGGTTTCATGGAGGGGTTAGTGTAAATCCTATGCTAGCATATCCTAGGATCTATTTCAGTTAACTCAGGGTATGACTAGGAAAAGGCTTTTGACAACTTATTTATCACTTTCAGTAGTCTTTCTTTTTGTTTGGAAACAAGTCTTATGTTGATGATCATCAATTTTCCATTTTCAAGGATCATATACTCCAAACTGATGGGCAATGATTTCTAATCTAGGGGCTCTTGTTTAAATCTCTCAGGAATTTCCAACTTCCCTCAATTGATGTTTTCAAGGTTAAGGCTTGGAAGTTGGCAATGAACTTGCTCTAGTGCATCTATGCTTTCAATGTAAGCACTAGTTATCCCCTTAGTTAGTTCCATGCATGTTAGTGAGTTACTCTCTTGATCAGCCATTAGCCACTGGGTGTCTTCTTGTCATGTGGCTGCTGCATACAGGCACTTTTGTATATTAATGTCTTGTNCATTTCCTAGTAATACAAGTGAACGATGGTAAGGGGGACTTCCCAATAATAATGGGAAGAGCATGGCTAANTAGGAAATGAGCTAGATATGACCACCCACACATAGTGGTAATGATGTCCTCCACCAGTCCCAAGGGGATAGTGATGGACTAGTTGGCCAGTTCTAGTTGAATATTACTCTTCCTTAATGGAGGTAGGTTCCAGGCTTTGTACATCTCTTGTGATATTAAGTTGACTCCAGAACCTAAGTCCAGAAGAGCTTTACATGGTTCATTCCCAACAACTTGGAGATAGATTAGAGGGCTTCCAGGATCAGAGAATTTCCCAGGAATGTGGCCCACCTTAATCTAGTTAGTAACGACATGTGTTAACATAACCGTATGCATTGAGCTCGGTGTTTGGTTTGAAGGAAGCCCTGAAGCCTTAATTGATGGGGAGGCATTCAAAGGTTCAATTGCTTGTGGTTGTGAGGGCTTGGTTGGACTGTTGGTTTTAAAGAAAGGTCTTCTCTTCATACAGTTGTTAGAACTAGTAGTGGGTTGAAGATTCACAACCCTCATAGCATTGTGTTGTTGCGGTTGAGTGGGGAGTTCCCCTTGCATCGTTGGAGTGGGTGGTAATGGAGCTATCGATGTGAGAGTTGCGGATGGATTTGGAGGGTGGTATGTCTATGGGTTAGCTCCCCTAGGAGAAGGAGTCCTATAATAATCTTGAGTTTGATAGTGATGTTGTGGTGTCATGTGATTGACAGAGTCACGTGGAGAGATTGGCTGTTGCACGTAGTAGCCATATGAATCCGGTTGTCGATAGAGGTATTGTTGCCTTGGTGGTGGCATCCCCCATGGCTATGGGTATTGCCACTATTAATGTTGCTCAAGAGGTTGTGATGAATTTTCGCTTGGATAATATGTTGAAGGTTGGTGGAACTACCTTGGGTTACTTTGGGGATACAGTAACTGTCGGGGTGCTTGCTGTTTATTAAGTTATGGATTGAGTGCATACACCCCAGACTCTTGTAAATGTGAGATCACTGGGAAACATCCTTTAAGATGGTCATATTGGCATATCTCACATCCACCATCACTGTCCATTTCTGAATCCACAACCTCTTCAGCGATGGCCATTTTTTCCTTACCTTTGTTACGTGCATTGTTGACTTCTCTCTTTTTCTTTTTGTTATAGTCACTACCTTGCTCCTTAGACTCCTCTACGATTTTAAGAAAAATTTCAAACCTACTATCTAGGGAATCCGACATTTGATCTACCTTTTTTGATACTTCTGTTGTTAACTTTTGGAGTAATAAATTTTTCCTATTCACCATCTCTTTGAGTGGTGACTCTTCCTCCTCTTCACAGAATCTCACTCCCCTTTTTTGGAGGGAAGGATCTTGGTTGTATTCTTCTGAACTTTCTCTCTTACATAGCTCCCTTTCTTCCTTAGCTACTTGCTCTAGCAATCTATGAACCTGATGAGACTACTATGATAATATCCCTTAGGCATACATTCCAAGGGTTCTCCTTGTTTCATGCCTAAGTCCATCCATGAGATGGCGCAGTCGATCCCGCTGCGAACAACCATGGTCAGGACAACGATGTAACAGTGCATAATAGTGGTCCATGTTAGCATCCAAGGGTTCATGATTTCCTTCCTTCCATCCTTGGATTTGCTTTTGTAGGTTAGAAACTTAGGAGTACATTTAATACTTATCATTAAATAGCTCTAACATTGTACTCCACCTCCAAATGGATCCTAGTTCTAAGGATCGGTACCAGATTTCAGCTTCTTTCACTAGTGTCCTTGGGAACAACTTTAGTTTTTGCCATTCATTTTCTATGTTCTACAAGGCACATGCATCATGGAATGCTTGTAAATGGTTTTGAGGATCAACGTTGTATCTCCCTTCAAATCGTGGGATATTGTTCATGTCTAACCTCTTGATCCTACTATCCTTTTGGTGAAGTTTTGGAACTCTTACAGCCTCAATTATATCCAACATACTTCTGGTTGCGAGTAGGGATTCTTCATGGTCATCTCATTCATAGTGTCTGTGATGTCTATGTGGTTTCCTACTCTCCCTTCTTCTATTTCGTGATTCCCTAGAGTGCCCTCGTCCTCGTTTTCGATTGTCTCATCGATGTTTTTCACTTTGTTTTCCTTTATCCTCACTGCTAGTTTCCTTATGATTGCGTCCGAACGTCGAAGGGGAGGGTGAATACGAAAATGAAGGTGAAGAAGAAGGAGAACCATCGCCATGATGGTGTTTTCTAGCTTCTCTTCGGTGGCCTTGGCCTTGATCGTGATTATGATTAGAATGTCCACCCTTATCATGTGTTTGTGTTCCCTCGTTGAACACTTTGTGTTTGTGGGGATCAGAACTAGGGTTGTGAACCATGGAGTGGAGGTTTTGATACAACACCTCTTGACCATTGTTAGGAGGGGGAACATCATTTGGTGGAGAACCTGTTGAAACTAATTCACCATCCCTAATTTTTCTTAAAATGTGCAGGCCGTTATGGGGTCATTTACCCTTCAAGGATGCGTGGTAACTCTCCTGTCACAAGTCCCGTTAATGTTGCACTTATGTGGGATGATAGTTCCTTGTATCATGATCGCATGCAATGTATTCTGTGTATAAAAGTGGCATGCCTATTCCTGTGAGAGCACGAAGGAGCATGTTGGGGATTGATCGGTCTGGAGGCAACACTATGTTACCCTCCAAGTCTCTCCAATGCAGTTGTTCATCTTGGTGGAGGATAAAGGTGAAATCGGGTACATACTCATCGTGATGAGTATATACTACCCAAAATTGTTGAGGAACTGGTGGATCTTGGTTATGTGTGTTATGTCGCCGACTGTCTCTTGTGTTAGTCCTAGGCGGTGAAGTGCTCTTGTGCAAAGAAGAAGACATTTTTGTCTTGTTCGGTGTGCGATTTACCATTGTCTTATCTTTCCTTTGATCAACCATAATGGTTTGTTCTAACGTTCCAACAATATGGATGATTAAATTTTTAAATACTTTATCCATAAGAAATATTCTTTAAAATACATGCTGGGAATTGTACCGTCCGAAATCGTCGGTCTTTGGTTGGAATGAAACAGAAACCTGGAGATCTCTGGACATGCACAGAAGATCCTACCTTCGCTTGAGAGTGAGCTAGAATTACGAAGGCAAAGTACCTTAAATGGTCTGCACGTAGATCAGGCAAGGATTTCCCCGAACGTACACCGATATGCTATATGCTGGGTTATATATAAGCGGCGTAACAAATGTAAAACGGAGCATAAACGTACAAGAGCGTAAACAGTAAACATGCAACAATGAATGAAAAACTGTAATAGATTTTAGCAGAGAAATGTAGCAATATTATTGCGAAATGAGAGTTGCAATGCACCGGTCTAACGCAGTTGTGACTCTGACACAAGGTGGACGAATAGCCTCGGTGGATGCAGGGATGACTGTGTGCTGGGTTCAACTGCAGGCACAACGTAAAGGCTATATGCTCAGTGTGCAGGGTCGGGATCTAGCATACAGGGTTTTTGCTCTGGTTTCTCAGCATCTTTGGTTCTTTGTCTTTCTTTGGTTTTTTGCTCAAATTTTCCCACCTCGGTCTAGTGAAAAATTGGGATTTTTTATACAAGTTTAGACGTGGAACTCGGGTTTTGAGAGGGGATGATTGGCTATGGAGTGCTGGACTCTCGGGTCGGGTGACATGTGGCGCATTGACCGGGTGCGAAAGAATGAAATTTTACAAGTGTGCAGCGTGCTACATGCCAGCGTATGCCACTGTATGCTGGCGTATATGTTGTATCTGCTGGGCATATATGCTGGACGTACACGTTGTCTGCTAGGTGTATACGCTGGGCATATATGCTATGAATGCATGTTGGGCATAGACGCTGCATCTGCTAGGCATATACGCTGGAATATATGCTGGGCATAGACGGTACATCTGCTAGGTGTATACGCTGGGCATAGACACTGCATCCGCTAGGCGTATACGCTGTGCGTATACACTAGGCGTACACGTTGCATACTCAGCTTATAAACTCCAGAATGCATGAGGTCAACACCTGATGATTGCTCTGTTCATGTGAGTTGATGCCTTGTACCAAATCTTTCTCTGAAGTGCTATTTCCATGCCATCTTCAGGGATTGCATGCCGGGCGTATAGATTAGTCATACATGCTGAGTGTACATGTGAGGTGTGTACGTTGGACCTGTACGTTGGGCGTATACACTATGAATGTATACTTGGGCGTATATGCTGTGAATGCATACTTAGTGAAGACTAAGTATCTTGAGCTGCAAAGTTGCCATGTTTGATAGTAGATGCCATCATGGTCGTCTGGGGGGCCCAGGGAACTGCTCCTTGTTGAGTTCGACCCTGCTTGAAGCTGTCTATGGGGCCCTCAAACTTTAGTCATGATGGGGAATGTCATGACTTAGCTCGATTCTTGTTGGAGAAGTACTAAGCTCAGAATTTTGTGGTGTTTCATTGGCCCCTCTTTGTTGATGCTTGGAGGAATCGACCTGAGAAGCATCGACAAAGAAGTACAAAACACCACAAGCAACTTGGTGGAAATATTGTTTGTTGGCACTTGGCCAGATGTCATCTTACCACGTTTAGTAGTACATGGGATTGTGGGAATGGAAATTGTGGGGATTGGAAACTAATCAAGGGATTGTGTATGGTGAAGGGGATGCTCTGGTGTGTGTACGGGTCATGTTGATTCTTGTCAATAGCCATTGTTTAGCAGACCCAGAATCAGGACATGAGATGTGCGTCCTTTGGCGAAACAAGATTCTTGTTTAGTGTTTAAGAGGACTTGTTGGCCGCGTGATGGTGGGTTAGGTTCTCTAGAGGAACATGCCTCTTGTTTGGTGTTAAAGAAAACCTGTTGGCAGAGAGCCAAAGCTGTGCAAAGAGATGTTACTTGAGCTTTTGAGACATGAGTGTTTGTTTCCAAGACAACTTCCTTCCCACCTAAGGCTTATGGGAAGTGGCAAGGGTCTTGTGGTTCATTTTGCTCTTTGCTCTTTGCTCTTTTCTTTTTCTTTCTTTTTCTTTTTTGTTCTTTTTCATTTTTTTGTTCTTTTTTGTTTTTTTATTCATTCATTTTTTTTATTTTTTTGTCTCTTTGTTTTTTTGCAAGAGCTTTTTTTCAATTTTGCACTCATGTTCATGTGCCATATTGTGTGTTGCAATTGCTTGAGAGTGTTGCAGCGTGTAACAGTGTGCTCAAAGTTTTGGGGTGTACTGGGTGTATCTGGGAACTGTAACTGGGTAGGAAAGGGAATAAGAGTGTTGGGGAAATGGAGAATGTATTGGGAATGGGGAATGTACTTTT
>MNCI01003828.1:67227-84954 GCA_015680685.1 Gnetum montanum
GGATGATGTCATATACAGAGGGGGAAAATTTATGACCTCCCATGTATATGTGCTCGAAGTTTCGTTTTGCCTCCTGTTCTGTGTGGTCAATAGGAAGGTTGGCCTGAATCTTCACACAGATGTAGTTATACTATTCTTGTGTGGGGACTATGAAGGCACGTGCGTTGGATTTTTGGGATGATTCAATGGTGATACGTGCTTGGGCAAGGTGATCCATGTTGGTGGTAGTCAGTACTTAGACCGGCTTGATGTTAGGTGCAAATTTCGGTGAATTCGGCTTTAAAACGGATGTGTTTTGTGTGTTTTTGTTGAAAAAAACACTGTAGCGGTACTGTAGCAGCGTAAACACTGTAGCAACGTAGACACTGTAGCAGCGTAGACACTGTAGCAGCGTGAACACTGTAGCAACGTAGACACTGTAGCAGCGTAGACACTGTAGCAGCGTGAACACTGTAGCAACGTAGACACTGTAGCAGCGTAGACATTGTAGCAGCGTGAACACTGTAGCAACGTAGACACTGTAGCAGCGTGAACACTGTAGCAGCGTAGACACTGTAGCAGGGTAAACACTGTAGCAGCGTAGACACTGGAAATTTTGTAGACAGAGTCGTCGTATACTCAACAGCGTAGACGCTGGGAGTTCTGTAGACAGAGTCGTCATATACTCAGCAGCGTAGACGTTGGGAATTCTGTAGACAGGGATGTCAACCTGGAAATTTTAGAATTGGCTTTAGTGTCAATGCAGTGTGCATCTAGGAAGATCGAGGTATGAGAGCACAGTAAGTTTTAAGCAGTTTTGGGCCCTCCTTCTAGCGCCATTTTCTGTACCGTCCGAAATCGTCGATCTCCGGCTGGAATGAAACAGAAACCTGTAGATCTCTGGACACGCACAGAAGACCCTACCTTTGCTTGAGGGCGAGCTAGAATTACAAAGGTAGAGTACCTTGAATGGTCCGCACACAGATCAGGCAAGGATTTCCCCGAACGTACACCAATATGCTATACGCTGGGTTATATGTAAACGACGTAACAAATGTAAAACGGAGCATAAACGTACAAGAGCGTAAACAGTAAACATGCAACAATGAATGAAAAACTGTAACAGATTTTACAGAGAAATGTAGCAATATTATTGCGAAATGAGAGTTGCAATGCACCGGTCTAACGCAGTTGTGACTCTGACACAAGGCGAACGAATAGCCCCGGTGGATGCAGGGATGACTGTGTGCTAGGTTCAACTGCAGGCACAACGTAAAGGCTGTATGCTTAGCGTGCAGGGTTGGGATCCAGCGTACAGGGTTTTTGCTCTGGTTTCTCAAAGTCTTTGGTTCTTTGTCTTTCTCTAGTTTTTTGCTCAAAATTACCCACCTCGGTCTAGTGAAAAATTGTGGTTTTTTATACAAGTTTAGATGTGGGACTCAGGTTTTGAAAGGGGATGATTGGCTGTGGAGTGCTAGACTCTCGGGTAGGGTGACATGTGGCTCGTTGACCAGGTGCGAAAGAATAAAATTTTACAAGTGTGCAGCATGCTACATGCCAGCGTATGCTGTTGTATGCCGGCGTATATGTTGTATCTGCTGGGCGTATACGCTAGGCATACACGCTATCTACTGGGCATATATGCTGGGCGTATATGCTATGAATGCATGCTGGGCGTAGATGCTGCATTTGCTAGGCGTATACACTGGGCGTAGACGCTGCATCTGCTAGGCGTATATGCTGGGCGTATACACTGGGCATACACGTTGCATACTTAGCGTATAAACTCCAGAATGGATGAGGTCAACACCTGATGATTGCTCTGTTCGTGTGAGTTGATGCCTTGTACCAAATCTTGCTCTGAAGTGCTGTTTCCATGCCGTCTTCAAGGATTGCATGCCGGGCATATACATCAGTCATACATGCTGAGCGTACATGTGAGGCATGTACGCTGGACGTGTACGCTAGGCATATACGCTAAGCGTATACGCTGTGAATGTATACTTGGGCGTATACGCTGGGCGTATACACTGTGAATGCATACTTAGTGAAGACTAAGTATCTTGAGCTGCAAAGTTGCCATGTTTAATAGTAGATGCCATCGTGGTTGTCTGGGGGGCCCAGGGAACTTCTCCTTATTGAGTTCGACTCTGCTTGAAGCTGTCTATGGGGCCCTCAAACTTTAGTCATGATGGGGAACGTCATGACTTAGCTCGATTCTTGTTGGAGAAGTACTAAGCTCAGAATTTTGTGGTGTTTCAGGAATGTTTTAAAATAATAATAACAAATAATATATGGGAAAACAAGATTATTTTTGTTCTATTTCAATAAAGATGATGAGAAATAGAAGAAAAAACATAGGAAAATACTCTAAGTAGTCCCTCAAGAGCTAAAACACATATGTTGAGATGCAAAAGAATGCTCATATTAAGGAACTTGACCTATGAATCAACTTGGAGGAACCTAACCCATGAATCAGGGAGATTGTCTGTAAATATCGTAGCTTTATATTTTTTTATTTTATTTTATCTAAATGCGATGCATTACTCCTTTTAATTTAAAATAGTAGAGTATAAGTACCCTCTCCATGGCTGTAGAAAGGTCATGTAATGAACTTTCAAAGCTCATAAGATGATGGGAAAATTTACATCGCTGATGACCTAAAAAAGAAGGTGCCTTATTTGATTATGTATCTTGAACTACCCTTATCATGAATCTATTTTGAAAACATTTTCCTTGCATCTTATGAAAATTCTAAATGATAAAGAGATAGATATTATGCTAGAATGCTTTGTAATTATCAAGAGGAATTGAACCTAAGATCTAGCAAAATCTAAATTCTGAAATATCAAAAATTGTTGATTTAGAAATTGAATCTACAACCTGTGAATATACATATTTTATTAAATTTTTTTACAGTGATCATGAAGAGAATTGAACTCATAACTCATTATTGAAAAAAAAAAGAGAGAGAACTTAAAAAAAAAGAAAAGAATATGAACAATTCCTAAGAAGTCAGTTACAAGAAACCATCCATTATCCCCTATTGCATGTACAAATAGGAAGAAGAGGAGAGGATAAAAAACACACAAGGCAAAAGTAGCTAAGTAGAATAAAAAAAAAGGGATATAGCAACATGGAGTATGGCTAGGAAGGGAGAGAAGACTATGGCTGTTACAGGAGATAGCAAGGATAAAGAAAACAAGCGCTGCATAGCAATCCAATATTCTAATAATTCCTCCTAGTAAGTAAGATATCTAAGCAAGGAGGTAAAATGATCTACCTCTATTATGTTTGATAATGACTAGTAAGGGCTGATTTTCTCAAACTTCTCTCTTCTTGCTTTCCTAACCACCTTCACAATGCTTGTATGGAATTATCAAGATTGTTGTTGGAAGCTTAGATTGTTGAAACCATTATTGCTTTTTTTGGATCTCTCCACCCATCCTCTACACTCTCACACCTAAATGACTTGGATGAGAGTGGTTTCTATAACAATTCAAAAACACCCATAATGATTTGGATTATTTTTGGCAAAAGATTGCCAACAGGGGCCAAGGATCCCTAATATGAGGATTGGTATTGTCGAAAGAATGTGAGAGCATCCTTGGGCCAATGGATAATTGTGAATGTTTTAAAATTTTTGAATTCTTGGGTTTTGGTTGGAATTTATTTGATGAACCCTACCCCTTTGAATGCATAAATCTTGCATCTAAACCTTGAATTATACTTTTTTTTTCTTATGCCTTCTCAGGTCTGATTAACAAATGAAGTTGTTTCCCCTTTGAGAATGATTATCCAAGGAACATTAAATGATTAAAGATTAAATAAATTTCCTAATTTAATGATTAAGCTCTTTCTCTTAATCATTTCTTGCAATCAACTATTTCTTGTATCACCCCATCAATGACATCCATTTTTATTTTTGTTTTATTGGCTTCACTATTGTTATTTCTCTCATCTTTCTTGTTCTTTTGTTTTCCATCGTATTGCTACTAGAGGTTCACTCTTAGTCATGGGGGCCCTGTCACAAATTTTTCCATTCCATTACTTATCTCACCCCTACACCTTGGGTAGTCATCAGTTATAAACCTCTAACCTAGTATCTGACATACCCACAACCTAGCCAATGTGCTTCATATTGAGGCAAGGTATCAATTACATTATATCTTATCTCTCCTTGCTAATTCGTGACTGTGTCGTGTGTGCAGATGGTGATCACATGAACAATGGACTAGGATAGAAGGGAGCACTCAGGATGGACTGGAGCTGGAGCGTTTATGCAACGAACATGCTTAATTTTGTGGCTAGGGATGAACAATGATGTGCACAATTTTGACATCAGCAACAACGCATCTCATTTTCCTTTCTCTTCTCTCTCTCTCTTCAACTTGTCAAATGAGGATCTGGATGTCATCTATGTATAGTGTTCACCACAATGGTTATGAACACCAATGTTATAATATGTTGTCGATCCTTTCAATAGGCACTTAAGTCTATCATACCATGTCACTATTAGATTGTCGTTTAGTCAATAATCCCATACCTTCTCAATATTTTGTAAGTAACTCGATGACAAGTTTTCATTTAGTCGTGGGGGTATGATGAGTCACAATATCAAGTCTATGATATCGGATCCATGATATCAAATCCTTCTAAGAAATATCAGACATACGATATTGGAATTTGTCTTGTTGCCTATAAATAAGAGACGGGGGCACTTGGGTTCGATAGTTAGTTTCTTAGTCCCTTACCCAAACTCTTGTAGTTTTCCTTGCCAAAGTTAGAATTATTTTTGAGTGTCTGCAGTAGGAGTCACAAAGTGAATGAATATTTATTCGAGCATTGTGTACCTAAGCACACCTTGTATCAGGAAATAAAGATGAACTTTGTGATAAACCTTGCAACATTCAGAATAGCTTATTTATTGCATTTAATGTTATTTATAGTTATTTAATGCTTTCATTAGTTAATTGATGTTATTTTTAAAGAATTATTAATTTTCCATAAGCAAGCACACTCAGTACGACCACTTTGAGCATACGTGGAACACTTGGTAACCCAATAATGACTAGCATTTGGTAATCCCAGTAGTGTTGCACTAGTTCAAGATGTGTCTGGCAAGTGGGAACAAATGCTGGTGTTAGGACTAGTTAGAGCCTAGTTGATTAGTTAAATTAAATTAGTTATTAATTTAATTTATTTCTTCCTTTTAGGCACCAATAACATAAAACATAAAAAGCATAAAAATCATATGCCTCAAGTCTACTTAACCATACAATTGTGCTTTACTCAAGAAGACCAATATCAAATTAGAATTAGTAGACCAAGCCATTACTATTTCATTAGAACTGGTCAAAGACATTGTGACTACTATCTATGGGTGGTCTTATCCTGCCAATTTCCTAGTAATCAAGGTTGAAAACTACAAGGGGGTTTTCCCAATCATTATGGAAAAGACATGGTTAAGCAGTGGAAGCGCATAAGCACTTAATCCTTGGAGTTCAAATAGATTGCCACTCATCACTCATTGATGAATACATGTTAAAGGGTCAAACCCTATGTTGAAGGGATCATGGCAATGAGATCCCATCGATGGGATTATGTCAACGACATCCAGTCAACGTGGCCCAACAATGCAACTCATCATATCCCCACAACTAAATGAAAACTCATCCTTGAGTTCTTTACAAAATTTGGGAAGGTATGGGATTATTGATTGACTATAGATAAACAAAACAAACACAATAAAAATAGAGTACCTAAGTGTACAGTTTTACAATCATTAAAAAAATTTGGTATTCGGGATAAAAAAATTAAATACCAAGATAAAACTGACAAATACAACTCCTCGAATGGCATGAAAATGATGAAGAAGTTCAAATGGTCCCAAGAAATGGAGGCTTTTGAGGCTCTGAAAAACTGTCTCCTACTTTGGATGCATGTAGTGGTTGAGGCGGTTATTATGGTTGTCTAGCAGTTGCTGCAACTTCAGGGGGAAGACATAAGACATGCAATAGTGTCTTCATCTTCTCCTCCTTACTTTGGGCATCATTCATGGTCCACATTGCATCACCAATACAGGCTGAACTAGGAATATACCATGGATAGGGCATTGTAGAGAATAGCTCCTTCATATTAATGAACTAAGCATTGAACTATTTGGGTTCAATGTCGAAAACTCTAAGTGCATTCTGCAACTCCTGGTAATCATTCATTCTTTTGGCTAGGTTCTCTGTAGTTGATCTTTGATTAGTAAACTTTGCCTTGAGAAGCTTGAGTTCTATGTTTGCAATCTCAAGCTTTTGCTTAGTTTCTTTATGGTGCTTGAACTTTGCCTTGTACAATAAGTATGAGCTGGTCACTTGCTTCTCCAATTCAAACCACAACCTTCCAATAGTTAGCATCACCAGGTTTGCATACTAAATATTGGCAAGCTCTACGTACTCGATCATCTCCTCAATCTGCACTTCCTTCATGTGAATTTTTTCCTTCTTGTATGTGTTTAGTCCATTAAAGATAGGCTACGAAACATCACCTCCTTGTTGGAGCTGCTGGAGGGCCTAATTTACTTTTTCCTTGACCAATTGGATGTGCTTTTCATTAACTTCTTTTTGTAGACCAAACTGATCTCTATAATGGTTCTTGATCCTTTCAAACTTGGCCTTGTTCTTCTAGACAACTATCTCTATTGTAGATTTTTTATGAAGGGCACGAACTTTCTCCATGGAGAGGTTTCTATTTTTTACTGCCAATCTCCTCAATTTTGCATTCACATTGGCTAGTTGCTCCTACTATTGATGGATAAAATCTACCATCTGCTACTTCTACGCATCAACATTCTACATGTGATGATTCTCTATGGTCAAGATTTCATTCTCATGGCAAGTTTGAACCAAGTCCTTCTGGATGTTGTACATCATGGCATTGGCCAAGGACTAGTTAAAAACTACTGACTTCTTAGCATTCTCAGCCTCTTTGAGTCTTTTCTAAAGTTGTTGGAAAGCTTCATCTCATGTTAGTGTTCGGTTGAGAAATGCGAGATTAGCGAGGTAGGCTCTTAAATTGGCAACTTCCACAATCAAGAATTGGTTTTATGATCTAGCTATTTTAAGTTGTGCCTCTGGGATAATGCATTTTCCTATTACTTCGAGCAACTCTAACTAGGTTATAGTGATGGTATCTAGAAGATCAAAGACATCTAGAATCGGTTACTTGGTTCCCATAAGTCAGTCTAGTAATTTCTCATGCTAGGCTGCACTGGATCTACCACTAATAGTTCCTATGGACGTTTGCACATGTCAGTGCAAAAATGTCTTGTATAGGCACCACAAGTGCATTCAGTGCTTTGGAAAATTTTTTAGCATCTACTTTACCCACTGCCTCTTACTCATGGTGCTACATCACTACGATGGTTGCCCCCTCACCCTCCTCTAAATGCACTAAGAAGATAGCGGTGTTCCTAGAGATGTCTAGGAATTATTGTAATTGTGAGAGAGATATCGTTACCTCTCGGGCATTAGGATTTGACCTTATGGGCACCTGCATTCTTTGGGCTAAGAAAATTGATCCCGCACCTTCCATCTGACTTATGGTTCAAGCCACTTTGTTGAGGTAACTCATTTTTGGTTTGTACATAGATGGATCACCATCACTTGTTCCTACTTGCTACTGCTACTATTGCAAGAGCTACTCTTAGAGTTCGCACATGCACTTAATGGCAATGTGAGCATCCAACGTTGTTTCATGAGTGCATGATGGAGATGGTGGTTGCTACTCTTCTTGACTAACTTTGGCATGCATCTTGTCCTTCATCATTTCTGCCTAGGAGGCAGTTGGTGCTTGTCATATGGCATCAATTATTTAGCGTGCTATACCTCCTCTCTTGCATAATTTTCTAATGAGACATAGAGAGGGGAGTGCCTTCCTTCAATGTTCATTTTCCTTGAAGTGCTTCTCTATCTCAAGATAGATTAACTGTGGAAGGTTGAATGAGAATCTACCGCTTAGAGCGGCACATGCATGGGTGGAAAAAGTTGTGATTTTGGTTGGCCTTACCATTGGATTGAGGTGAAAGGTCATAATCTTAAAGTATGCATGTTCCACTATGGTTAATGCACAAAAATCCTTACATTCTACTCCATAGCACCACTACGTCCTTTCTTTCTTAATGCTTGGATCTACCTACATTGGAATCTTAGTAAGATTGGCTCTAATTTCTAGTAACCCAAGGGCCTTTGAAATTGCTTTCACTAAGTAGGACACTAAAATGTCCTTGATTTTGATCATTGAACTAACCTACCAATTGTTCCAGAAAAGATGCATCTCTCCCATGTACCACTCCCCATTGGAAGTGATGATGGGCCACATGGAAGAGGTTTGCAATTGGGCTTTGACTTATAGAGGTGAAAACTCCAAGAAGGCTCCAAAGTTTAATTCTTGAAGCATAGATTTCTAGACCTCCTTGTTTGTGATCTGCTTAAGGTAGGCATATGTTTGGATGACCTCAAGGTTTAGTCTTGGCCATGGTACCTCATCTTGGTGTGATTGTTTGATTGTGGTCACTTCCTTGATAATTTGCCTAATAGATTCCACTTTGGGCTCCTCCTGAAGAGGTTTAATTACATGGGTTTTAGCTAATTACTTATGGACATGTTCTTGGCCCCTTTCGGTTCTTGGTCATTTATCCCTTGGTTGGAATGGGTTTCCTTCCTGCACGTGCTTTCCATTAGGTGTCATTTGTGGTCACAACATAACCATGGATTAGCATATAATGTGTAACTTTTAGTATTTAAGTGCCTTATCTCAGCAGGCAATTACACTTAGGCTAAGTTATGACCATGATAGATTAATTATTTTATTATTATTATAATATTATTTGATTTAGAATGTCACCGAAGCTTGTTGGGAGGGTTTAACTTTTCAAAAATTAATGTTTTAATGTTAATTTATTAGTTAAATTGTTATAGGCATTAGAAAAATTTCAAAAATTATCCATTAAAAACTTAAGGTTTGTGGCCCCCATGACAAAGAGCTTACCTTTAGTAGCTACAAGATTGAAGAACGAAGTGAATCAAACAAACGGTTAGGAAGTTATGGCTCTTGGAAGGTTCTGGGCTATGAAAATTTTAAAAACTTCCTCCTTGTTTTGGCTCAAATGTAAAAAATTTGCAAATTGTCCACACATATATATAGACTTTTAACCTTGCATCAATGGAGTCCCATTGACGAGGTCTCATCTACAAGTCCCCTTCATCAATGAGGTCTTGTCAATAAAGCCTACGAAGAAAAATTTTCACTTTCAAAATTTCAAAAAATAGAAGTTTTAACATGAAATTGGGATCCTCCAAGGGCTAAAAAAGCTATGAACATGATCAAATACTTGAAGAGGGCTTGGCTATTTACAAAAATTAGAGAATAAGAATTTTGATGTAGAAATGCCACTTAAGGAGTGCACAGTTGGATGAAATCGATGGGGAATGTGGACAATTTAATTGCACAAATGCTTAAGGATTAGGAACTTAACTAACTGAACTAAGGGAAATGTAAGTGGATCCTCCCCATAGCAGGTTGCCCTTTTGCCCTTACATATCCTCAAACTAAGGAGTTCGTGGACCCTACGGTTGATTAATGGTTATGGAAAGTTAAGGAACTAATTCAGAAAAATCTACCTAAGAATTTTAACAAATCAAACTAGGACATTAAAAAAGACATAGAAATTAGTAGGGAGGTGAAAAATGGAAAGCATTGGTGGATGAGGAAGAAAGTGAAATGAAATTCCTAATCATGGTCACATAAAGTTCCCTTTTTGATTTTATGATTATATGATCCAATAAAGTCCATCCTCTATCTAGATCAAAACCAACCACTTTCAATGGCTTTGCATTAAATCTCTAAGACCAGTCCACCTCCTCAACACACAAGAATACTCCTACACATCAATCACCATTCCTTATTGAGAAGGAAAGAGAAGCAAGAAGTGAGAAAGGACCTTAGTTAGAGAGGACCTTTAAGCATGGGTAACTTGTATTTCTAGTCCCATAACCAATGCTTGTAACTCATTATTTGTCTAAGGGGTGTGGTTTAAATTTCCATCTTTTTTTTTTGGATTTTATGTTTTTATAGATTTTTGGATGGGAACCACACCATGCAAACACGTAGCTTCTGGTTATGGGTCGATAGCGGAATGGTAAGAAATCCATGAAAACACTCATGCATACAAGAGTTTGGAAAAGTACAAAGAGCATTGAATCCCCTTAAAGTCACACCCTTATCAATCCATTTTATCTTTCCCAAGTTTGGAAACTACCAAGGTCATAAGTTCATTAAAGTTTCATTAAAGAATGGAACCTCATATTTCCAAAACCAAGAACACCATAGATTGTTGTGGATGGGTGGATGACGTGGACTCATTACCTATTCTATGAAAATGAAACTTGTCTTAGTTATCAATATCAAAATTCAAAGAGAAAAACTAGTCATTAGCAATCAAAAACAATAAGTACAAACCACCATTAGTAAACAACTACATCATCACTGTGTCTTGTTGGAAATAAAGAAATTTATTGTAAAAAAAAAAGAAAAATTTACATCAAAATAAAATAAAATAAAATATAAATGAAATTTTAAAATAAAAAAGAAAGATAAAATGTATTAATGATGCTATAAAAAAATGGTGTAAAACAAGAAGAAGTGTAAAACAAAGAAAGTGTAAAACAAAAAAGTGCAAAAATTGAGGAGCCATTTTAATTAATCAGCATAAATGACCATCTCCCCCATAACTAAGTTGAAAGAAGGAGATCCAAAAAATTGAGCATGGACATCCATCTGATGAAGTGTCACTAGCACTGACTCACTTATGCTCATGGAAAGGTTTGACCCTTTGCATATTGACCAATTGCTTCTTGTTTGGGCTCTGAGGTTTATAGATCAACATGACCCCAAAAGGAAAGGTTTCGTAAATGAGGTAAGGCCCTTTCTATAATGTTTGGAACTTAGTTTGTTGTGGTACATGTGTGGGGTTCCTATAAAGGATCTTGTCTCTAGGTCAAAATTCGACTTGCCTAATTTTGAGGTCATGGAATTTTTTTTTGAATGTCTTGTACACTTCATTTAAGGATAAGGCCATCAATCTATTCTCATCTAGCACATTAGCATTGATTAGTTGTTCTTTCTATGCTAGGCTAAGGTTAAGGTCAAGGTTACAAGCTATTGAAAGTGTACAAAGCTTAGATTAAATTGAAAGTGTTGGAAGTTTTTTGTACACTACCTCATAGGGAGAGTACCTTATAGGGAGTTTCCATGTGGAGTGGTAGGCCTAGAGGGCATCATTAATTTTTGTGCTCCAATCTCTCTTATATTTGCTAATTGTTCTCGTTAATATTTTTATGATCTCCTTATTGGTAACCTCTGCTTAACCATTGGCTTAAGGGTGGTAATGTGTTATTAATTTATGTTCTATGACCAAGTGTTACATGAGATTTCAAAAGGTGGTATCTGTAAAATGAGTTCTATTATCAGAAATTAGTGCATGTAGCACCCTAAACCTATTTAGAACATTTTGTAATCTAAATTGGGCAATAGTGGAAGACGTACAGTCGGTGAAGGTTGCTACTTTTGCCCATTTCATACAATAGTCAACAACAACTATAACGTATGCCTTTTCATTCGACATGGGTGTGATGGGATCCATGAAGTCAATGCCCCATATGTTGAAGGATTATAGTGGTTGAATCCACTACTGAGGTCCCTCCATTTGAGTGGTCATCCCACCATCACATTAACAGTAATGACAAGAGTGAATGAATTGGTGGACATCCCTAAAAAGTGTTGGCCAATAATACCCTCACATTAGGATCTGAATTGCTGTGTGTCTCCTAGCATAGTGGTCCCCACAAGGCACTCATAAGCATCTTAGAGAACATGTAGTTAGTGAGCATTAGAAACACACCAAAAAACCAAGCCATCGGCACACACCTTGTAAAGATGTTCATTAATCTCCATGAACTATTTGCCTGATGATGAAACTATTGTTTCTTCCTATGGTCTAACTCTTGTTGCATCTCTTGAGTGAGAAGATAAGTGAGGATGCCATCATACCATGTAGGTTTAATGGGCACTTGTTCATTTATAGTACTAGCAAAGAAGAATTCATCAGAGAACTGATTAGAAAGTAGGCTCTTCTCCTCTTTGTTGTTCCTTCGCAACTAAGAAGAGTGGTCAACAACCACATTCTCGGTTCCCTTTCTATCTATCATGATGAGATTGAACTCCTGCAAGATCACAAGCCATTGTATGACACAAGGGCTCACTATTGGTTTGTTCATTAGGAAGAGAATTATACTATGATTTGTTTGCACAAATACCTTGTACCCAAGACCATAGTGCCTAAATTTTTCTAATGCATACACCACTACCATTAGTTCTTTCTCCATTATGGTGTAGTTTATTTGTTCATCCACAATGTTTTGGCTCATGTAGTGGATGTAGTATGGATGTTTCTGATCATCTAACTATGTAAGCACGACTCCCAGGGCATAGTTTGATGCATCCATCATGATGTAAAATGGTCAGGACTAATCAGGTGCTCATAGAATTAGAGTTTCTACAAGCTTCTACTTAAGTTGCTGAAATGCCTTTTTACATTCCTTAGTCCATACAAATGGAGCATCTTTCTTTATTTGCTCCATCAATGGTTTAGCAATCTTAGAGAAATTCTCTACAAATCACTGGTAGTAGCTAATGTGGCTGAGTGATAAGACATCTTTAATCATTTTTGGTTGATGAGTAATTCCTTAGATGATCCTAATCTTTTCAAGGTCCACCTTAATCCCTATTTATGAGATTCTATGCCCCAATACAATGTCCTCTTAGACCATCAGATGGCTCTTTTGCTAATTGTGCCAAAGGTTAGTCTCCACACACATTTTAAGCACTCACTCAAGGTGGTCTAGGTCTTGCTCAAATGTAGCACCATAGGTGGAGAAGTCATCCATAGAGACTTCCATCCTGCTACCTATCTGCTATTGAAAAATGCTAAGGACAAGGCGTTGAAAGGTTGTAGGGGCATTGCATAGATCAAAAAGCATCTTTCTATATGTAGAAGTTCCCTAGGAACTTGTGAATGTTGTTTTGGTCTAATATTTGGGTACAATCTAGATTTGGTTATAGCCACTATAACCATCTAGAAAGATGTAGAAGTAATGCCTAAAGATAGTGTCCAACACCTAGTCCATAAATGACAATGGAAAATGATCTTTGTAGGTTGCCATGTTCAATAGCCTAAAGTCAATAAAGACCCTCCACTTGCCACCTTTCTTTGACACAATTACTAGTGAGCTAACCCACTTGCTATTTGCATTGGGATAGATGAACCCCAACTTAAGGAGTTGTTCAATATTCTCCTTAATGATTTGCTTCAATTTGGGGTTCAATTGTTGCTGCAACTATCTCTTTGGATTTATGGAAGGATCAATATAGATGTGATGCTAGCATATCCTAGGATCAACCTAGTGAGTTCAAGATATGACCAAGCAAAGGATGTTGGCCATTTCTTAATCACCTTCAATATCTTTTCTTTCTATTGAGGATCAAGATTGGCATTGATTATCACCAACTTGCCATTTTTTAGAAAACCATCTTGCATGTCAATAGGTAGAGTTTTCAACTCTAGGGGATCCTATTTGAAGCTTTCAAGGATTTCAAACTCTCCCTAATAAGTGTCATTAGGATCATCATCAAAGAGTTGAAAATGAACTTGCTCCAATTCATTCATGCCTTCAACATAGACACTCGTTAAGCTCTCCATGGGTTCCATGCAAAGTGTGTTGCTTTTGGGATCAGTGGTCAGTCACTAGGTGCCCTCTTGTTATGTGGCTACTATGTACAAGAACCTTTGAATTTTTGTCTCATCTGCACATTTTCTACATGCTGTGATTGATGTACTTTTTATGGCCCATAGTTTATGCACACAATTGCACCCTGTATCATTGTATGTGATGCATGCCACTCTATTGTCTCGATCTTTCCAAATGCATTTTCCTTGGAAATCTCTAGGGAAAGGTCTCTGATGCCCAACCATGCATTAATGGTACTTAGCAAAGCCCTTTCCATGATGATTAGGAAGTGCCCCTTGCAATTGTTAACTCAAATCACCAAGAAATCGACAGGATCAGACCACCCATAGATGATTGTCATAATGTCCTTCACTAGTTCCAAAGGAATAGTGATGGATTGATCTACCAACTAAGACCAATGTTACTCTTCTTAAGTGAACGTAGGTTCCCATATTTGTACATCTCATGAGAAATTAGATTAACATGAGAATATAAATCAAGAAGATCTTTGCATGGCTTATTCACAGTGATTTGCAAATAGATTAAGGGACTTCCAGGATCAAATATTTTCCTAGGAAGGTGACTAGCCTTTATCCAATTAGTTACCACATGGATTAGCATGGTGTTATGCACCTTTGAAGGTTTTTGGTTTGAAGGGACCTCAAACAAATTGGATGTAGAGGATGAGGGAGAAAAATGGGTATTAGCTACATGAGTTTATGAGGGCTTGGTAGCATTGTTGGTTTGAAAGAATGGTCTTTTTCAAGATCTAGTTTCCAAACCACTTAGCTAAGGAGCCAACTATACGTTAACAACCTTGGTAGTGTTACACTGCTATGGCTAGGCTAGAATTTTTTCTTGCATGGATGGGGCAAGTGATAATTGAGTTAAGGGTGAAGGGACTTGCATAGAAGGATAAGGAGTGTGATAGGGATATGGGCATTCCCCTCTTGGGGATGGAGATTTAGCTTTGAAGTACTCAAGAGGGTAGTAGTAATGTTGAAAAGAAGTGTGACTAAAAGCGTCATGTAGAGAAATGGATGGCTGAACATAGTACCTATATGTATCAGGCTATTTGTAAGAGTACTACTACCTTGGTGGTGGAATCCCCCATGATTGTTGGTGATGTCACTGATGATATTACTCAAAAGGTTGTGATGGAGCTCCACTTGGATAATAGGCTTGTTGTTGGTGAAACTGCCTTAGGTTGTCTTGAGGATAAGGTGACCTTCTAGGTGCTTACCTTTTAGCCAATCTAGGATTTAGAGCATACATCCTAGACTCCTACAATTGTAACACAACGAGGAAACATACCTTAGGATGTTTGTAATAGCACATGTCACATCCACCATCATCATCTAATTTAGACTCCATAGCCTCCTCTACTGCAACAACCTTACCCTTACCCATTTGGTAGGCATGTTCAGCTTCCTTCCTCCTCTTGTAATCATGATCGCTACTTTGCTCTTTGGATGCCTTTGCTATGTTTAGAGTGGTTTGGACCTTTTTATCTGAAAAGTCCCACATTTTTTCTACCTTAGCCAAAATTTTGGAGATAGATTTCTAAATTGGAAAGGTCTTTCATTGCACCACCTCATCAAGTGGTGCCTCCTCTTCATTATCACAAAATTGGACTTTCCTTTTTCTGATGAAAGGATCCTGGTTGTACTTCTCCACACTTCCTTTCTATATTAGCTCTCCTTCTTCTTTAGAAACCTGCTCAATGAGCCTTTGGATTTGATGAACTTTAAGTTTTGATAGTCTCCCTTGGACATAGTCCCCAAGAATTCTCCTCATTTTTTATTAGAGCCCATCTATGATATGGCAAAGCTACTTCCTTTGAGAATAACCATGACCAGGGCATCAGTGCAAAAGAGAATAGTACTTGCCCATAGTTGCATCCAAGGGTTCAAGTGTTTCTTGTTTCCAACCTTGGATCCACTTTCTTAGGTTGGACACTTAAGAGTATGTTTGATACTTGTCATTAAAGAGCTTAAGCATCATACTCCATCTATAGATTATCATTAAAGGACTCCATCGTACTTTAATTTTTACCATTCATTTTCCATGTTCTATAAGGCACATGCAACTTGAAACACTTGTAGATGGTTATGTGGATCTAAGTTATATCCCCCTTCAAACTTGGGAATATTGTTCATATCTAACAGTTTGATTCAGCTATCTTTCATATGCCTTGTTGGAATTCTCACTACCTCTACAATATTCAACATATTTCAAGTTATGTCCTCTATGCTAGCCATGATGCCTATGATGCCCTTTACTGTCCCTTCTTTCATGGTGGTGAGCCTTCCTTGATTGTCCACGTCCCTGATCTTGACTAGTTTGATGGGCCCTACGATCATCTTTGTCCTGTCAATTACCTCCATCACGGTCATGTCCCCTACAGCTTCAGTTGGAGCTAAACAAGGAAGAAGAGAATGACGAAGGTGAAGAGGAAGAAGAAATAGCATTGCGGTGGTTGCCACCCCCTCTTCAATGGTCACGACTGTGATAATCATCATGATGCCTATCCCTGACCCTACCATGAGTCCCATCTTTGGATCTCCCATGATCACGGGACCCTTTCTTGATTGAACTAGGATTATTTACAGTGGACTATAAGTTCTAGTTCAAGCGCCCTTCATTGAAACCAAGGGGAGGAGAGTTAGAAAAATGAGAATTCCTAGAGAAGGGATCCTCACTGTCCTTTTGGCCCAATAGAAACAAGGGGTTATTGAATGGTTTTCCCTTCACAACTTCATAGCACTTCTCTTGTTGCTAATCAATTTTGTATTGTGCTTTAGTGGGATGGTAATCCCTGGAGTCATGATCTTATACAACGTACTTAGCATGGAGCCCATGCATTCCTAGCCTCATAAGGGTTTGTTGAAGCATCATAGAAACTGATTGATCAAGTGGCAACACAATGTTTCCCTTCATGTTCCTCCACCACATATGATCATCCTAATGTAGGATGAAGGTGAAATTGAGCACATACTCATTGGGATGAGTATATACCACTTAACATTGTTGGGGCACTAGCTAATTTAATCACTCATTCCTTTGATTGGATGTGTGCTCGAATTTTGGTGTAGAATCATCCCCATGAGAAGAAGACATTTTGGACTAAAATAAACATTAGTGTACTTTTTATAGTTATTATTGGTTAGAATGATTGCAACTTTAAGGTTAGATCCAATGATGTTGAATGATTTTCACTTAGTCCTAGATAGCACATGTGTCAAACTAAAATCCCCAGCAAAGGCACCAATGATGAGTAATGAGTATACCCTACGCCCAACCATATGAATCACTAGCGTTCACTCAGTGATCTAGTTGAATTCCAAAGACTTTAGATTTCTAAATACATTAGTTCTAGGAGGTGAAACTAATTGTTGCAATCATTGTCTTCCTAGTTCCACTTGTCAAGTGTAAATGTATGGTTAAGTGTAACTAAGGCATATGATTTTTATCAATTTCTCTTTTATAAATTAAGTTGCCTAATGAACAAGAATAAAGAATAAAGTATTTAATTGCTAAATTAATCTAATAAATAGCTAACACTTAACTAATCCTAACATAAGCATCCATTCCCACTTGCTGTACACATTCTGAATAGGTATAGCGCTACAGGGTTACCAAACATTAAGCATTACAAGGATTAGCAAGTGTTAAATGTATGGTTAAAGTAGTCGTACTTATGTTTACTATTTGATGAGAGTAGTTACTCTAGTAGTTATTCTAATTATTAGAGTGGTTACTCTAGCGGTTACTCTAATTATTAGAGTGGTTACTCTAGCGGTTACTTTAGCAGTTATTCTAATTATTAGAGAGGTTACTCTAGTGGTTACTTTAGTAGTTATTCTAATTATTAGAGCAGTTACTCTAGTTATTAGAGTAGTTGCTCCCAAGC
>MNCI01003828.1:85411-97792 GCA_015680685.1 Gnetum montanum
ATTAATTAATTAATTACTTAAAAACATTAAATTAGATTGCATGAATATTAAATGCTAAAGAAAATAATTAATCTAGTCCAAGTGCTACAAGGTTTATTAGAAAAGCTTGTCTTTATTATCATCCATACTAAAGTGCTCAGGTACAATAGTGCTCAAAAAGGATTTGTACACTCTTTTACTCCTACTATGGGCACTCTGAAAATATTCTAACTTATGAGAGGAAAAAGTGTAAGCGCTTCACTACAACTATGAAAGGAATGCCATAAATACGGTGGGTAGGCACACATTTATAGGCAAAAATATGGTGTACTGTTGATGGGTACACGTCAATAGGTCAAACCCTACATTGACAAGATCATGTTGACAATGAGATCCCATTGATGAGATCACGTCGACAACATCCCATCAATGCAGCCTAACAATGTGACTCATCACTATGCATTGCAACTTGTCCGTGAGTTATCATCCCAAACCAATTATATTGAGCATCCAAAACTTAGAATTTTTCACTATTACAACATTTAAACTTAAACTTTTCTATTTACCCTGAGCAGTATTCATGTAGACTCTATTGGAAAAACCTTATAATACAACATGGATTTTGATTTATAAATAACATTAGTATATTATGAATTACTAATTCAAAGATGAAGAGGCAATGGTTTGAGAATCATTATCTATATTCATAAACTTATAATTTACTAACAAGTTGTGCTATGCTAAGCATGATTAAAATGATGAACTCTAGGCTACATCCTAATCTCATAATTTCTTCATATGTTGCTCAGCTCTCATTTGGCTAGTAGGTTATTTCTTTACTTAAAAACTATACAAGTTTTACACACAATAATATCAAATAAACATAAGGGGAAAGAAAATTTAGTTTGTCTCTTTGTGCAAAAGACTATGAGTTTTGTACATAATAATGGAGAGTAAATTGAAAGAAACAATAAAAAAATGAATCTATATAGAGAATCATGAATTTGTTTATGGAATCCTACATATGGATGAAAAAAATCCATTTCTCACATCTATATCTCATTGAGAGGATTTGTTATTTGTTGTTACTTTTGAAAATTTATTGATGCTAAAATACTTAGATTAGAGAGTTTGATACAAATCTTGTAGGAGACTAAAAAACATACATTGGTGAAAGTCTTCTATGAGGTGGAATGATGAATGAGATGATGGTAGAGGAAGAAATTTTTAAGTTTTTAGATGTTTAGGAGAATGTGAACACAATAATATTAATTTTCTATTTTTTTCTAGTTAAAATGAATAATGTATATATACATTGAAGAGGATGACACAATGAGCATAGTCTTACAAATGAAAAGTAATTTGATACATGGATAATTGAAGTTGAAGGTAATCATACCAGAGTTGGCAAATCACATTAATACTAATGAGCGGAAAGGTACCCCTATGCTCAAGCATATAAATATGAGCATGTACACATGATCTGGTCGAACTTCGCAGATGGACTGCTTATGGCATCTAGATAGTTATACATTGATCATAGTTCATTATCTTCCCACCTAGACTAGTATTTTCTTTATCATGTATGGTTTAGTCTAGAGTGAGGTGTATGATGTGATCCTAAACTAGGCTACTCCTAGAGACAATGGGAAACAATCTTGATTCATCTAATAGGAAACATAAAGTAAAGTCTAAGTTAGCCTAAGTGCGATGAGCATCCATCCTTAATCATCCATATGCATCTTGGACCTCATGTACTACTTCTGGGAATTCCAAGCACACATTACTTGAGCACTACTAGATATGCTACTGGGTTACCAAGTAGTTACACTTAAATGTTCGTGATTAAGTCATACACATCCTGCATTAGCAATAGGAAGTGTAAATGACAATAAAGAAAATATTAACTAGATAGACAACAATAAATAATCAATAATTAAAGTAAATAAAATTTAAGTAAATAAGAATGAAAGTGAGAGTAATTAATTGCTAAGTAGACTATGGTCTAATCTAGCCTAACACAAGTAATCATTCCCACTTCCTGGAAACATCTTGAACTTCGTGCAAACACTGCTAGATTGTCAAATGCTAATCATTTCTGAGCTACCAAGTGTCACATGTATTGTCAAAGGGGTCGTGCTTGTGTAATTTAATTGATTTGCTTAATTTATCAAAATGAATTGTTGTGCTAATAACATGAATGCAAAGTGCATAAAATAAAATAAATACCTAATAAAATAAAATAGATGCATAAGAAAACAAATCTCAAGTATTGCAAGGATGAATCAAAGAGCTCATCTTTATTGCCAACACAATGGTGTGCTCATGTACATTAATGCTTGAATAAAGATCTGTTCACACTTAGACCTCCTGCTGCGGGCACTTGGAAAATATTCTAACTTTTGAATGGATAAACTACAAGAGTTTTTCTACTTGACTCCTAACAACTTGCTCCCAATTGTGCACCTAGGTGCTGTATTTATAGACCTGAGAGTAACCCGAGAATAACCACTCTAATAATTAGAGTAATCGCTCTAATAATAATCACTCTAATAATTAGAGTAAACAGTTCATCAAACCCCCATGACTAAATGAAAACTTGTCCTTGAGTACAGAAGAAGAGGAACAAGTTCTTTGCAAAATATATTAGGGGGTTATGGACTTATTTGACTGACATTTAGAGTGACATAGAGAAAATAGACAAATACAGAAGTGCCTGAGCATACAATATTACAATTATGTACAAAATTGGTGTTCATGACAATTAGGAAAGAACACCAATGGATCCAAAGGATATCCAACCTCTCTTGGCAATAAAAGAATGAGGGAGAGGTAGAAGAGATCTAGCTATCATGAACAATCTCCCGTGAGTGATATGGTTGCATCCTCCTTGGTGACGATAGTCCTACTTCCAGTCCACGCTTCCCACTACAATCACAACAAAACCAAGGATTAGTATATATAGTACATAAATAATGGCTGAATTCCTTATCTTGTCGATGATTTTATCTAGCCAAGTTGTGATTGTGATAGATTGATTGTTTGATATTATTAGTGGAAATATTGATGAATGGGTTAAATAAGAGAAGCGATCCATACAATTTAGCAAAATCTTGACACAAGGAGTAGTGAAAAGAGGATATTCACAACAATAAAAAGGAATTCATTACAAATAGTTATGAAGGTGTAGACAATTGGATGACATGGATGGGGTAAATAAAAATAATTTAATTGTAACAATGTCTAAGGGTAAAGAACTTAACTTAACCAAACCAAAAGATATGTAAGTGGGTCCTCCCCAATGCAAGCACAAGCCTTTTATGCCCTTGCATAACTTCAAACCAAGGAATCTGTGGGCTCCATGGATGATTAATGATTATGGAAAGTTAAGTGCAAAAACTTGAAAGTAATTGACTAGGAAACTCGACACATCAAACCAGAACATCGAATCAAAACATGAAACCAGCAGTGAGGTGAGATATGGAAAGCATAGATGGATGATAGTGAAAGTGGAATGGAGTTCCTAATTATAGTCACATACAACCTCTTGTGAAGTTTGTGATTAACTGACTTGGTAGGATCCTTCCATAGTCTAGATCAAAACCAACCACTTTATGTGACTTTGCATCAACATTCTAAGGCAAGTCCATCTCCTGAGACATAAGAATGCTCCCACAAAACAGCCACCATTCCAAATTGGAGTGAAGATTAGGAAGTGAGAAAGGGCCTTAGTTAGAGGAGACAAGGCAAGTCTCATAACTAGTGCTTATAGCCCTTTTATTTGGTCTAAGGGGTGTGCTTTGAATTCCCATGTTGTTGTTGTTGTTTTTTTTGAATGGGAACCACACCATGTAAATATCCATGTGATATTTGCATTTATTTTGTTCAAGGGATGTGCTTTGAATCCTAATCTTTTTTTTATGAGGACCACACCATGCAAGCACGTACTTAACTTCCTATTGTGAAATGATGTGGAACGGTGAGAAGCTTTCAAGAACACTCCTGCACATAGGAAAATAGAAAAGCACAAAGAACATTACATCCCTTTGAAGCCACACCCTGTCCAAACCTTTGATTCCTTCCTAGTTCCTGAAACTACACATGTAACCAATTTATTAAAGTTGCATTAATGAAAAAGAGACTGCATGCTTCCAAACCAAGGAAAATCATAGAGCATGTGGATTGGTGGATGATGTGGACTCACTACCTGTTACATGAAAAGAAACCATTTCCCAGTTGTTAGTAACAACATTCAAAGTTAGAAACTAGACATCAACAATCAAATTACAAATGAAACATATCACCATTGAGTAGCACATTACCATTATACCTAGCACCTTATTAGCAAAAAGAGTATAGAATTATATCAAACATAAGAAAATATAAAAAAAAGTGAAAGAGTATTCAAGACATTAAATATACTAACGATGGTGTAAAAAAACAAAAACTTAGAAAAGATCAATAATCCTAAAAAATAAAAAGATGTAAAACAAAGAATATGAAAACAAATTTTTTTTTTTTAAAAAATAATGATGAGTGGCGAGGTACCCCTACACTCAACCATACGAATACGAGTGTTACATGCGCGATCCGGTTGAACTCCGTAGACTAAGTGATTACACGTCTTATGGAACACTTAAGGTTAATTGTTCATTATCTTCCCAGACTTACTTGTATTTGTCATGGTTGTATGGTTAAGTAAGTCTGAGGTATGTGATTTTTATGTCTTTTATCTTTTATCTCCTCTGCTAATGAGGGAAAGGGTGAAGAGATTAAGTAACTAACTTTAACTAACTAAGTTCTAATGCCTAGCATCAGTATCCATCCCACTTTCCGTTCACACCCTAAACCAATGCAACCTTATGGGATTACCAAATGCTATTTGTTACTAGGATTACCAAGCGTAACACACATGCTCAAAGTGGTTATACTGAATGCACTTAATTAGGAGTGTTGAGGGTTGAGAAAGATTAATTAACTAATAAATCATTTAACCATTTAACATTAATTAAAGTCCTATTTATCTTAGCCCATGCACTACAAGGTTTATCCAAAAGTTCATCTTTATTGTTGTACACAATCGTGTACTCAAGTATAGAATTGCTCGAATAAAGATCCGTTCACTTTGGGACTCCTACTACGGGCACATGAAAATTACTCTAACTTTGAAATGGAAAAATGGCAAGAGTTTGGCTAAGGTCTAGATCTAGATGGAGAAACAAGGGAGAGCCACCTCTTATTTATAGAACTGGAAATGGGTTGCGATATCGCGTCCCATCATATCCCCATGACTGAATAAAAACTCATCCTCGAGTTCCTTACAAAATATTGGAAAGGTATGGGATTATTGACTTGAATGGAACTAATGGTGAATGGGATGACATGTGAATGGATCATCATTATAGAACATAACAAAACTGGTGTTCATGATAACAAGAGTGAACACTTTATACATTTGACATCAGGCCTTATTTGGTAGCTGAGAGAGAAGAGAGAAGAGAGAAAAAATTCACGACTTCTAGACGAAGAACAAGATTTAAAAACCCAAATTTCCATGCCTTCTAGATGAAGAACAAGAGTTTTGTACCTTATTTTTCTTAAGGATGGGTTTTTTGAAAAAAATTTCCATCAATTAGTGTATGCTCTCACCCTTGGCCGAATTTGTTGTTTTTGATATATAATGCAAATTCAGCTGAGAGTGAGAGCATATACTAATTGATGAAATTTTTTTTCAGAAAACCCATCCTTAGGAAAAATAAGGTACAAAACTCTTGTTCTTCATCTAGAAGGCATGGAAATTTGGGTTTTTAAATCTTGTTCTTCGTCTAGAAGTCATGAAATTTTATACTCAAAGAACTTTTTACTTATAAACAAAAAAGATTCTCTCGGCCAATTTATAGATATTGATGAGTGGCGAGGTACCCCTACACTCCACCATACGAATACGAGCGTGCACGCGGAATCCGGTCGAACTCCACAGACTAAATGCCTTAACACCACAAGAAACGCTTGGGGTTAATCGTTCGTTGTCTTCCCAGGCTTGCTTGTATGTGTGACGGTGTATGGTTAAGCAAGTCTGAGGTATGTGATTTTTTTGGTATTTTCGGCTTATCTCCTATGCTATAAGAGAGGAAGGGTTGAGAAACTAAGCTAAATCTAACTAAAGATCTAAGTCTAAATTAACTAGCGTCAGCATCCGTTCCCACTTGCCGGACACACCCTGAACTATGCAACTGCAGCTTACCAAACGCTAATCGTTACTGGGATCGCCACACGTAACGCAAGTGCTCGAAGTGGTCGTACTGAGGCACCTATTTAGCCTACGTGTGATAAGCAGCCGATTCCTTAGCCAGCCGTACACACCCGTGGGTGCTCGTAACTAAGTCGTACTTATCACACGATCTAGCCTAGCAATGAGCAGCCGATTCCTCAACTAGCCGTACACATTAGACCCGGGAGTTACCAAGCGCAGAATCCTGGAATACGCTACTGGGTTACCAAGCATCCAATGCTCGTAATTGAGTCGTACTCATGCATTGCGTCAAGCAGCCGATTCCTTGACTAGCCGTACACGTCCGTAGACGCTCGTAATCAAGTCGTACTTGAACGCACTAGGAAAGCAGGAAAGAAAGCAATAAATGAAACCACGTGCTGCAAGGTTTATCCAAACAAGTTCGTCTTTATTGCCGTACACAACTTGGGTTCAGGTTACAAGCTGCTCGAATAAAGAGCCGTTCACTCTAGGACTCCTACTGCGGGCACATGGGGAAAAATTCTAACTCTGGAGTGATCAATCTGCCAGAGCTTCGCTACACTAGCCAGGATTGGGAAATGAAGGGAGTGCCGCCTCTTATTTATAGAAATGGCGGCGCGACGCGATATCGCGTACGCGATATCGCAGGAGAAGACGCGATATCGCGTACGCGATATCGCATGGGATGCGATATCGCGGCCTAGTGCAAGTCGCGTCTCATCATACCCCCATGACTGAATGAAAACTCGTCCTCGAGTTCCTTACAATGATATCAGGTAGGTATGGGATTATTAGGGAAAATGGAACTAATGGGATGACATGTGAACGGTCTTTATTACAAGACTTGACAAAACTGGTGTTCATGACAACAGGGGTGAACACCTTATTACAATGACATCAGGCCACAGTTGGCAGCGGAGAGAAAAGAGGAGAGAGAATAGGAGAGAAGAAGAGAGAAGAGTCTTGTTGCTACCAACGCCTAGATTGCACCTTTCGTTGTCCATCTGTAAGCGCATTATCGATCCAGCTCCTTGCATAGCTGCTTCAGTGCTTCTCCACTCCAAGTATTTGCTCCAGATCCATTCCGTTGTTGTATGATTGCCATCTACACACACAACATAATCACATATTAGCAAGGGTAATTGAATCATTAAGTAAAGCATACCTTGCTTCAGTTTAGGTTCATTGGCTAAGTTGTGGTATGGCTAATATGGATCTGGGAAAATGTAGATGATGCCTACCAAAGGTGTAGGGGCTAGAAAGAGAAATGAAAAAATTCAGGGCTTAGGATAAAAATCAAAAAATCAGGCCCCGTACCCCCATGACTAATCGCGAACCTCCGGTAGCGTTAGAATGGAGAAAGAAAAGGAATAGGAACGGTAGGTAAAAAGGGACAACTATGACATCGATAAAAGGGATGTCATGATGGAAATGAACAAAAATGTTAATTAATTGCAAAACGTTAAGGAAAAGAAGTTAACTAATGTTCCAAATAGGAATGTCAGTGGGTCCTCCCCAAAGCAGGCTCATGCCCTTAATGCCCTGACAATCCCACATTCAAAGAGTCCGTAGGCTCTGGGAATGTCCTTTGGAACAAGAGTTAAAGTCTTAACCGTAAGAATTTACCAAAAAGAAAACAAAGCATCAACCAAAGTATATACAATGATACAACCGGCAATGAGGTGAACAATGGAGAGAAGGATGGGAAGAAGAGAAGTGGAATGGAATCCCAAGAACAAGGTGGTGTACAGCCCCTTGTGTGTTTCATGATTAATGTGACTTGGCGAATCTCATTCCAACTCTGGCCTCAAACCAACCACTTCCAGTGACTTCGCATCAATGCAGTTGGTTAAATCATCCACTTGGGTAACAAGGATGCAACTTCGAGAAGCCACCACCATTCCGACGAAACAACAGAGAGAATGGGAAGCGAGAAGGGCCTTAGTTAGAGGGAACACTTTGGTTCCATAACCAGTGCTTGCAGCCCAAATTTTATTTCGTCTAAGGGGTGTGCTTTGAATCCTCACTTTTAGCTTTTTAGCTTTTTCTTCTTCTCTTTTTTCTGTTTTTCCATTTTTTTTCTTCTTTTTTTTGTTTTGTGTTTTTATGCGTGGGGACCACACCATGCAAAGACTTCTTTATTTTTATTGTCTCAGCTTCCGATTATTGGGTTACATCGGAACGGTAAGAAAACCCAAGAAGAAAACATCCAAGCACCCAAGTGAATGACCAACACAAGAGCACCAAGTTCCCTTGAAGTCACACCCTTTTCAAATCCTTGAGTCCTTCCTTAGTTTGAGAAATGCCCAGTCACTGGTTCGTTAAAGTTCTTATTGGAAGGGAACTGTACATTTCCAAGCCAAGGGAAACCATAGACTTGATGGATGGATGGATGAAGTGATCTCATTGCCTGCCATATCAAAAGAACATACCTTAGTATCAACAATGTAACTTAAAGGTAAAAACCAAACATTAGCAATTAATGAAAAACAGTTCATCCCATCGGCCCGAACACTTATTGGGTGACGAATTTACATGATGGATGACACACACACACACACACACAAAAAGATAGAAAAATATAACGATGTTGTAAAACAAAAACAAGAAAAGTTAAAGAAATTTGTAAAACAAAAATTAGAAAAGTTAAAGAAATTGTAAAACAAAAATGTGAAAAACAAAAACGTTGTAAAACAAAAATGTGTAAAACAAAAACTGAAAAAGAACTGAGGGCCCCATATGATTAGCATAGGTGGCCATCTCCCCCATGACTGAGTTGTGAGGGAGAGATCCGAAGTAGTGAGCGCCTATTTGAATTTCTAAGCAGTGCCCAACTTCTCCCAATTGATGATCTTAAATTCAGGGTTGGAAGTTGGCGACGCTCACGTTCCAATGTGTCTATGCCACGGTTGTTGGCATGAGTTGCCTCAGTTCGTTCCATGCATATTTGTTTGCTCTTATGAGAAGCTGTCAACCACGGGGTGTCTACTACTTCTTGTGTGGTTGCTACATACAGGCATCTTTGTTGCAGAGTTTCCTGGGCACACCTGTGACATGGAGACATTTCCTCCGTGTCATCACCCGATGAATCACTGTATGTGATGCATGGAACTATCCTCTTCTCGATCTTTCCACATATGTTTATCTTGGAGATTTCCAAGGAAAGATCACGGATCCTAAGGCATGCATCTACTGTGCTTAGCCATGCCCTTCCCATTATAATTGGGAAGTCCCCTTCGTTGTTGTTAACATCGATCACTAGGAAATCCGCTGGGTAGGACCAACCACACACAGTGGTGATAACGTCCTCCACCAAACCCAAGGGAATAGTGATGGACTGGTCTGCCAGCTCTAGTTGGATGTTGCTCTTCTTAAGTTGGGGCAGGTTCCAGGCGTGATACATCTTTCGCGAAATTAAGTTGACTCCGGAACCTGAGTCAAGAAGAGCTCGATGTGGTGCATTCCCAGCGATCTGCAAATGAATAAAGGGACTCCCAGGATCAGTTAGTTTCCTGGGAAGGTGGCCTACCTTGATCCAGTCAGTTACGGTATGTGTTAGCATAACCGTATGCGTTACATTCCCTTGGACTGAAGGGTGCTCCGAAGTGTTAGTAGTTAGAGGCCTATACATATACCCGTCCGCTTGTTGTTGCGAGAGCCTATCCGGGCTCCTAGTTCTGAAAAAGGGTCTCTTTTTTGTACAGTTATCGCCAGAACTAGTGTCCGGTTGGATATTTACACTCTGAATATTTACAGATCTCGCGGCGTGACGTTGCTGCGGTTGGGTAGGTAATTCCCCTTGCATTGTTGGAGCAGGAGGTGTTATGGGAACTACTTGAGGAAAAGGTGCGGGTGGAGTTAGAGGATGGACGGAATGTGGGATGTCTCCCGGAGGAGAAGGAGTCCTTCTGAAGTACTCCCGAGCGTAGTAGTGACGGCGTGGAGTGTGACTCATAGCGTCACCTGGAGAAACTGGCTGCTGCACATAATAACCATAAGGATCAGGCTGCCGGTAAGGGTATCGATGTGTTGGCTGTGGCATCCCCCATGACTGTGGGTATTGCCACTGCTGATGTTGCTCGATGGGCTGCGGAGGTGTTCCACTTGGATAATACGTCAAGGGTTGGTGGAACTGCCTCGGGTTACCTTGTGGATAAGGTAACCTTCTGGGTGTTTGCCGTTGATTAAGTCTTGGATTTAATGCATACACCCCAGACTCCTGCAGATGTGAGATAATTGGACAACATCCCTTAGGATGGTCATAGTAGCAGACCTCACATCCACCATCATTGTCTGAATCAGAATTTTCAGCCTCATCGGAGTTAGAGATTTTTCCCTTACCCTTGTTATGTGCAGGGTTAAAGTTTCTCCGCATGTTCTTGCTTTTATCACTACTTTGCTCATCCTTAGACTCTTCTACTATTTTCAGGACTGTTTCTATTCGTGAGTCTAAGGAATCCCACATTTGGTCTACCTTAGCCGATACCTCCGTTGTTAACTTTTGGATCGGCACAGTTTTCCTGTTCACCAACTCTTCGAGTGGTGACTCATCCTCCTCATCACAGAATTTCACTCCCTTCTTACGAAGGGAGGGATCACGGTTGTATTCCTCCGCACTTTCTCTTTTCCGTAGCTCACCCTCTTCTTGCGCTACTTGTTCCAACAATACTTCAACTTCATGGGCTCTTAGTTGGGAGAGTCTCCCTTGGGCGTAAGTCCCAAGAGTTCTTCTCGTTTCATTTCGTAGCCCATCCACGAGGTGGCGAAGTTGATCCCGCTTAGCGTACCCATGGCCCGGGCAACGATGTAGCAATGTGTAGTAACGGGCCATGGCAGCATCCAAGGATTCATGAGCTCCTTGTTTCCAGCCTTGGATCTGCTTACGCAAGTTAGACACTCTGGAGTACGTTTGATATTTGTTGTTGAACAATTCGAGCATCGTACTCCACCTCCTGATGGTTTCCGGTTCTAAGGACCGGTACCAGCTTTCCGCTTCTTTAGTGAGTGTCCTTGGGAACAACTTGAGTTTCTGCCACTCATTGTCTATGTTCTGCAAGGCACAGGCGTCGTGGAATGCCTGTAAATGATGTTGAGGATCAGCGTTGTATCCCCCTTCAAAACGTGGGATATTATTTATATCCAAACGCTTGATCCTACTGTCTTTCAAATGCCTTGTGGGAATCCTAACTGCCTCTCTAATGTCAAGCATACTTCGGGTTGCGAATAGGGGTTCGTCATGATCATCTCTTTCATGACGTCTGTGATGTCTACGTTGTGGTTCCCTATTCTCCCTACGTCCTTGTCCTTGTCCTAACTCCTCTCGACCTTCTTGTCGAGGCATTTCATCTCTTCTACCTTTACTTTCCGCGTTATGCTCATGGTGGCTGCGCCCAGATGTGGAAGGAGAGGGTGAATGATGTGATGAAGGGGAAGAAGAAGGGGATCCATCACCATGGTGATGTTTCTTGCCTTCTCTTCGGCTGCTTCGGCCCCGATCGTTGTCACGATCTGCATGTCTGTCATTAGTGTGAGTGATTGTTCCTGCCGTGAATAGCTGGTGCTCATGGGGATTAGAGCCTGGAATATGTATCGTTGATCTAAGGCCCTGATGCCTAACCTCTTCACTAGAGTGAGGAGGAGGAACATCATTTCCTAAGAAACCCGTTGTTAGGGGTTCCTCGTCTCCTATTTCACTAATGACGTGGGGAACCTTGCCCTTCAATAGTGAATGTTGGCTCTCCTGCCTTGCATCCCGAATACGTTGGGCATTTGAGGGATGGTAATCCCTTATGCGAGATATTCTAGCAACGTATTCAGTGAATAAGTCCTGCATGCCAATCTGTGCCAATTCACAGAGAAGCATGTTCGGAACGGATCGATCTGGTGGTAAAACTATATTACCAAGTGAATCTCTCCAGCGCAACTATTCATCCTGATGGAGAGTAAAAGTGTAATCAGGGATATACTCATCGAGATGAGTATAAGTTATCGAATACTGTTTAGGACTTGGCTGATATGGGTAATGCGTATGATGTTGACTTTCTCCTGTATTGTCCTTAGGTTAGTTGATTTCGTGAGAAGAAGCCATTTCTAATGGTGTGCTAATTTTCACCGTTATTTATGTTCTAAATTAACTGATTAACCCTAAG
>MNCI01003828.1:98157-121438 GCA_015680685.1 Gnetum montanum
CAGAACCCTGGAATACGCTACTGGGTTACCAAGCAGCCAATGCTCGTAGTTAAGTCGTACTCATGCGTTGCGGCAAGCAGTCGATTCCTTGATTAGCCGTACACGTCCGTAGACGCTCGTAATCAAGTCGTACTTGCGCGCACTAGGAAAGCAGTAAATAAACAACAATAAATCCATGTACTGCAAAGTTTATCCAATCAAGTTCTTCTTTATTGCCGTACACAACTTGGGTTCAGGTTTACAAGCTGCTCGAATAAAGAGCCGTTCACTCTAGGACTCCTACTGCGGGCACATGGGAAAAATTCTAACTCTGGAGTGATCAATCTGCCAGAGCTTCGCTATGCAAGATCTCCAATGAGTATCATAGATCTACCACCAAAGTTATCTAAACGATTATCTACAAATATTTCCTTAAGCCTTCGATCAATGCTGCTAAGAAATTTGCCACCTATGAAACTCACTTCATCTATAATAATATACTTTAAGTATTTGCATTTATTTTGCAACGATGCCAAAGTTGATGCAGCCAATGGTTTGTAATTTCTGATTCCAATCTTCAATGCAGAATGTACTGTAGTTGCATTAATATTATACTCTACAGCAGTAGTAGGGGTGAGCACCAATAAGCTATTCTTTGTCGATGAGCAAGTTCAACTAAATTATTTATGAATCATATCAATGAGATACGATTTTCCTGTGCCTACTGTACCTTGAATAATCATCAATAGAGAAGAAACTTCATCCATTTCGAATTGTTGCATACATAGATGACTAGTGATAATCTTGTAACATTTCTTTTGTTGAACTTCTAGAGAAGATATTTCCACCTTATTATTGTTATTTCTTAAATGTGTTATTATCCCATGTGATCTATGACCATGAAAAAAAGATGTAGCAATCTTTGCAACATCCTTTCTATCTCGATTTCTTAATCCAAGAATTTCGAGTTCACTTCATTGAAAATGAGCTGATGTAAGTAAATGTCAATTTAGTACTTCCAAATCATATTTAATACCATCCCGTCTTTTTAGAATAATATCTGTATACTGCCTCTCTTCCTCGCAAGCATGTTCAAACTCTTCATTGAATGTCTCCTCTTCCAATTCATAGATGTGTCAAACAGAAATCCATTTTAGTTCAATTTATTCATCATTTCTTCCTAGATCGTGTTTGACATCTCTAAAAGGATAGTGTAGTAACATTTGCGCCCAACAGTAATCTATCCATTTCTCCTCTCATACTCTTGGAGCTACTCTAAATTTTGGAAATGTTCTTACAATAACTGGTCGTAGTCGAGGCTTCCACACTGGTAGCTCTCTCTTATTCGAGATAAATGTAAAATATTTCATAGCATTCAACAATGAAACTCCATTCTTGGACCTTCTTGTAAGGAACTCACATTTTTCACGTGGAAACAACATTGGAAATAACATTGGAAGCATTCCAACTGTGTTGAACTCATTGATGGGTGACTTTGAAAGTGTTGGCCATTGTGCATAATCTGAACTTTCAACAGTTGGATTTTCTAACCAAGCTCTTACTAGATCAAGTTCTAAATTTTAAATAAAACCCAAATCTAAAAATAAAAAATTAGTTATTTTTTTAAAAAATCCTAAGGCACCCAATATGCGTTTAAATATAACCCAAACCTAAAAATAAAAATTAGTTGTTTTTTTAAAAAAACCTAAGGCACCCAATATGTGTTTAAATATAACCCAAACCTAAAAATAAAAATTAGTTGTTTTTTAAAAAAAAACCCTAAGGCACCCAATATGTTTTTAAATATAACCTAATCCTAAAAATAAAAATTAGTTGTTTCGCACCTGATAAGGTTTAACATTAATTACTATTTTCTATAATGCCTAGTTAATAACAATAATAAATAATGTTTTTTAAAACAAGGATTAATCGCAAATTAAATGTTCACTGGTAGCATAGGGACCCTAGAATCAAAATAATATTATAAAAAAAAACAGCGCTGCCATTATAATTTTGACTGATCTAAGTTAAGTCACCCTACTTTTTTATTATTTGCATTTCAATAAAAAAAATAATGATTTTCAAAGTGAATAGACATCGAGAACAATGCAAGAATAATACGAGGCATGTCAAGGTGGTCATTTCAATGTATATATACATTGAATTACATTTTTGGTACTTGCTAATAGTAGTATATTGTAGTTTTGGAGTATTCATCAAATCCATTGACTTCAACTGGTTGACACTATAGTGTGTTGTCCGAACCCTATTTAAAGATTGAGGCTTGTAGAACTAGTATTCCTACAGTAAGAGCGTTAGGAATATAGTAGACAAGGTTAAAATGAAGATGATGGATTTGCTGTATGTGCTATTGCAGGTGGCTATGGCTATGATTTGTGTCGTGGTGGTGTCCACGATGCTTAAATGGCTCCATTACTGCCGCAGCTGGTGCTGTTACTTGGTGAATTACAGCTACTACCTCCCGTTAGAGGAGCTCAAAGTTAACATAGAGGCCAACCTCTACTTCACGGCCAACCTACAACCAGTCATGGTTGACCACCTGGAACACCAGTGGTGCCTTCTCCTACACTTTGGTCTGGGTGAGGAAACCTACATCAACAAATTCATCTTCTCTAAAGATGACTACGTCAACCCCATCATGGAGGAAGCCCATGAAGAAGCTGAGGAAGCCTTCACGATGGTTTTGGATGATCTCTTCACCAAAACTAGCGTGAAATCGACACAAATCGGCATCCTCATAAAAAACATAAGCACCTTCAATCCAACGCCGTCGTCGGTGGCGTGGATCATAAACTGCTACAAAATGTAGGAGGACATCAAGTTCTTAAATCTCTTTGGCATGGGCTATGCTGCCAACTTAATTAGCATATCCATGGCTAGGGATCTGTTATCGCCGAGTCTCGAATCCTACGCCCTCATCGTGGAAACTGAAATCACCACAGTGAACTACAACTACCTTGGACGTGATCTTGTTCTATTTGTTGCAACTCTAAAGGATCTCCCCTTTGCTAAGCTTCTCTTCTTTGATCTCTGAGACGTTGTTGTCTTGCCCGGTTTAACTCACACTCTCTATCACCTGACATGATCTATATTTATAGGAATGAGAATGATGCAACCTTTCTAAACATATTACGTAACCTTTCTAAACGTATTTTTGTTTTGCAATGGACATAACCTTTCATAACACATCAGTGTTAGTCAACATTATGGAAAAAGTTGGCGTTACCGAAATATGACTGGTAATGGCCTCTCGGAAAGTCAACGTTATGGAGAAAGTTGGCGTTACCGAAATATGATTGGTAATGGCCTCTCGGAGAGTTAACGTTAGTCAGCGTTATGGACAAAGTTGATGTTACCAAAATATGAATGGTAATGGCCTCTTGGACAAATTAAAAAAAAGGCTAGAAGCCACATATTGGTCAAAAAGTAGCCTCGATGGCTCAGACATAATGAAATGGCATTCCATTTGGCTAAAACTCTCTCAGAGCTTCACTCTCAGCATCAAGAATTTCCACCAATGACTCTGGAATCAATCAATAAAGGAAAATAAATCATGATATCACAGAACCATCAAGTTTGATTTTGGTTAGGATGACAAATATTTCTTGGTAGTAATCAATATCTAAAGTTCATATTAGTAAAAAGAAAGAGTCTCATATAGTTCAACCGAAAAAGGTATGAGGCCCATGACTCAAAACAAAATATTCTAAAGAATTATGTGTGGCAAAAGTAGGAAACAGTTGTGATGAATAAGCCATGAGTAGAAGCCTTGACCCTCTAGAGATATTACCATATAACTTCATAGATTTGATTTAGAATGCTTACCCTCATAAAAAGATAAGCCAGTTATCCAAGTAAAATGATAGTGTCTAAAATCATGAAGGTTGTCAGAAAAAATTATAAACTGATCTCATATATCAAGGCAACTAACATGTTTTCCCCTTTGAATCCCCTTTGAAATCAGCTGTAACAGGTAGTTAACTTTTTTTTGACAAATATTCAGCTATAGCAATAGTCAAAACATGCAATCAACAAATCACAACATAATTCAGCTAAACTTGGCAATCAGCATAAGTCTAAAGCAAATAGATAGTCTAAATTTAGACACCAAGCATTAGTTATTTTAACCAATCAATTGTGAAAGATATTCAAAAAACATAACATACATAAATTATAACATATGGTACAATTAGAGAACATGTGGTACAATTAGACAACATGAATTTTAGTAAATGTTGTAAAATTTGGGTTGTATTTCATAAATTTGGTAGGCTCTTATCTAATTTAAATTTATATTTCTTCAGTATATCCCAAATGATTTTGACAATCATATCAGTGTGTACCAATAATATTTATTCATTTTAGGGCTTACATCACGAAAAACCTGAAACACCGTGAAAATTACGAGTCGGCCTCAGGCAAAGATTCACAGTTTAAGTGAGAACGCGCATTAGCTTTGTTCAAGGACAAGTTTACGCTCTATTACGCACGGCAGCATAATGAGCATAATAAGCTCCAAAACAGTTGAGGGCAGAGTCTGGAGAAACACAACAGTTTGACACTTTTTTGGTGGCGCATGAATAACTTGTCTTTACGCTCGTTACGCGTTGGTGCATATCATTGCGTATTTCATCACTGAGTTAGACATTGTTTACGCTTCGTTACGCATAGCTGCGTAGCGAGCGTAAGTTCGCCATTGTTTATACTTCGTTACGCACAGCTGCGTAGCGAGCGTAAGTTTGCCATTGTTTACGCTTCGTTACACACAGTTGCGTAGCGAGCGTAAGTTCGCCATTGTTTACGCTTCGCTACGCACAGTTGCGTAGTGAGCGTAAATTCGCCATTGTTTATACCGGATCACGCTCATACACGCAACACAACGCGAATGAGTGTGATATAGCCTGAAAGCAATTGAAGCATGCTCAGCACGTACCTGCTCTTCAACGCACAACACGCAAACGAGCATGTTGTGCGTAGTCACAGTCTGACTTAAAATGATCAAGTCAACGGAACCCAAAATATCCGGGATCCAAGTCATCAGGATGGGCCTTTTTCACGGAGCATCGCAACCTATAAATACTTTAGTTGACAAAGATACAGGGGTTGGCAAATCAAAGAAGCAGAAGCATTTTTCTGAATACCAGAGCACTTAGCACTTTGGAGCAGAAATACAGAGTACAACGCTTTGGGCAATTGTTGACAGTATCACCTTGCAGTTGAAGCAGAGTACAGTTCACTAGGAGCACCGATGACAGGAGTAATCGTTCTGCTGGGAAGACTCTATTGGTCAGAAACAATTGATCGGTAGATGTTAAAGCTTTGCCTTCCTTGCATCTCAGCCTTAGCCCACGAGATAGATCGAACTTCTGTTTGGATCGTTTTGCTTGTTGTTTTGTGCTTGCTTCACATTCAGTAACCGGGGACTCCCCAGTGTAATTTCTCATACAAAAGTATACATTTTCAAGTCAAAGTGCGGATCTCGAAGTTACGTGTTTCCCTTATGCCAACCTTTTTTTTATCGCGTTTAGTATTACCACCGTTGCAATCCGTCTACATCACTTTCCTCTCGTTTTTTTACGATTTCCCGAGTCAGATCGTTCTTACGAAATTTTTACTGGTTTACTGATTAGTAAGTCCCTGTCTGATCGACAAGACCGTTCAGGGCACCGTGGATTCGTTTTTCCAGCACGGCCCTCGCGCGGATCCGTGGCTAAAAATGTGTACGCCGAAATCTCTGTCGGTATTTCCAGCTGCCGACGTTTTCCGTCGCTACAGTTTTCTGGTGCTAGAAGGAGGGCTCTCAAGCTCCGATCCGAATATTTCAGGTAGCCCTGTTAGTGATCCATACCCTGAACCATAGACGTAATACCTCTAGGGAAGTCTACGGTCAATCGCGTGGTATAGATCGGTCGTAAGGGCGATTTATTTGAAATCCTTTAGGGTAGAAAGCCTTTTTGTGCTTTTGTTGCCAACCACCTTTCAGATCTCATTACCAGTTACCTTTAACTTCGTTGATCAATGGATTCCTTGTACACAGCCACAACTGCCGTGGCCCCTACCGATCTGGGTGTCGCGCCTGTCAGTGCTATGGCGGTCACAGGACCAGCTCTTAGCGCAATGGAACCTCAGGGACCATTGCGCCATTCATTGAGGCTTCAGGGAAAAGAACCTATTTTCACGGTTATAACCCTTGAAGAATACAACTTCATATGCGTTAAGATCCAGGCGAAGCTGAATCTCAGCCAAGCTGAAATCGAAGCAAAAAGAAACTTTGAGATGCTCGACTAGAGGGGCTATGATTTTAAGCCAACGGCTAACGACATAATCCCCCTGACCGAGCACCAACACGAAATTCTAACGCAGTTGGTTATGGCCAAAGGCCAAGGTTCATGGGCTACGCCAGAACCCCAACATGGGGGAGAGAAAGAGGACAAATTTGCGGCCCAGTCGAAGCATTCGTTCCATATTATGGAACCTTCGTTGCAGACTCTGAGCCCCCAAATGTATACAAATCCCACGTTTCCCTTCAATGGAGAGGCCGCACCTGTTGACCCAGTTGTGATCGCGCAGGTGTATTTCCCTGCCACGCCACAGGACAATGCGCAACCGTCGGGGTTGCAAACACAAATTCCGCACAATAACACGTGGGTGGTTCCATCACCACGGGTGCTTAGCATGCCGGCGGTGGTCCCGGCGACCACCGTGCCCCATTTCATCCCTCAGATGCAGTCTTACACTGCCTCGACAACTTGCCTCGCGCAAATGTTCCTGCCGCCTCCAACTCAGCAAAACACCGTAAACATACCACAGCAAGCCTTTGTTCAACACCCTGCAACGAGTCAGTGGATCAACCTCGTTGCACAACATCACTTGTCTATGGTGCATGGTGCGCAGTCTTCGGTAGCACCTGCGGCACAATTTTCGCAGGTGATTCCTCGATATACCTACCATTATTCCACATAGCAGGCAGGAGCCAACCTCCCGCCTCAGGCCGGTGGATGGTGGTCTTCGCAGGTCCCCCAGCCTGCAGGAATCCCTACTCCACCAGCAGCTAGCCAACCACTTCCTGCCTTCCAGTTTCCTAGGGCTACCCGTCCAGTCCAGCCTCCTACGCCCGCTGCACAGGCACCTCAGCCAACAGGCCTGGACCAAGCCTTCCAGCTTATCCAGACGCTTACCGAGGAGGTTCAACGCCTCAAGACTGCTGAGTCTGATACCATTCAGATCATGGACTTCTATCGGGACGACCCGATCGATCCGGCGGTCCTAGTGCTGTCGTTGCCACTAGGGATGTCCCTCCCTCATTTTACAAAGTATAATGGAGAGGGGAATCCCAACACCCATCTTGCCACTTTTAGGTCTGAATCTTTGTTGCTTCAACAGTGGCCGCATACGATTATCAGAGTCTTTGCGATGTCATTAATAGGGAAGGCTCTGGACTGGTATCGAGCCCTCCCACGCTCTTCCATCTCAACCTTGGAAGAGCTGTTGACTCAATTTGTGACCCGTTTCAAATACAACCTAAAACTGGAAGTCACGTTGGAATAGCTTATGGGGGTGAAACAAGACCCGCTCGAGCCAGTCCAAAAGTTTATACAGCGTTGGAATGCGACCTTGAATGAGATCCGTGACCCGATCGCGGACTCTCATCAATTGGCAATATTCAAGGGAGCAGTCAATGACTTTATTAAGTCCAAGCTGTATTATCTTTCCCCTGGTGATATACATCAGGCCTTCGCCCAGGTTCGAAGTATCCAAGATGCTGCGGAGGCCAGCAAAGACCCAGCATATGTTGCCTACAAAAACACACACAACAAAGCCAAGGACAAAGGCAAGGCAGTGACAACGACGGTAGCCGCACTGACTGAGAGCGCGAAGAATAAGAATAGGAAGGTGCCTACAACAGTGCCTCCTGAGGCCACGGCCGGTGCCAGCCCTAGCCAACCCACGACTGCCCCTGAAGGCTCCCCCCAGCCAAAGCGAAATTTTGAGCGAAAGGATCGTTCAAAATATGCGGGTTTACCTGTAAAGCATTCAACCTAAGAAGGTGTCCGAGGAGGCCCTGAAGCGTCACAGACGTCACTGTGAACTGCTGAAGGACCCCTCTTTAGCCCTGCCTAACGAGCCAGCAGTCCCGAGATCTTTCAAGCTGGACCGCTTCTGTGACTACCACCAGATGTGTGGTCACGACACGGATTATTGTTAGGCGTTGAAGGACGACATTCAACGCATGATCAACGAAGGTCATTTAAAGTTAGATAGCAGTAACCCGACGTGGGCAGAAAACCAAACGCTGCATGTGTATAAGGACCCATTGAACGCAAACTATGATCCCTATACAATCACTGTGGTAACTACGAACGGTGAGCCGAAGGGTCTGCCACGGTAACCTTTTGTTTTGCGTGTGCCCGCCAGCTCACCAAGGGGGTCAACTACTTCATCAGTAGCCAGGGGGGTCTCACGGCCACCTTTCATCATACGGGCACCTTCCCAAGTACGCCCTCAGTCACGCGCTAACACTCAAGCTGCGGCTCCGTCCGCGCCCACACCTAGAGCGCCCTTTATTATCAGGGCGCCAGAACCACGACCTGCTCCTCTCACGCAGGGGCAGACCTCCGGTCAAAATAACGCACCATCCCCTCCTGAAAGAAAGGAGGGGAGCATTTCAATGAACACAACAAAAGACCACCTTACGCTCGACTTCCCTAAGCCCAGGCCCCTGGCCTCTGTGCCTTTGTCTGTGCCTCAGAAGCAGGCTAAAGGCGCAGAAACGCAGCCACCTTCTCTTGACAGAAAAAAGAACAACCCTCCCACTAACACCGCTCAGCCTCGAGAGATCCGTCTCTTGGGCCGAATGGAGGAAGACAAGGGAGATAAACAACCCAGCCGAGAGAAGGACCTTCTCGATGCATTCACGTAGGTCAAACAAGCTCTTAAGCAAAAGAACACAACGTTGAGCCTGTACGACCTACTGATGACTTCTCGAGAACACCGTGAGGCTATGGTATGTATGTTGACATCCATATCAGTGGATGCCAGCCTGCCGGCAGAAGAGGAAGCGATATACGCTATCATGTTTCCTTCCGAAGCTGAGCAGCCCAAGCCTACCTCGTTGACCTTCCTCGATGAGTCTGTCAAAGATGACCCGGAGAAAGGTCAAGTAACAACTGAGCCTATGTTCATTACTATTCGGGTCGGCTAGTACCGGATCCGGAGAGTACACGTGGATGATGGCGCGGCTGCTAACGTCGTTCCTTATTCCATAGTGGATAGGTTGGGATTGGTCGACCAGATCACTCCCACGACGACAGCCTGCGTGAAATCGTTCAACGGAGCACGGGTTCAAGTTAAGGGGATGGTGCGTATTGAGTTTGTGGCGGGGGATCAATTCCCAATGGAAGCCACATTCTTAGTCATCAAGGAGATGCCTGGCTTTAACTTGATCTTAGGGAGGTCGTGGTTAGCCCAGCTGCGAGCGGTCTCGTCGCCGATACATCAAGAGATACACCTGCCCTACGCCGGAGGGGAGGTTATCATACGTGGCGACGAGATCACGCCAAAGACCGTCAACAACATTGAGGAAGAACGGGGCTTGGAGATTGAAACGACTGACGATCAGCCACATCACCAAGTCCCTGAATAAGCCAACAACAATGACAACGGTCTAGCCTGGGCTGACTTGCCATTCCCGGATGACAGCGTAGAGGAGTCAAACTGCAAGCCTCCTCGCCCTTACGCAACGTTTAACATAAAAGCCGCTAGGAGACAACTGCGTATCGACGGTTGAACAAAGGTCTTCTGCGCGCATCAATGTGAGTTAGCACATTCTCCATCCAACAGCTCCTCTTGTGTCAATGTACTTTTACGCCACATTCATTTTCCGTGTTTACGCTCGCCATTTTCGCGTGTTTTATTGTGCCTACCGCATTTACTTCTTTGCATTATTTTACGCATTTACACGGAATATATTCATTCATGCAACTGGCCTACAACGGCCTTAAACTAGTAGCTAGTTCACGTAGTTTGGCCTGCAACGGCCTTAAACTAGTAACGCCGAATTACGCATTATCACCATCTACACTTTCTTTACTTTACGCTTGTGGCCCGCAAAGGCCTTAAACTAATCATCTAAGATCAACCTATTCACACTGTTACACGCAATCACGCAACTGGCCCGCAATGACCTTAAACTAGTAGCTAGTTTACGCAGTTTGGCCCACAACGGCCTTAAACTAGTAGCTATTTTACGCAAACTCATATGTCGGCCCGCAATGGCCTGAAATTAGTTATGCTCTATCATTATCACTTAGGTATAATTACGCTCACACTCTATCAAAAAAAAACACAAAATAATAAAAAATAGGTAACTGACATTTAACACATTCACCAAGTTTTATAACATGTCTTTCCAGTTATTTGTAAGATGGTGCTGCGCTCAGCGTTAAAAAAATTATGCGTAAATTATAATTACGCATTTCCCCTGCTACCACTGTCGCCGGTATCTCTTAATTCCAGGTCTAACCCCAAAAGGTCGTCCTTCAGTGGGCCATCGTTCCTGGGAATTATGCCTTCATGAAAGATTATCCCTTCATGAGGCTCTCGTTCTGGCGTTGGCCCTACCGGAGGACGCTCTTCACGGTTGCGTTCCTCCTCCGCTTCCGCGGTTTCTTCTCCTAGCCCTTCAGCTGGAGCATGTTCCCTATCTTCTTCTGATACCTGAACACGAACATAAAAGAAGAAATTAGAATAGACAACGCTAGTCAGAAAATTTCCCAACCAAGTCATGCGTAAACTTACTCGTGACGGCCCAACTTTTGCGGCAAAGGGAAGCTTATCCAGATCAGCCCACAGGCACTGCATAATCTCATCCTCCATCAGGTCTTGCCACACATCTTTGCCCACGACAGCTCCTGCTTTCATCTTCCCTTTCTCCACGCTGCTTCAGCTGGGTGGATCCGGGTAAAAGGTAGGGGTTGTAGCCTGATTCCCAGGGAAAGTGATTACCCTCTCCGGGGACGCAGTTACAGTCACCTGTTCTTCAAAATTCTTGAAAGCTTCGGATGCTCCGATGGTGTCCACAAAAACCTCCAGGGATCGAGCTTTAACGGCGGAATCGCGGTAGCGTTTTCGATAGGCGGCACTTTCCCTTTTATACAGGTACTTATGGTCCTTCTCTTTTTGCCCCCACTCCTGTACGCTGGCGCAGTAGTCCCTCCAGTCCTGGCTTTTCTGAGCCAGGAGTTCAATTTGCATCCTCTGCTCTACTAACGACTGACTGGTTTGTACGCTATTCTTAATGGCTGTCCAGTAACGGGAATGATCAATAACAACAGTACACCAGTCTTCGTCTCCCGTCACTCGAGCCTGTAGGAATTCGTACCTTGCCCTTAGGTCTTCGTTTTTTCCACAAGCTTTCGTTAACATTCCTGCTTTCCCATACGGAGCGTGCCGAGCATAACGCACATTTACGCATTTCCTCATAAATGTGGCGTGGCATGACTGCCCCATCAGATGGGGGCTCCGCTGTGTCCAAATAAATGGGCTCCGCGGGATCCCATCGGAGGTCAGCTCCTAACAGAAAAACAAGCATCAATATGGATGAAACATTGCTGAGACATCATGTTGTAACCTCATTGCAGCTATAACTTACCAGCACCAGGTTCGACGTGTTCCAGACGCTCGATCATGTCACTGACGACGCCTTCCATAAAGGCAAATTTGTCGGGGAAGTCTCGCCACATTTTGCTCACAGCAGCAGACGTAGACGCATCTTCTTCCCCTGTAGCGTAATTTGGTTAGACACCCCATCTATTAATAGATCTTTCGAACACGCTAACGCACTCATTACCTCTGCCGGCGACAGTAGCGATTTCATCAACATCTTCCGTATCTTTTTCCCTTTCACGCACTTGAGCCTATGCGTCTCTGGTTCCAGTGGCTGGGGCCTCCTCACGCACCCCAGCCTGTACGCGGCTTTCGCTAGTAGTTGGGGCCGTCTTACACACTGGAACCTGCACACAGCTCATACTAACAGCTGGGGCCTCTTCCTCCAAAATTGAGGCCCCTTCCCCACGGCTCAATACCATCGCCCCTGTCTCAGGGGTTAGCTGCCCAACCATTTTTGCTGTTTACACCATTGCATGTTAGCATATAATTCCAGACCATTTAAATAAAGCATCGCGTACTACAATCTCTTCACGCTTACCAGGCGGAGGCTTGTTCCGCTGCACCTTGATCCCAACAGTTTGGCCCGCATCGCCCCCAAGAGCCTCGGCTATGCGGAGCCTCTTCCGCCGAGCTGCCAGTTCCACAATCTCCTCCGCCAGGCGTTTCCCTCGCGAGGCATCGCCGGTATAAGTGGGCATTATCCCGCTTACGCTGTCGAGGCCTTTTACTTGGGGCGCCGCCAAGCCTTTAGTTGTTACAGACAACGACTCCCCGATCCCTTCCGGCGGATCCTGCCCACGGGTGGTGCTGAGAATGTGAGTTATCCAGGGTCTGGATAGCTCGTCTCGGTCCTGCTGTACCCAGACCCCATTCCTTTGGATAACCAGAAACTCGGCAAACCGCCAGAGGCAAGCTATAAAAAAGGCGTAGTGCAAGTTGAAGTGGGACTCGAGCTTCTTGCGAAGTTTGACCATTTCACTGCGAAGTCCCTTGGCCAAATGGCTTGCCCAATCGAACCGGGCTCCCTCCTCCAGAACCTCTCGCATAATACGGGTCTATTCTACCAAAAAGAACCTAGCCTGTGAGAGGGTTTTGGGAAAAGCCCGGGCCCGAAAGAGGGGATAAAGTGTCTTGGCGGTCCCCATCTCGAATTTTTCACAAGGAAACCCCTTGGTCTCTTTTGGGATCCTCACCCACTCCTTCAGAAATTCCTCGACTCTAGGGCTCCTCTTGGTCTTCGCCTTTACGAGAAGGCCGTTCGAGGGAACGCCAAACAGGTCCGAGAAGAGCTGAGCGTTAATATCGAAGTCTACACGCACGTTATGCACGCGCGTGCAGAAACGATCCGCTTTCTCGCTGAAGGAGTTGACCAAGGCTATCATTTCGCTGGCGGGGACATCAGGGGTCGCAGCCAAAAATAGGTGTATTAGCCCTGCTGCCTGGACCTCAGTGGTCACCGCGACTGGAGCCGCCGAGTGCCCAAGCCAACGCTGTGCCTCCTTAATGTCCCCGTAACGGAAAAGAACATCGCTCGCGTCGCGGGGAAATCGTAAGGGTAATCTCCCGGGATTCCCTGACTAAACAGTACAAAACACGTAATAACTAGAAACGCTATTACACAATATCCATGACTCGCAACCATACGCATAACATTAAAACACGCGGTGGCCTTACCAGGTCCGAAGGGCAAAGGGAATGGTGGTAGGTCCCTCTGTACGTCCTGAACCGTAAAGGGGGAATCTGCGACCCAGTCATCATGCAGCCACCCGAGTTCCTGACACTGCTTAAAAGGACGCTCGTAACAGGTGTGATACTCGTGCATCTCATGGCCAATTTGCCTTATAACACCGGCATACACGTTGTTGGTCGCGGTAAACTCCATTATTGCCGTTTCGGCCCAGGCCAACGTATCACCGTCGCCAATTAACATGTTATCATGTATAAAAAACCTGTACCATACAGCATAGGTTTAGCTTATATTTAGCACATAGACTCTTCTTACATTTTACATAGGCAATAGACATTGTAACAATGACAAAAACAACATGATTGGCAGAATTTACTTACCCGCCTGCGTAGTACACCGTGCCTTGAGGGTTCTGGAAGTAAGTTGAAACATGGCGAGCCACGAACAGCATGTTATATGCATGGTAACAGCTGAAACGGGCCATGTCCCAGATCCAGTATAAGCTTCTCAGACCTCGGGCGCTGAGCTCTTGGTCCTCAGGATGACCCGTGTTGATAGCCCCGTCTGTCAAGTAAGCCAGAATCCCCTCTGCAGATCCCGCCAACAGGTGTTCTAAAATGGCACCGGCAACATCGTCGGTCACGTTAGACCACACAATGATGCTGAAGTTACGCAGTAAGAATTGCAGAAACTCCAGCGCCCCCTTTCAGAACCAGATGGCCTTCCCCTGCACTCACGTATGTGGAGTGGGGACATTGGGAACGATGGGGTTTATCCAGCACAAAACCCCAATGAGGTCTAGCACAATCAGAATGGGTTTCAACACGACGCTGTACAGAAAAACACGCTACGTCAATAAACGCCTAGATTTACAGACAAATCATTTATACAGAAATGTTATACATCACAGCCATCTACGCGGAAATCACTCAAACCCTTGCAACAACGCAAGGTCCGTCTCTGACGACGGCGATAAATGCAACTAGATCAAACCCTTGCTATAACGCAAGGTCCATAATTCAAAACAAAAGAACGCTGTGTAGCAAAAACACGGAAATAACACGAGCGTGCAAGGAATGTCCTACCGGTTCAAAGGTGTTGGGTTGCGCACTTCGACCAAGGCCTGTTGAACGTGTTCCAGATTCCCTTGTATCTCGTCGATTTTAGCCAATTTGGCGTTCTTCTTCTTTGTCTTGGGCGCCATTGTCACAGCCTTAACAATTCCACAGTTCTGCACCTTCAAATTTTCTGCTCTCCTTGCTCTTGCTAGGTAATGCTTACGAATTTGAAATCACGATAGCCAGTAGTCCGTTCTAACCGAAAAACACCTTATTTATATGCAAAGCTCGCCGACTTAACATCCGATTACAGTGGGACCTTCCTCAAACGGATCCCAAAAATCAGGACATTAATGCAACTCGTATCACACGCTCCACTGTCCGAAATGACGTTAAACTACCACATCTTATCGCCTCATAATCGGGTTACATTGATTACAGCTTGTCTATAATATTCAAAATCTAGTTAGCCTTCCACGTTCAGCGACATCACGTCACTTGTCTCCTAACCATTTACGCTCTTGCCGGTTTTGCAGGACAGACGGAGAATGGACGCCACAGTTTTAGCACCCTTAACCTTGACAGGCCCATACGGGAAATTAATTAGACAGTTTGACTCCACGCTAGTAAACGTTAACCTTCCTTTAGAAAGCGTAATCATAGTTGCATCGGAGACGTCCCCAGAACGGCCAGAACAGTCAACGTGCACGCTAGACCTGGAGGCTGGAGACATAACCGAGGACCCCCTTTGTGAGGTCCCTATCGTTACGCACAAGGGTGAGGCTAAAACACTCAAAGTCAGTTCTTTGTTAGACGAAAAAATGCACAACGCTATAAAACAGGTCCTGCAAGACAACATTACTTTCTTTGCATGGTCATACGAGGATATGCCTGGGTTAGATCCCAGGTTAATCCAGCATAATATTATTCTAGATCCACAGATTAAAGCGGTTCGGCAAAAGGCACGTAAAATCAAGCCAGAGATCGCGCTAGCTATGCGTGATGAAATCACCAAGCTATACCAGGCTGGTTTCATCCGTGCAGTCGATTACTCAGACTGGGTATCTAACATTGTGGTCGTGCCAAAGAAGACTGGAAGCATACGCATCTGCATAGACTTCCGAGATTTGAACAAGGCCACAATCAAGGATAACTTCCCGTTACCGAGTATTGACTAGCTAGTAGATACAACAGCTGGGCATGCGCTTCTGTCCTTCATGGATGGCTTTTCAGGCTACAACCAGATTCGCATTAACCCAGAACATCAATTGACCATGACGTTCATGACACCTTGGGGCACCTTTTGCTACACTATGATGCCTTTTGGCCTGAAGAACGCCGGAGCCACGTATCAACGGGCCATGACATACATCTTCAGCGATTACCTCCTAGGAAGGCTGAATGATTACGTAGACGACATAGCTGTTAAGTCTTTGAAGTCGGAGGATCATTCAGGGGACCTAGAGTTAGTCCTTAAAAGATGCTCCAAATATGAGCTCCGACTTAATCCAAAAAAGTGCATATTCGGAGTTAAAACCGGACTCATGCTGGGGTTTGTGGTATCGGAAACTGGCATACGAGTTGACCCTGATAAGGTCAAAGCCATTGTCGAGCTAACACCTCCCACAGACCTCAAGCAATTACGCGGGCTACAGGGACGCTTACAATTTATACGTAGGTTCATTTCGAGGTTAACCGATAAATTACACCCTATGCAACACTTGCTTAAAAGGGGGTTAACTTCGAATGGACCGATGATTGCCAGCTTGCGTTTGATAGTCTAAAACAGGAATTGCAACATCTACCAACGGTTTTCCCGCCACAAAGGGATTTGCCATTTTACATATACCTCGCAACTTCGAACGTAGCAATAACATCGTTACTTTGTCAAAAGAGGGATGATGGGTTGGAAATGCCTATCTACTACTTAAGTCACGCTCTATGTGCGTACGAAAAAGGGTACAACGACGTCGAGCGTAATTTCTTAGCATTAGTTTTTACACTTAAGAAATGTAGGCATTATCTTTTTCGTAGTCAAGTTAACGTCATCTGTAAAAATAACATTCTTAGAGCCATTACGCATAGCTTGTACGAGAGTAGCAAAATAGCTCGCTGGAAGGCTATCATGGCAGAATTTGATCTGCACTATATTGGCCAATCATCCACGAAAGGCCAAGCGATAGCTGACCAATTAATAACTTCACCAATTAACAATCAAGCAACCATAGAGCCAGAGTTCCCGGACGAAGATATACATAGTCTAAGCCCTATCTTGACAGGCCGCGAGGCAACGTTGTATTTCGACGGAGCTTCAACCACTGGAGGTGGTAGTGCTGCCACGGTTATCACGCTATCGCCTGAGGATGTGCGTCTACACGCTTATCGCTTGACCTTCCCTTGTACGAACAATGTAGCAGAGTACGAGGGGCTCCTCAGGGGATTACTAACTACCGGTGAACTCGATGTTCAACACCTGGCGGTTAGGGGCAATTTGATGCTTGTCATAAATCAAATCACTGGAGTCTACGCCTGCAAGGCTGTACATTTGCAGCCTTACTGCGATCAGGCTAAAGATCTTCTGAGGCAATTTACGACCTTCGACGCCCAGCACGTGCCACGCACTACCAACACGCTGGCCGACGCACTGGCCACCCTGGCTTTACACGTGCCTTCACACCTGTTCAACACCTGCCCTGCATTAATTACAGACTGTGCAGACCCTATCATTCAGGTGGGGCAAATCTCCTCTGTTCTCGAGGAAAGCACGCTTGAATGGTACGATGACATCAAAGCTTATCTTTTACAGGGTGAGTTACCCTCTGCATTAACACACGCACAGAAAGACGCAATTCGTAAGCGGGCCAGGCAGTACGTCATCATTGGAGACAGCACTCTCTGTAGATGCTCTTTTGATGGCGTGCTACTTACTTGCATCGACAACGACCAAGCGCAGCGTATAGTTGGCGAAGTTCACGAGGGACTGTGCGGCGGCCACGTAGCACCACGAGCTATGGCCCTAAAAATCCGTCGCTTGGGGTACTACTAGCCACGCATGGAAAAAGACTGTCTAACGAAGGTTAAAACCTATGACACGTGTCAGCGTCACGCAAATCTTATACATGTATCACCCACAGAATTGCATACAACGCAGATAACATGGCCATTTCAATGATGGGGACTGGACATCGTAGGATCTATCTCGCCAAAATCTTCCGCAGGTCATAGCTTCATTATTACCGCTACTGAGTATTTTACGAAGTGGGTAGAAGCTATCCCCCTGCGAAAAATCACATCCCAACAGGTTTGCCATTTTATCTTAGACAATATAGTAACCAGATTTGGTCTCCTGATGACTATTGTGACGGACAATGGGCCACAGTTTAGTAGCACGGAAACCAAATCCTTCTACGAAAACCTGAACATTAGACAATCCTTTTCTTCCCCTTATTACCCGCAAGCGAATGGTCAAGTTGAAGCCTCAAACAAAATAATTGTCAATCTACTCAAGAAAATGCTCGATGGCAACAAAAGGTGGTGGCATGAACAAATCCTCTATGTGCTGTGGGCATATCGTACTACGTGTAGGACGGCTACAGGTAGTACGCCCTATAGCCTAGTGTATGGGTCTGAAGCAGTGCTGCCTCTCGAGTTGCAAATCCCTTCTTTGAGAATGGTCCTTTCCGCAGTTATAAATGAGGCTCAACACATCGAGTCTCAGATCGCAGATTTGGATTCAGTGGAAGAGAAGTGGATACAGGCTCTTGAAACGATTGAAAGATATCAAGACAGACAGCGACAAAAACATCACCACAACCTTCAACAGCGACCGATCAAGAAAGGATACCTTGTTCTTAAGGCTGTGCGTGAACCAGTAAGCAAGTTCTCTGCAAACTGGGAAGGCCCTTTCTTGGTGATCGACGTATACAGCAACGGAGCATTCAAATTAGCAGACGTCAACGACAACGAATTAGCAAACCCTGTGAATCATGTATACTTGAAGCAATATTACATCTAGCAGCATCTACGGTGTCGAAAACAGGTATGGCATCATTCGTCCGCTACGATGTAAAACTGGCATCACTCGTCCGCTACGACGTTAAATTGGCACTGAGGGTCTGCCATGACGCTAAACTGGCATTCCTCGCATGCGTCCGCCATGATGCTAAACTGACAAATTACCATCATCCGCTACGACGCAAAACTGGCAATGTTGTACAGGTCCGCCAAGACAAAAAACTGGCATCGCTTGCGCGCATCCGCCATGATGCTAAACTGGCACAGGTACGTAGCTATCTGCTGAGACGTAAAACCAGCAAAGAGCTGTCCCTGGGCCATGATGCGAAACTGGCATCCACAGCATGGTCTGCTGAGACCATAAATCAGACATACCACCATCCGCCACGACGTAAAACTTGCACATCTCGGTTTGCCCGGACTTTAAACTGGGACCATGGTCTGCTGGGACTTAAAACCAGTAACGGCAGTCTACCAGGACTTAAAACTGGGACTTACATGTTACCGCCATCCAAATCAAGCGAGCATGATCATCTTTGTATAGCTTCACAACAGATGGGGTGGGATATTGGGACAATCCTAGTGTTCCCACCCCGCTGGCATCCTACTGATTCCTCGGACAAGCTGAGCGACATCTTACTGATCCCTCAGAGATGCCATCGCTGCACCCACTGCAGCGGTGGTACCTCTGCGGGTTTGTCTCGCCAGCCGGAGCCTCAACGAAATCCTCATCGACAGCGACTTCGGCAATCGTCGCCAATCATCGCCATCGGACGCCGGCTTCGCAAATACATCTGGTTGGTTCCCTGTACAACCAGTCAACTGCATTGTGTCTGATGCCTGTTGGCGAAGATATGCAGATCCAATCGTCAGGATTGGCGGCTTCGACCGCATGCTCTGGCTTCTTCTTTATGGCCTCATCACTCCATCTCGCATCAAACGATGCTCGTTTCAACAATCTCGCCTCCTGCCCGCCTGAGCGATGGTGCCCTCTGTTTTCTGCTATGGTTGCAGGTTACTTGCGTCAGAGGATGTCGTTCAAAAAGATGCGTCCATCTGAGCGGTGAAGTACAACAACATGTTGAAATGGCTGCTCAGATTTGCCCGACCACTTAGCTCTGCACACCTATACCTTCACAATCCTACCCTTAGCACTTGTTCCCTTCATTCCCACCACCTGGTTCCCATACGCAAAACCCACATACGCGAGTATTCATTTTCCGCACTCACGCTAGCAGAGACATCGCAGAAGTGATGCGCCATGCTCCTTTTGCACGCATTCCTGCTACAATATGTAACAGAGAAATCTCAGATTGACGCGCTACGCTCGTCTGAAAGCATTCCTGTTGCCATAAACGAACGTACGTTTCTGTGCGTACGAGCGTATTTCATGTCCCTACCCTCATAACTCATTGTACATCTTCCCAGAACCTGTTTCCAGTTATATCCATCTATCTCCCATACCTTCCAGCTTTGCTCTTTCATGTTGATAGGGCAACACTTGAGTAGCCATGGATGGGCATTGTTCTTGCTTCTACCAATCCGGTGTTTCGCATTCTTTGTCGACGTCTTTCGGGTAAGCCCTCCAACCGTCAACAAAGAGGGGTCATTGAAACACTGTGAAAATTACGAGTCGGCCTCAGGCAAAGATTCGCAGTTTAAGCGAGAATGCGCATCAGCTTTGTTCAAGGACAAGTTTATGCTCTATTACGCACGGCAGCGTAATGAGCGTAATAAGCTCCAAAATAGTTGAGGGTAGAGTCTAGAGAAACACAACAGTTTGACACTTTTTTGGTGGCACATGAATAACTTGTCTTTACGCTCATTACGCGTTGGTGCGTATCATTACGTATTTCATCACTGAGTTAGACATTGTTTACGCTTCGTTACGCACAGCTGCATAGCAAGCGTAAGTTCGCCATTGTTTACGCTTCGTTACACACAGCTGCGTAGCGAGCGTAAGTTCGCCATTGTTTACGCTTCGTTACGCACAGTTGCGTAGCGAGCGTAAGTTCGCCATTGTTTACGCTTCGCTACGCACAGTTGTGTAGTGAGTGTAAATTCGCCATTGTTTATACTGGATCACGCTCATACACGCAACACAACGCGAATGAGTGTGATACAGCCTAAAAGCAATTGAAGCGCGCTCAGCACGTACCTGCTCTTCACATGCACAACACGCAAACGAGCATGTTGTGCGTAGTCACAGTCTGACTTAAAATGATCAAGTCAACGGAACCCAAAATATCCAGGATCCACATCATCAGGATTGTGCCTTTTTCACGGAGCATCGCAACCTATAAATACTTCAGTTGACAAAGATACAGGGTTGGCAAATCAAAGAAGTAGAAGCATTTTTCTGAATACTAGAGCACTTAGCACTTTGGAGCAGAAATACAGAGTACAGCGCTTTGGGCAATTGTTGACAGTATCACCTTGCAGTTGAAGCAGAGTACAGTTCACTAGGAGCACCGGTGACAGGAGTAATCGTTCTGCTGGGAAGACTCTATTGGTCAGAAACAATTGATCGGTAGACGTTAAAGCTTGGCCTTCCTTGCATCTCAGCCTTAGCCCACAAGGTAGATCGAACTTCTGTTTGGATCGTTTTGCTTGTTGTTTTGTGCTTGCTTCACATTCAGTAACCGGGGACTCCCCAGTGTAATTTCTCATACAAAAGTATACATTTTCAAGTCAAAGTGCGGATCTCGAAGTTACGTGTTTCCCTTATGCCAACCTTTTTTTTATCGCATTTAGTATTACCACCGTTGCAATCCGTCTACATCGCTTTCCTCTCGTTTTTTTATGATTTCCCGAGTCAGATCGTTCTTACGAAATTTTTACCGGTTTACTGATTAGTAAGTCCCTGTCTGATTGACAAGACCATTCAGGGCGCCGTGGATTCGTTTTTCCAGCACGGCCCTCGCGCGGATCCGTGGCTAAAACTGTGTACGCCGGACTCTCGGTCAGTATTTCCAGTTGCCGACGTTTTCCATCGCTACAAGACCAATTTTAATCAAATTTAGGGTTTTGCATCTTCCATCCCACCTAATGGGCTACATTTGTTGTGGAAAAAATTGCATGAGTAAATTTGTAATGTTTAGTAAATTTTTTCTTTGTAAGGATTTTAATGCTCATGTTGGACAAAGTTAGATGAAAATGCTTGATTGGAATTCTCAATTAAAGTTTAGTGGATAGCTCTATTTAGTTTACAAAAGGTCATCTACTTAGTATAGTACAAATCATAAGGGTATTCATTTCCTAGAGTAGGGTAGTTTCTTTGATTATTTTTAATCCTTAATAGCATCAACAAATTTCCTTATTCCTCCCATTTTACCTTTACTAGACACCAAAATAACTCTATGATGGGACGCAATAGCGCATGGTATCGCATGGGCCGTGATATCACGTCTTCCCCTACGATATTGCGTATGCGATATTGTAGCACATTGCCAAATATATAAATAAGAGGTGGCTCTCCCTTGTTTCATAGTTTAGGCCTAGACCGTAGTGAAACACTGGTAGTTTTTCCTCTCCAGAGATAGAATAATTTCCATGTGCCCGTAGTAGGAGCTCCAAGGTGAACAGATCTTTATTCGAGCAAATATTGTACCTAAACATAAGTTTGTGTACGGAAATAAAGATGAATTTCTTGGATAAACCTTGTAGTGCATGGACTAAGCTAATTAGGATTTCAATTACTGTTATTAGCCAATTAAATCTTCTCAACCGTTCTCCCATAGTTAAATGCATTCAGTACAACCGCTTCGAGCACGTGCGTTACGCTTGGTAATCCCAGCAATGACTAGCATTTGGTAACGAAGGTTTCATTGGTCCAAGGTGTGAATGGTAAGTGGGAATGGATGCTGATGCTAGGTTAATTAAGGCTTAGTTAGTTAGTTAAAGTTAGTTAATTAGTCTCTTCATCCTTCACCACTTAGCATAGGAGATAAAATAGAAAAGACATAAAAATCACATGCCTCAGACTTACTTAATCATACAACCATGACAAATACAAGTAAGTCTGGGAAGACAACAAATGATTAACCTTAAGTGTTCCATAAGGTGTGTAGGCACTTAGTCTACAGAGTTTGACTAGATCGCACATGTAACACTCGTATTTGTATGGTTGAGTGTAGGGGGTACCTCGTCACTCATCATTGGCATCGTTGTCGGGGACTAAGTTATTTGTGTGCTAAGTAGAAAATAGGAAATTATCCACATCATTGGGAGCTTAAATGAACCCTTAGGATTAATTAAATGAAAAAATTATATAACGGTTAATCAGCACACCGAATAAGATACAATGTCTTCTTCTTCTAACAAAAGCACTTCACCACCTAGGGATCATACAAGAAACAGTCGGTAGTCCAACATATATAATCGAGAACCACTAGTTCCTCAACAACATTGAGTGGTATATATTCATCCTGATGAGTATATACCTAATTTTCACTTTTATCCTCCATCAGAATGAACAGCTGCATTGGCAAGATCTGCAAGGTAACATAGTGTTACCCCCAGATCGTGCAGTCCCTAACATGCTCCTTTGTGCTCTTGCATAGATAGGGATGACACAGCTATACGCTGAATACGTTGTAGGTGATTTCAACACAAGGGACTACTATCCCACAAAAGCACAACATTTAAGGGACTCGTGGCAGGAGAGCCACCATACATTGTTGAAGGGCAAAGGGGTCCCACACATCCTAAGCGAAATTGGAGATGGTGAACCAGTTATAACAAGTTCTCTATCGAATGATGTTCCCCCTCCTAGCAATGGTAAGGAGGTGGGGTATCAGAACTTACGCTCCATGATACACAACCTTGGTTCTGATCCCCATGAACACCAAGTGTT
>MNCI01003829.1:349-42960 GCA_015680685.1 Gnetum montanum
CTTTGTGAGTGTCCTGGGAAACAACTTGAGTTTCTACCACTCGTTCTCTATGTTCTGCAAGGCGCAGGCATCATGGAATGCGTATAAATGATGTTGCGGATCAGTGTTGTATCCCCCTTCAAAGCGTGGGATATTGTTCATGTCTAAACGCTTGATCTGACTATCTTTTAAATGCCTTGTTGGTATTCTCACTGCCTCTGTTATATCGAGCATACTTTGGGTGGCAAGTAGGGATTCATCATGATCGTCTCTTTCATGATGTCTATGGTGTCTACGTTGTTCCCTACTTTCCCTTCGTTCATGCCCTTGTTCTCTCTTTCGACTATCTCGTCAAGGTCTCTCATTTCGCCTACCTCTATCCTCATCGTTATGCTCTTGATGGCTGTGCCCAGATGTGGAAGGGAAGGATGAGTGATGTGATGAAGGAAAAGAAGAAGGAGAACCATCGCCATGACGATGTTTCTTGCCTTCTTTTCTGTCGCTTTGGCCCCGATCATGATGACAATCAGAGTGCCCATCCTTGTTATATGTTGTTGTTCCCTCAGTGAATAGTTGGTGTTCACGGGGATCAGAACCAAGGTTGTGTATCGTGGAGCGTAGATTCTGATACCCCACCTCCTCACTATTGTTAGGAGGGAGAACATCTTTCAACAGAGAATCCATTATGAGTGGTTCACCATCTTCGATTTCACTTAGGAGGTGCGGGACCTCTTTGCCCTTCAACAATGTATGTTGGCTCTCCTGCCTTGAGTCCCTCATATGTTGTGCTGCTGTGGAATGGTAATCCCTCATGTCATGATCTCCTACAACGTATTCAGCATATAATTCTGTCATGTCGATCTATGCCAAAGCACGGAAAAGCATTTTGGGGACTCCACGATCCGGAGGTAACACAATGTTACCTTGCAAGTCTCTCCAGCGCATCTGTTCATCCTGATGGAGGATAAAAGTAAAGTTTGGTATGTACTCATCGGGATGAGTATATACCACTTGGTATTGTTGAGGAATCGGCAGATTTAGGTTATGTGTTTTTGATTGCCGACTGTTCTTTGTATTATCCCTAGGTGGTGAATTGCTTTTGTTAGAAGAAGACATTGTTATTTATCGGTGTGCTATTTTACCGTTATAAAATTTTTCTTTTAATTAACCCAAAGGTTCATTTGAGCTCCCAATGATGTGAGTGATATCCTATGTTCTACTTAGCGCACAAACACTTAGTTCTCAGCAACGGTGCCTATGATGAGTGGCGAGGTACCCCTACACTCAACGATATGAATACGAGCATAACACACGTGATCCGGTCGAACTCCGCAAACTAAGTGCCTACATGCCTCATGGAACACTTAAGGTTAATTATTTGTTGTCTTCCCAAACTTACTTGTAGTTTTCACGGTGTATGGTTAAGTAAGTCTGAGGTATATGATTTTTATATCTTTTTGTGTTTTATCTCCTATGCTATTGAGTTGAAGGGTGAAGAGACAAATTCCTAACTTTAACTAATTAACTAAGTCTAAATTAACCTAGCATCAGCATACGTTCCCACTTATCATACACACCCTAAACCAATGCAACTGTGGTTACCAAATGCTAGTCGTTGCTAGGATCACCACGCATAACGCATGTGCTCGAAGCAGTCATACTGAGGCACTTAACTAGGAGAGAAGGGTTGAGAAAGATTTAATAACTAATAAAGCATGTAAATAATGAATAATAAATAACAATAAATAAAATCCTAATTAGCCTATTCCATGCACTGCAAGGTTTATCCAAGAAGCTCGTCTTTATTACCATACACAAACTTGTGTTCAGGTACAATGTTTGCTCGAATAAAGATCCGTTCACTTTAGGACTCCTACTGTGGGCACATGGAAAATATTCTATCTCTGGAGTGACCAATCTGCCAGAGTTTCCCTACTGTCTAGCCTACGATGAGAAAACAAGGGAGAGCTGCCTCTTATTTATAGATATAATGGCACACTGCGATATCGCGTACGTGATATCGTAGGGGAAGACGCGATATCGCGTACGCTATATTGTGAGGGATGCGATATCACGACGGCCGTGATATCACATCCCATCAAGCGTTGTGGTTGGGGCCCACTGGTGTCAGCGTGTCTTTGCACATTTGCAGCACAAGTGACACTCGTTTGTTGATATTGGGATGCTAACCCTTCTTGTGTCCTTGGTGGTGGCATATAAGAAGGTGGATTATGAGAATATTGAGGGTGATTTGGATGGTAAGAAGTGTGAGGTGGTGATTCTTCAGGGAATGTCATGTATTGATGGTACTTGGGAGAGTAGTAGTGGCGATTTGAAGTGGAGGACATCGAACTGGTTGGAGAAGTAAGATGTTGAACATAATATCCGTGAAGTTTTAGCGGGTGTGGCTAATTTGGTGGTGGCCTCCCTCATGACTATGGTTGCTACCACTACGATTGAGAATGTTGAGGCTAGTAATAAGTCCTACCATGATGGTATGGTTGGTTGTGGGACTATCTGAAATTACCTTGTGGGAGAGGAAGTCTCCCGAGCATGTGTGTTTGTACAAACTTTGGATTTAAGACACCTGCCCAATACTCCTGTAGATGTAACAATACGGGGCATTAGTCCTTGGGATGGTCATATATGCATAGGTCACATCCATCATCTTCATCTGTGGTGGAGTCTTTAGCCTCACTTTCATTAGCCACTTTTCTTATCTACTGAAAAGTGTTCCTAACTATTTCTTGGTTCTGTGCCCTTTATTTTTTGTGCTCACTTAGCATGTGTTGCATAGTCTTCTTTGTGGCTGTTTCAACAAGATTTGTAATGTTTTTCTCTATCCATTTAGACATCCTATTGAATTTTACTTCTAGATCATCAATAGACTCCTCTATTAGCAAGGTTTGTTGTGGAATCACCTTATCAAGAGTGGTTTCATTAAAGAGTTGGGTTCCATTGATGTTTTTCAACATTCTCCCATTTACACATTTCTCCTTCTTCTTTGGCCATACACTCTATTATCTCTTTGATCTAATGGGCCTGAAGCTCATATAATTGCCCTAGGACATACATCCCAAGGGTCACCCTTGTCTCATTGCAAAGCCCATATATGATGTGGTAAAGTTGCTCTTCCTCAGAGAAACCATGGCCTACGCATCAATTCAATAAGACATAATATCTATCTAAGGCCATGTCCAAGGGTTCATGTTGTTCTTGTTTCCACTTTTGGATTTGTCTCCTCAGATTGAACACTATCTTATAGGTTTGGTATCTTTCATTGAAAAGTTCTAACATTGTAGACCATCATCAGATTAAGTTTGGTCTCAATGATCAATACTACACCTTGGCTCTATCAATTAGTGTCCTAGTAAATAGCTTAAGCTTTTGCCATTCACTTTCCACATTTTAGAACACATAGGCATCATGGAAGGCTTGTAAATGATGTTGTAGATTAGAATCATAGCCTCTTGCGAATTTAAGAAGATTATTCATGTCTAGCTTAGGTAGACAACTTTTTTTGTGATGCCTGCGAGATATCCTAATGGCCTCAGTGATATGCATTAGGCTCTTAGTGGCCAACAGGGGTTCATTGTCATCAAACAAATTGTGAAGGAAATGTCTATCTCTATTCATTTGATTATGATGATGTTGTCTTTGACCTTTCCCATGGGTTTGATTTCAATTTTTAGCCCAACCTTTTAGTGAAGTATTATCTCTATACCTAAATTCATCTTCGTTAAAACTAGGAGTTGAAGGGAAAGAGGAAGATGAGGAACTGGAAGTATTGCCATGGCTTCTATGATGTTCCTCAAGGTCCCTTAATTTATCATTTGTAGGTTTCAAGGTCTTAGGCCTTGAGGCCTCCCCTAGTTCAAGACTTATGTCATCTCCTCTAAGATTGTCTACCTTAGGTGAATGTAGTCTCTAGATGTTGTCAAGGCAGTCATGATCATAAGAAACCCTTGCATAAGGTTAATCACTCCAATCTTCTTCATTGTATATCTTGTTAATTCTCCAATGTGTTCGTTGTACAGCACATAGTCACTTCCGTGTGAGAGAGACATTGTTCTTGGTTTATGGTGTGTGTGAGTCAATAGCTTTGAAAGATATATCATTAATTCCTTTACAACGATCTTGTATAATATAGCTAATCTAGATAACTAGCTCCATCCTCGTTAATGATGCCAATGATGAGCAATGAGGTACCCCTGCGCTCAAGCGTTCACGCACAATTTGGTCAAATTCCATGGATGGGACTAGTTGTGGCATCTAGATTGTTATGCTTTGATCATAGTTTGTTGTCTTCCCACTTAGACTAGTGGTAGCTTTGTCATGTATGGTTTAGTCTAAAGTGAGACGTATGATATTTCGTAACTCTATGCTACTCCTAGTGATGAAAAGAGATAAATTGATTAACTAATGAATAATGAAAAATAAAGCCTAAATTAGCCTATGGTGATGGTATCCACTCTTAATCGACCATAGACATCTTGGACTTCATGGAGCTACTTTTGGGTTTACCAAGTGTACATCACTGGTTGTGCCAAACTATACACCTCTGGGTGACCAAGTATTTACACTTAAATGCTTGTGATTAAGGCGTATACATCCCACTTAACAACAAGAATAGTAAATAACAATAAATGGAAATGTTTAACTAAAGAACGCATTGAATAATTAAAGCAATAGTATTAATTTAAGTGGATGCTGCAATGATGGAAGTAATCTCGATCTTTATTGCCAGTCATGTAACGTGTCCAAGTACATCACACTTGAACAAAGGTGCCATACAATTACAAACATCATACTGCAGGCATGCATTGGGGATAATAGAAAGAAAAGAAACTAAAAAAAACTATTTCTAAGATTTGCAAAAATTGTCCTATCTAGAAGCCCAAGTATAGTATTTATAGGCAAGGTCCAGATGAGGTGACATCGATTATCCTACATCGCTTATTAGCCCTGACATCAGGTACATAACGTCAGCGCTTCAATGTTGGGGCCCATCAAATCACATCTCATCAACATGTAATCCATAAGGATCCCCATACTTCTTTAGTCTCTATTCCAAAGGGAAACAACTTTTGACCTATTAATAAGGCATGTTTTCTTACACTTTCCCCTACTTAAAAGAAGCAATGTCCTAAGTCTTCATCATATGCTTTGCCAAATTTGGAGAGCCATATAGATATCGTGTTTCCTTTTTAAAGTAGAAGAAAATAATTTTTTTATGATATAATAAGAGTTTTTTTTAATAAAATATAAAAAAATTGAATTAATAGGCATTTGTAATATATATATATAATTTTTTAGGTTTATTTGTCACTGGGGCTATATTATATTACTTTTAGTAAACTTTGCACCACTTGTTACATATATATATATATAAGGCATCTCTTGGAAATTTGTATCATGGAATCATCAATATAATTTCAAAAATAATTTGACTATTTTACCATCAATTCATCAATAGACTTTAATATCATTTATCATTATTTACTCAATCTTGAAAGTTAAACAATCACAATTTGGGATATTTACTATTTCAAACATAGCTTAGTAATTTCATAACATTTTTTTAGTGATTTTAGATTTATTAAAAAGATATAATAGATAGCTATGTGTAGCTGAAATTTTAGTTCAATAGCTATTGCGGTTTGGGAGAAATTAGTTTAATAATTTCACAAATTTTCTGAATCCTGAATTTTTATTAGAACAAATAATAGTTAATGATTAGATCATTTCTCCATCATCGAATAATATTTCATGTGATATTAGATTTATCTGAAATCTTATATTTGTGTAAAGGTTCATGTTAAATTTTAGCATTAGAAACTTAATAACTTTTGCATTATCATCTCTCAAAATTGTACTACTAGAATTGCTATGATTTTTGATAGATTAGAAAGAACATAATATAACCTCAACATCTAGATTTTTTTGTAGTACTTCTTTTTTCCAAATTGTAGAGAACTTCTTGAACTTTCCAAAAATATAAATTTTATTATTTGATTCTTTGTGAAGTCAAGGTAACTAAACAATTCTTTTACTACTTGAAATTCCTTCACATCGAGGATATTGAGTAACTCAAAGCCCATCTGATAATTATAAAAAATAAGGTTTAATAGCTAGGGTCATTGAATATAAAGCATAAATATTGAACTCAACCTAACATCCAATGAAGACATAAGAATTCTCATGTGACCTAAGTTAAGAAAGAAAGGACTTGCCTTTTTTCATGCAAATGATACTAATCTTTCTACTTAGAGTGAGACTTGCTTAAATGAAAACCATTTTACTACACTTGTAGTGATACAAATATGTATTCTTCTAGAGGTACTCATTCCTTCATCTTCAAACTTGTGCTTGCTACTTGAAGTCATAATCTTATGCTCCTTACTTGGAGTTAATCATGTGCTTCCTACTTGAAGATATAGTCTTAATCCTATGCTTCTTACTCAAAGACACAGTTAAGAATATATACTACCTACTTAGAGTTTCCATCAAAAACATGTACTCCTTTCTTGAAGTTACTATATTGTATTCTCTCTCTCTCCCTCTCCACCCATCCATGTGCTTGCTCTTTTTTTAATAATAGACTCAATTCATAAAGAAAGAAATAATACTAAGCTAACCATGTTTTCATCCTCTTGGCATTTACTATCTAGTTTGGATATCAAATCCTCCACCTTATGCTAAGATGGTAAGGCCATCATGCACTTGCTACATAAAACTTAAAAGTGTCATCTATTACTCTTGGTTATCCCCATTGAAGATCATCAATGGAGCATGAGGCTAATGCTCAATTGTGTTTAACCTATGATTCTAATCCGATTCATTACCACCACTTCTAAATCAAACATTCTGAGAAAATTCTCAAGCATAATGCTCTCCACCATAGATGCAGCATTTTAAACCTTAACACCTCTAAGGATATTAAGAGAATCCTTCAAAGCATGGTTGTTTATTCCACAACTCATTCTACTCTTGAGAAGCTTAATGTTTTCCATACCCTATGGAAAAGGTTTGTTTACCTAGAGTTAGGGTAGTATATGAGCCTCTGAAACCACCCAAATTAGCATGATCATTCCCTATCCAAGACTTATTACTCTATTTCTTGCTCTTGATCATCTATTCCACTACATCCTTATCTTTCTTTTCCACATTGTAATAGTCAAATAACCAATAACTAGGATGGCCTTCTTGAATACTGTGATTTTAAAAGTCTTGAGTTTATGCTGAACTCAAGGTTTGAGGCCATTGAGAAATAGTTTGTATTTTTCATCTTCCTTCATATTTAGGATTTGCATGATGATATTTTGATATTTCCAAATATATTCCTCCATTTCTCTATTGTGTCAATTTTCTTTTAACTTAGCTAAGGGTTTGTTAATGGAAGTATTTGCATGGAAGTTCTCAATCAAAGCTTCTTTAAATTGTTCCTAGGTCCTAATGGAGCTATTAATCCCTACTTTCCTTCTTGAAGAATGTCAAGCCACTAGATTTTTTCTATTTCACCCAAGAATTAGGCAACAATGTGAGCTTGTTTTTCTATGGCATATTCATACATCTCTAGAAACTCCTTTATCTTAAAGAGAAAAGCATCAATAATAGCATCATCTCTATCACCTTTATAAATTTTTGGTTTTTTTACTTGAAACTTGAAAACATATCAACTCGGTCCTGATAATAGTGTGTTTACTTACATAGTTAGTTGATCTTTCATGACCCTAATCTCACCTCCCAATTTCTTTTTTAAGGTCTCAATCTTATTTTGTTGGCTCTGAAATAGGCTTATTGGATTTCTAACAATAACTATAGCTCCTATTTTTCATCTTGAAGCTCCTAGTTGGCAAGCTAAAGATCATCAATAACATCTCCAAGTAGCTCCACCTAGTTTCTTAACATAAATTTTTAAGTTAGGGTAAGTTTGTGTATAGTGCTAGAGCCCAACTCTAAAAGGAAAGGAACTTCCATTGGATCAATCATCTCTTCTATCATATGAGTCTTTTCTATCAGAGATTTACTATGTAAGATGTTGTTGTCTACTTGCCACAACTAGCCCCATACTTCTCACAGTTTTTCAAAGGATTCAAAAATATCTCTTTCATTAGTCATTTTCATATCCTTGTTCTTATGCACATCCTCATACACATTCACATCATGGTGCATTTCCTTGTGCACATGACTATCCTAACTATCATCTCCAACTAGTCCATTGTAAGGATTAGGACCAAGAGGAGTATTATAAAGATTTTGGCTCCCTTTGCTTTTCTTTTTATGTGTTATAGTGGTGCACAAATTAAGAATAATGAATCATGAACTACCATTCATCATGCACCACAAAACATGGCTTTAATAGTAAGTGTAGCAACACTACTCTAGAGAAGTACCATTTAACACCATCATTGAGTTTAAAACTAGCTAATTGTTCTAGAGTAAACCCAAGATGCACTAAATCTCAACATTTACAACACTTGCATGCACAATATAAGTGTATATAACACATTAGTCTATAGGTTATGAGTGTAGTGAGTAGCCCTCATGAAATCATGTAAGTAATAAGACCAATGTAACATACACATACACAAGACCATAACAAGTACTAGCAATCACATAAGAGTTACTATTTCCCTAAAAGACCTAAGACATGTTCCTACACCAACAAATATAGTCCTAAGCCATGATTTGAAGAGAAGGGTGGTAACCTAAGCATTGCAGCTGAAACTCCTCTGTAAGCTTACATATCCTTGTGACATAGTACATAAAGAAATTTGGGTCATGTAGTTATTTGGTGATAGTTGTAATAGCATGAAACCTATGAGAATGTCCACACTCATCCACCCTCATTCTAGATCGAAACAACCTTCAATCCACTAACTAGATATGTTTTCCTATAATATATACTAAAATTTGAAGATAAGATGATTTGAGCCTTTAATCTTTCACTTGTTATTATAATTGCATACCACTATTCTACCTATCCAATTAAGATTGTAACTATTTTGTGCAATGAGTTGTTAGCCTAGTGGTAAGATTCTTGATTTGAATGCTTTAAGTCATGGATTTGATTATAGGGGACAATCCTAAGTTATAAAGTTCTAATTAAACTATATATCAAGGGTGTACTTATATTATAATTATTTTAGGATTCCAAAACCCCATCATAATGGTCATCCAAGATACATGTGCTAGTACAATAAAATTAGTGTAAGTTAAGACATAACATAGACATTTTTCTCAAATGATGTGCTTTACATAGAATTAATGGTATACAATCAAGTTCCTTTTAAAATATATAATTTTTATAATTTCTGTTTGAAAGTATTATTTTTTCTTTTTCTTTTTTTAAAGGAGGAGATATGATACAATGTTCATTTTAGTTCAACATAATTAGAAACTACAACATATTGCTATAAAATCATTGTCAAAATCATTATCAAAATGGAGTATTCATCTAATGAAGATGTAAAAAGATTATAAGTGTAGGCTATAAACTAATAAATAGCTTCAACCTCTAATGGCATCATCTCTATTTCAAGAAGTATCTTATCATATTGTATCCATCTTTTCACTTTAAATTCATTAAGTATAAAAAGCTTCTAAACTTCTTTTATTTATTTTTAATATTTATTTGGTAGATCAAGACCCCATATAACACCCATAAAGAAAAGTGAGTTGAACAATAGCATTATAAAAAGACCTTTTTTTTACTACATTGTACTAAGAAGCCTTCTACAGTAGCACTTATATTACTAGTCCTTGCTAAGAAAGTTCTTTTTTATCTAAATAAAAATTCTCTTTATATATAGAGAATTTACTAACATCCTCATATTTAAATGAATCAATAAAATGTTATACAATTATTAAGGAAGGTTGCATTTGTACTTATTTAAAATTATCATTATTCTTTTCTAAATGATGTTATCCTTTTCTCATAAACAACTTTTTTTATTAAGAAGAGTACAAATCCGAAGACCATGACCTTCTTGATTATAATAGCTATAGCATGGCTTTCATGAGAAAAGTAGAAGCATGTTGCATACATGACTAAAAAGAAGCCAAAAAGTTTTTGGAAGTATTTTTAGTGCAAAGTCTTCCTATTGCTTAATATATCTTTTTTTTTAATTTGTACTTTTTATAATAATCTCTTTTTAGGAGAATTTGATAATTATTGTTTTAATTTTTTTCATGCATTCCTCCATTTTAGTCTAAATGAATTAATAAAAGGCATTAACAGATTGACTATTAAAAAAGACATTGATTCTAGTGATTTGATGAGTGGCAAATTAGACCCTATGCCCAATAATACAAATCACAAGCATGCATGTTCAACCTAGTTAAATTCTATAGACTCAAATAGTATGTGTATCTAGATAGCTACATTATTGATCATTGGTCATTATCTTCTCAATCATACTTATGTGGCCTAGTATGTATGATTAAATGTGATTGAGGTGTACAATGTTAAGGTTGTTGTGGCCATATTGAAATATTAAAATCTAACAAATCTAGTATGTGGTAAAGTAAATTCTAACCTAGCCTAAGGTAATGAGTATCCATTCCTAGCTTATGGTACATGTTCTAAACTCATGTACTCACTATTAGGGTTACCAAACATTATATCACTATGTGAACTAAGTGATAACATTCTTGGGATTACCAAGTAAATATGTATCTATGCTCAATACTAGTTACACTCATTCCACTAATTTATTAACATGTCTGGGAAAGTAAATATTATGCTAAGTGCATTAATAAATTAAATTTTTTAAGTAAGAATATTATTAAACAATATCAAGTGTTGCAATGATGATAAATAAATCTTGATCTTGTTATCATTATGAAAATGTATTCAAGTATATAATTACTCAAATAAGATTCTAAAAAATCCACTTAGTTTATACTATGATTACTCATTGACAAATTGTAACTTTCATGAAAATAAACTATAAGAGCTTCACTAAATTATGATTCAAAAGGTATATTTAATGCAATAGGTGACAAGTATTTATAAACTTCACCACCTCGAAATATTTCATATCTACAATGTCATATAAAAGCCTATAACATTGTAGCTATGACATCACAGCTATGACTTCATAGCATGTAGAAAATACTTCATCATACCCACATAATCGACTAAAAACTTGTTCTTAATTTAAACAAAATTGACATATAATTTGTTACAAAATTGTAGAGGTAATTCAACTAATTAAATTTAATTTTGTGTTACATTCAAGTGATTTACAAAATGTTAAAATACTAAACACATTAAAAAGATTACAAAAATTTGGAGGTTTTCAAAATCTCTAATAAATCTTCATGTTGTTATAGTTGGTGATGGCTCCTGCTACTGCACTGGCACCTATGATAAATTGGTAGCTTGATCTACCATACTGAAGTAATTGAGAATTAACTAATACTTCTCTATGTTAGTCCATGGATCATTAATGATCCAAGCTAGTTTGGCTAGGTTGACAATTCTCAAAACCTTCCATGGACATAGCACATTTGGAAATAACTTATTTGCTTTAACAAACAAGGTAGAAAATAATTTATATTCAACATCAAATGTGTTCATCTTTTCTTTAAGCTCTTGATACTCTACCATCCTCTTGGCTATGTTCTTTATAACATCACATTGCCTAGTGTACTTAGCTTAGAGAATTTCTATATCTACTTGTGCTATTTGTAGCTTTTTCTTCATTTCATCATGCAGCTTATTCTTAGAATCAAACAAGAAAAGGTAAATATAGCTTGCTTCTATACCTTATTACTAAGGTAGCTAGTTGATAACATGGTAAAATTAGCATATTTGAGATTAACAAGCTCCATGTAATGCATTAGTTTCTCTATCATTAGGTTCTTGGTCTTAACTTCTACATGGTGGATTGTAATTACATTATCAAAAATGCTCTTCTAGAAAGCATCAATAGATTATTATAGAGTAACATTAATGTGGGTGATTTTCTTTTGGATACCCACCTACTTTCTATGATTTTTTTTTAACATATCTTCTATGGTGACCTTATTTTTCCAAGTTCCAATTTTAATTATAAATTCTACCATGAATAGGTTTTTGTTTACTCATGCTAACATTTTGATATCTACCTTTGCATTTATGAATTACTCGCAAAGGTAACTTAGATGATTTTCCAATTTCTTCTTCTCCTTGGCTACTTAAGCTAATCTTTGATTTTTTGCTGTTAGTCCCTTGTTTTCTTGCATCAACATTGTGATGTTTTTTTTTTTTTTGTAATACATAGGCCTTAGCATCAGTGAATAAATCACCCCATGTGGTCTTCTCCATTTAATCTCTAATTGGTGTTGCTTGGAAGTTAAGTACTGAACTTCGTTTGTTCTAAAGTTGTCAAGTAACTTTGGTGCTATGAACCAAGTTGAATCCTATAGTTGAGCATATAGTTGAACCACCTTATCCTACAACTATTAGATCCTTGACTTTGCATGTTGCGGTTAGGTCTCAGTAAGCACCAATTTTCTCATAGTTAAAATTAATTCAGATTGAACTATTGTAGTATTTTTAGAAACTTCAAAAATATCTTGAACAATCTAGTCTATTTGAAGAAATTAGTCCAAAGCATCCTTCTACTCATATGCGTTCATTGATCCACTTACTCCTCCAACGCTTGCATGTTCTTGAACATTCTGGATACTAGTAAAATTAGGAATGGGAGCCATAGAAACATTCAAGGTGGCGCTCACCTATTCTACAACATTCTCTAACCTTCATAAGGCATTATTAAAATTTTGGTGCTATGGCCTAATGCAAGGGTAACTCAGAATGTTAATACACTTCTGGAATTTTGTGTAGCCTAGTAATCCCTTATAAGTTATAATGCAATTCTTGTAGATGTCTAGTCTTGGGAGACTTCGGTCTTATCAAAGAATGTGCATAAACATTACCATAATTCTATATATCTTCAGCCTATAGATTGTAATGTCTTCTATAGATTGCTCATTATTGGACAATAGACCTCAAGATCTACTATAGGGACATGAATGTTTAGCTCTGCATCTTCCATTTCTGCTACAGATATGCATTGTGGAACTTTAGAGTTGGTAGGTGGTTCAAACTTAGCTTTTTGCATAGGCTTGATCATTTCTATGCATGGTGCATTTAAAGCTCTCCTAATCACATCATTTACAAATCCCAATATTCTAACTTGTTGTAAAGCCTTTTGATGAGGAATGGAAATAGAAGTGTAAGCTTGCTAGTTTGCTTCTCCTCTAATAACTATTGGGTCTCTAGGAAATAGGATGGATCATCTTTGCAAGGTACTTCTCACTCATTATAGTGCTTCCCATAGCTGCATGTGTTGATATTTTATTCAAGCACTTAGTGAAATAGATGTGATATATTCCTATCTTGAAGTAGATTTTCTACTGTTGCCATAACTTTATACTTCTTATTCTTATCCTTAAAGGATCTTTTCAACCATGAACTTTTAGTATTAGGATCAAACCTAGTTGAGCTCATAATGGTTTTCATGCCTAGATTAGGAAATTCTAACACTAGGGTGATGACTTCCATAGCATTAGACACTATGATTTCCTTAATCTTGACTATGACATCTTCCTGCTTATTATGCCAAAACTGGTACATCTTCCCAAGATAGAAATCTTCTTTGGCCAAAAGAGTTGGTCAAAATAAAGAAGCCTATAGTTTCTCTCATATCTTTTGTAGCAAAAATTCTAGGAAAGATCTAAAATTATGTTCTTCAATCATACCAGCCATGATGGATTTATCACTTAAGGCCTTTATGCATGCATCAGAAAGCATGATCTATCTACTTGTTGTTGAGGTAGGTCATGCTAAGGCTTCTAATTACACAAATTTCTATGATTGTTGATCTTAAAATATAGTTTAATCAACTTCTTACTCTCTTTCTAGTTCCTCTATGTGGGGCTATTGTGCTTGATCTCAAGCTTGTCCTTGCTTTCTATCTCTACCACATTTTTCATATGATATTTTTCCCTAAGGCTTTGAGGATCCATCTACATCATGAATGCATTTTTATGCCATCTGTAATTACCAAGGATCAATCATTAGCATTTTATCATTCTTAATCATTTGATTTGACTAAATCTTTGAAAAATATAACATTACTAGAGACAGGTGATTACAAAATATTGTTTTCTAGGCTCCAAGGTAACTAATTTGTTAAATTATTAATGAGTTCATTCTACCTATTGGTCATTACCTTAGTAAGCCATTACATATGAGTGTTAGAAAAATTTTTAAAATTTACTTTTATCTAGAACAAAGAGCTTAACTTGAGGAGCTCAAGGATTTTTTTAAGCATATTAATAGGGCTCACGGTATGAAAGTTATTGTGCTTAGAAGCCTTTGGGCTCTTGAAACAAAAAGAAATTTTCTCTAATTTAAAATAAATGTGAAAACTTCTAATTAGGGTTACGTGTATATGTAATTTTTTATAGCTACAATATCATTAGTCCCTACAACATCATAGCTATGACATCAAAGGTCTAAAGATCATGTCTTTGCATAGTTTTTTTTACCACATTCTATCATTTTCTTCTATTCCAAGTATTTCAAGGCTTCTTGAGGCTTGCCCAATTAGAGGATGAGTCTTATCTATGAAGCAAATTATTATAAATGATGAAAACCTTGTTGTATCAACATTGTATTATCCAAAAATTGAAAGGTCTAAGAAGAAAAATGGAAATTTCAATGAAATATAGCACAAATCTAAAGAGAAGTTATAAATTATAAAAATTCATAAGTAGAAATTAGCTATCCAATATGTTCCAAAGAGTGTCATATTAGTCTTTAGTCATGAGTCACAAGAGTTATACACATGGATCCTCTCCAAAGTATGCTCATATCCTTAATTCCTTTGTATAGCCTTTCTTATACGTGTGTGTGGGTACTCAAGGAACTAAATGTAAAACATTCCCTTGGTCTAATACACACATATATAATTGTTAATATTGAAACCCTATACATAAAAAAAATCAAATTCATAATTGAAACACAATGGTGAGGTGATCAAAAAGTTAGAAAAGGATTATAGAAGTGGAACATGAGGTATCTAATCATGGTTACAAGTAATCCTATGTGTGAACTATGATTAAATAATCAATCATACTTATCAGTTGAGAGTCCAAACTAAGTCCAACCACTTCTAATAACATCACAGTGATTCATCCAAGGCCTACCACTATATGATCAACTATCCACCATGTTGAAAATAGAACCACTTAAGAAGGAGAGATTGGGAATCATATATTATAGTTGTTATTAATAATAAATTAATCATTAATGCATGTATTATGGACCTTGGTCATTAGTTAGAGGAGTACCTTTAGGCATGGCTCACATGTCTTTTTAGTCTCATAGCTAATGCTAAGCTCTTTAAAGAAGCACCATTACGCATGGGTTGCATGTCTTTCTAGCCACATAATGAGATTAGTCAAAGGGGTCATGAAGTTTTGGAAGTAACCTACCTTCAAGCATGGGTCACATGGCTTGCTAGTCGTACCCTAAGAATAGTTTCTTTAGATCTTAATTAATTATTTTAATTTGTTACCTTTACCATAGGAATGCCTTCAAGCATGGATGACATGTCTACCTTTTGACATAACAAGGAAGTACTTGTTTATAAATAATACATCTCAAAACATTTAAAAGCATAAGTCTGTCAACATGGGGCAAGTGGACCCTTAGGTGGAGGTTAAACAATCAATGAATCTCCTTAATGTCACATCCTTATCCATTCCCCTTGGTCCTTTCTCCTTCCTTTATAGTATGATGATTATGGATTACTTTTACTTTCTAAGTATGATAAGGATCACACCATTTCTATGAGAAGGATCTCTTATTAATGAAATCAAGGGAATGAATGCCATGGTTTCGCTATCATGTACAATTGCTTATTAAATAACATAGAATAGAATTCCAGCAACAAAGTTTATTTCTAGCACAAAAGTAGCAACTTGATTGATAAAAATACAGAAATAACTAATTAAAAGAAACAAAAAATACATAAAATAAATAGGAGAAAATATCAAAAATTGTAAAATGTATTAAGAATTGGAAAACATATTAAGAAATGCAAAACACAAATGAATATTGTAAAATTAAAAGATGAAAAAATTGTCCCCATGAGATATCATATGGAGTGTGTATCTTTCCCATGACTAAGATTGAAGACAAAGATATGAAAAATGGAACAAGCTTTGGAAGTGGTAGAAATGTCAATGGAGTGCATGACTACCTTGGAATCCTTAAATGATTTGACTTATTACATGTTCAACAAAATGAGATTTTGTGGGTAGTTAGGATGGTATATTTGTATGACATTCAATTTGAATGTAGAATATATGATGCAAGGTCCTTTTCACAATGTTTAAAATTTAGTACATTGGAGAACATGTATGGGATTTTAGTGAAAGACCTCTTCTCCTGGTTGGAATTCTACATGTCTAATCTTAGCATCATGACACTATTTGGTGTATGTTTTATGGACCTCATTCATCATGAGTGTTACCTATGGTTTTCATCAAGTACATTGAGATTCATAAGTTATTCTTTCTATGCTAGAATAACATTAAGTTTAATATCACAAGCAATATTCAGGGTATGCAACTCTATTTCAATTAAAAGTTGTAGTTACTTATCATACACTAATTCATACATGGAGCAGCCTATAGAAAGTATCCAAGTAAAGAAATAAGCTCATAAGGCATCACTGAGTTTCATGTTCTATATGTTTATATACTTCCTAATTGTCCTAGTAAGGATTTATGTAATCTCCTTATTAGTCATTTTATCTTGGCCATTAGCTTAGGAATGATGAGGTGTAATAAGTTTGTGTTCCACCTCTAATTATCTGATTAGTTTTTTAAAGGTAGCACTAGTAAAATGGGTATCATTATAAAAAATAAGTGCTCTTGAATCATCAATCATGTTTATCACCTATTGTTGAAATAATCTTGATGTTGTCATTATACCACTATTGCTTCTACCCATTTCATGCAATAGTTTACAGTAACAATAATGTAGGATTTTCTATTTGACATGGGTGTGATGAGATCCATGAAATCAATTTCCCATAAGTTAAATGGCTTCAATGGTTGGATCCATTATTGAGAACCCTTAAGCCTTGTAATCATCACACCATCATGTTGACACCTTTTGTAAATGGAAAAATGAGAGCCATCTTTAAAGATTATTAGCCAAAAGTATCATGCCATCAGGATTTTAATGGATGCTCATCTCCTAGCGTAGTGGCTTCCATAAGGCCCCTCATGCACATCCTAGAGAACTCTAATTTGATATTCTTTCAAAACACACCATCACACTAGGCCATCCATGCAAATTTTATAGAGGTTTTTTTGTATCTTAATGTAATGCATAACCTAGTTTATGAATTTCTATTTTCGACATTTGTCCCATTCAGTAGGAACTTCTTGTATGATCAAGTAGGTAAGATAATTAGCATACTGGGACTTAATTATGTTAGATGTAATCATTGTTGCTTTTTGCAAATAAAAGCTTATTAGGGAACTATTCAAAGTATACCTCTACATTTGCTTTATTATCCCATTGTAACCAAAACAAGTGATTAGCTATAGCTTTCTTAGTTTCCTTTTTGTTAAGCATAGTTATGTCAAACTCCTACAAGATTACTAGTCATCATATGATATGAGGACTAATCATTGGCTTATTATAAGAAACTAGATTATACTATTGTCATTATACACAAAACCTAGATATTCAAGCCCATAGTGTTTGAATTTCTCTAAGACATACATCATGACAAAAAGTTCTTTTTCCATGGTGGTATAGTTCAACTATGCATCTACGATACTTCTATTTATGCAATGAATGTAATATGAACATTTTTTAATATCCATCTATATAAGCATGACTTACAAGGCAAAACTGGATGCATCTTTCATAACATGGAATGGCTTGAACTAGTCAAAAACTTGTAGGATTAAAGTTTCTACAAGTCTTTGTTTCAAAAGTTTGAATGCATGATCCCATTCATTAGTCTACTCAAACATTACATACTTTTTATTATTTCTACTAGTGGTTTAGTAATTTCGGAGAAGTTCTTTATAAATCTCCTATAGTAGCCCATGTATCCAAGGAGAGATCTAAAATCTTTTGCTATATGCAATTTCTATGTTATCCCTTGAATCATTGTTATCTTCTCATGATGTATCTCTATCATATTCTCTAACACTTTATGTATAAGAAAAATGTGCTCCTAGACCATCAAATGACTTTTTTGCTAATTAAGCTCAAGATTGGTTTCAACACATCATTTTAATACCTACTTTAGATGATCTGATGCTTGCTCAAAATTAGAGTTGTAGGTAGAGAAGTCATCCATGAAGACTTCCATACAATTATCAATTTGTTACTAGAACATACTAAGGACTAAGTCCAAGAAATTTGTAAGGGAATTACATAGGCTAAAGAACATCTTTTTGTAGGTAAAAATTCTCTAAGAACTTATGAATGTATTCTTGGCCTGATCTTTCAAAACTATCTAAATTTAGTTATAGTGACCATTATTATCTAATAAACTATAATACTTATGACCTATAATTATTTCCAACACTTGGTCAATAAATGACAATGAAAAATGATATTTGAAGTTTCCTATATTCAAAACCTATAATCAATATAGATCCTCCATCCACTCCCTTTCTTTGGTACAATAACAAGTGGGCTCACTCATTCACTATATGCTACAAGGTAGATGAATTCAACTTTTAGGATCTTCTTAATATCCTTTTTAACAACTTGCTTTAATTTTGGATTCAACATCTACTATGTCTGTTATTTGGTTTTGATGCCCAAATCAAGGTAGATTTTATACTGGAATATGTCAAAATCAATCTCTATTATTTCATCATATCAACAAGTAAAAGTTACTGGCCACTTATTCATGACCTATAATAGCTTCTTCTTCTACCTCTGTGTGAGTTGGGCTTTTATAATTACCAATTTACCATTCTTTAAGAATGCATATTCTAGAGATTAGGGTAATGTTTTGAGTTCAATGGGCTTCAATTTAATATTTTAGAAATTTCCAACTTTTCTCAATCCATCTCTTCATCCTATTTATGTTCTACATGGAAAAGTTATCATTTCAACTATTCCATCTCATTCAATTTATTAATGTAAGCACTTGTGAGGGTTTCATGAGATTTCATTCATATTGTAGACTTCTAGCTTTCATTTGTTATCAGTCATTAGATGTCTTCTTATTTGGTGATTATTGCATACAAGAACTTTGGCACACTCACTAACTCTTTGTATATTTTTCATGTTGTGATGGTTTTTTATCCAACTGCTTAAATTTTTTGTATGTAATTGCACCCTATGTATGGTATGTGATGCATGGAACATGCTTCATCTCTATAACTCCATGTTCATTTTCCTTGAAATTTTCAAGGACAAGTTTCAAATTCCTATCTTTGCATCAATAGTACTTAACCAAGCTCTTCTAATGATGATGGAAAACTTTCTCTTGCAATTGCCAACATGGATCACTAGGAAATTAGTAGGATATGACCACCCACTAATGATGGTCATAATGTCTTTCACCAATTCCAAGGAAATGGTAATAGAATAACCTGTAAGCTTTAGCTTGATGTTTTTTTTTTTTTTAAAGGATTCTAGTTCTAGGCTTTATACATTTTTCATGAGATTAAGTTAACTTTAGAACTTGAATCTAGTAGAGCCTTGCATGGAGTTTTCCTACTATTTATAGATATCTAAGGGGAATTCTAGGATTGGTTCTATTCCTATGAAGGTTTCCTACCTTAATCTAATTAGTAACAACATGCATTAACATGATAGTTTGTACATTTGTTATGCTTTGATTTGAAGGTAGCTTAGAATACATATAGGAGGATGTGAATGTCAAGTCTATAGCTACAAATGATTATGCAGGTTTGGGTAGACTAGAAAGCTTAAAGAATGGGTGTTTTGGGGCTTGTGCTTGGAATCAATTAAGCTATCATCCACTTACATGTTTACAGCTCTAGTGGTATTTTATTATTGTCGTTGTGGAGGCATTTCAAATTACATCAATGGAGCAAGTGGTAAGGGATTAAAGGCATGAGGCTACAAGTATTATGATAGATGATGAGAGTACGAAGGAGATTTGGTTCATAAAGTAGTGGGCCTATGGTACTCTAGAGGATAATAGTAGAAACCGAAGGCATGGGTGGTAGAACCACTTGGGAACATAAGTTAATAGACATAATAAACATAATGGTCAAGTTACCGATAAGGATACTAATGCCTTGGTGATGTCATTTTTTATGACTACAGGTTTTTTCTCTATTTTTGATAATAGTCTTGAGATTGATATGAAGCCCCACTAGGATAATATTATTAGTGTTGATAGGGATGCTTGTAGTTTCCTTAAAGATAAGGTAACCTATTGGGTACTTTCCTCTTGGTGAATTTTAAGTTTAAGGCATAAATCCAAAACTCCTAGAGCTATGATGTTGTAGTCATGACATTGTAGCATACAAAAATGCTTCATCATGGTTTGTATGCTAAATTAATTAAACAAGTAAGGAATCCTATTCATAGATAAATTTATCATCAACTAAACATAATTATTTAGAATGGCTTACACTACCAATGAAAACTTAATAAGGTAATACTTCTATGTAAAAGAGGGGTGTTGAAACCTGAAATAAGTGAACCATAGGTACACTTCAAGATGTATAGAAGTTTCTAACTTATTGCTACCTAGTAGAACCATTTGTAGTAGTTTCAGGTAGAACCATTTCACATTTGATCACTTGGTTATATGTAGATATTGAATGGAAGTTATAAAAAAACATCATAAAAAGTTATTTATTTGCTTTGTTGACTCTACAAAAGCATATGACTCTATTATTTGTACAAAATTATGGTTTCACTTAAATAAATTAGGCATTCCTACAAAATTGATGGTAATTTGACTATTAGTGATGAGCAACGAGTAGTCCCTATGTCCAACCATATGAATCACAAGCGTTGCACTAGCGATCCAATTGAATTTCATAGACTTAGCTTGTAAATGTACATGTAGCAAACATGGTGTCTCAAAGAACGCGATCGTTGTCTTTTTAGCTCTTACTTGTGCAAGATCTTGTGTATGGCTAAGTGTGAGCCAAAGTATATGATATTTGTTTATATTTTATATTTTTATATATTTTTGCCTAACTGCTGAAGTAAAGATAACAGTTTGGAAATTAATTAATTAACTATCTAACGGTTCCTAAGTTAACTAGCCTAACATAAGTATTCAAGCCCACTTGTACACATCTTGAACTCATATCAACAATTACCAAATATTTATTCCTAGGCATTACCAAATAGGCACTATTAGGAATACCAAGCATTTATGATATGTTTGAAGTGGTCATACTTATGTGTTAATGAATTATTACATGTGTTAAGTATTTAAAACAAGAATGTAAATTGCATTAATTGTAAAGTGCATGAAATAAACATGAATCTACTCTAAGTGTTATAAGAAATATCAAGAATCTTATCTTTATTATCAATCACATAAATGTGTTCAGGTACAAGATGTTCAAATAAAGATTTATACAATTTCTTGACCTTCTACTATGGGCACTCAAAAAATATTCTAACTCTAGGCTAAGAAAACTACAAGACTACGACTATGCTACTAAATGAATGTCCCCTACCATGCTCCAAAGTGCTAGTATTTATAAGGTTGCCCAGATTTTGAGACATCACATCAATGAGGATGTAGTTTAGGCTATGATATTGTAGTTACAACATCATTGCTATGATATCGTAGCTATGAAAAATTAGATTTTATCATATCCCCATGATTGACTCGAAACTTTTCCTTAAGTAAACCAAAGTAGGATCAAGCTTCTTATAAAATTGGAAGGGTATGGAATTATTGACTTACAGGTTCTAACTACTAACTCTAAGTGCTATATTGTATGAAATTACAAGAATTACAAACATGATAAAAATGAGTGTCTTGGATAACAAAATTAAACACCCTTACAAAGATGAACAACCAAGATCCTCTAATTGTCAAATATGAGGAGAAGATCGAATAGTATTAGTAGCTAGAGGCTCCTAGGATGCTCAGGAACCTTCTCCAAGCTTTGACACTCATGATAGTAGCAGTGGAGGCTAAGCCTATGGCTATGGTTATCTTGTTGCATCTACTGCTTCTGATGGATGATGAAAAGCATCCAAAAATGTTTTCATCTTCTGCTCCTTACTTCGTGGATCATACATAGTCCACATGCCATCATCAATGTGGGCTAGTATGGGGATGTCCTACAAATAGGGCATTACAGGGAATAGCTCCTTGACATTGACAAACCATGCTGTGAATTATTTGCATTCAACATCAAATGCCTTAACATCATTTCTCTGTTAGACTTGCTAGTGGGCCTCATTCATATTTGCCTTTACCAACTGAACTTCTTTTTCATTTACTTCCTTGAGGAGCCCCACTTGGTTTCTGTAATGATTTTTGACTCATTCAAATTTCAGGGCCTCATCTTTCAAAGCAACTATCTCAATGGTTATTTTCTAGTGAAGTGCTTGGACTTTCTCCATTAATAAATTCCAATTTTCTACTACTAGCCTCCTCAGGTCCATGTTTACCTTGGCAAGCTACTCCTGTTCTTATCTTACAAATTTGACCATTTTGACTTTTTGCTCCTTGACATTGCACAGGAGATGAATGTCTTTTGTCAAGGCCAAGTTCTCATTATGGACTTGTGCCAAGTCCCCATTAGTGTGGGTAGCGAGGGCTTCTAATAAGAACATGTTAAAGATTGCCATCTCTTTGGCATTCACAATTTCTTTAAGTCAATTTTGAAGTTGCATGAAAGCTTCATCTTATGTGACAGCTTGGCTAAGAATGATGGGATCGACTAGTCAAGCTCTCAATTTTGCAACCTTGGAAACTAACCATCAATTCTCAGTTGTGGCTACCTTGAGTTGGGCATTTGATATGATGAGCTTGCCCTTTGTTTCTAAGAGGTGTGACTAGGTTACAATGATATCTTTCTAGAGATCAAAGATCTTTGGAAGCAATTTCTTGATTCCCACCATTCAGTCCAACACCTTTTTATGTTGGGTTGTGCTAAGCCTTCCACTCCCTACTCCTATAGAAGCTTGCACATCCTTGAATGCAACATTATCTAGCATGATTTCCATAGGGCTGTTGAGTGCTTTGGCCATTTTATCAGCCACCACCTTTGCCTCTATTTCCTACCCACAGTGATGCATCACTAGGATAGTAGTCCCCTTACTCTACTCTAGCCACACCAAGAAAGTGGTAGCATTTCTAGAGATCTCTGGGAATTCTTGTTATCCATGGATGGACACCTACAGCTCTTGAGTTCTTGAATTTGATCTTGTGGGTCCTTGTGTTCTTTGGGTGGAAAATAGTGGGGCAGTCTTCCAGCCAGCTTATTATTCCAATTACTTCATTAAGATGGCTTAGTACTAGCTAGTAGACTAATGGTTCACTACCACTCAGCTCTCATTGCTACTGCTACAACAACTACTCATGTAGCTTCCTCATGCTCTTGATGGCTGCACAAGCCTTCGGTGTTGTCTCTCCAATTGACGGTGGTGATGGTCATTTCTCTTTAAGAAATTGGGTGGCTACTTTATCCTTCATCATCTTCTACAAGGAAGTAGCAAAAGCATGACAGAGGATATCATTAGCACATTGGGCTTATGCCTTCCCTTTTGCACAATTTTCTGATTAGGCATGGGAAGGGGAGAGTCTTCCTTCCTTGCTAATTCTCTTTGAAATGCTTTTCTATTTCTAGGAAGATGAGTTACAAGAGTTTAGGGTGGTGCACACATGAGTGGAGAAGGTAGTAACTATACTTGGCCTCATCATTGGATTCAGGTGGTAGGCCATGATCTTGAAGTATACTCTCTCTGTCTTGGTGAGTGTACCGCACTCCTTATGGTTCACCCCATAGCATCATTGGACCCACTTCTTCTTTGCTGCTACGTCTGCTTCAATGGGGATCTTTGCCAAAGTCACCCTAGTGTTTGGCAATCTAAGGGCCTCTACAATGGCCTCAACCAAATAGGAGATGATGATGTCCTTAATTTTGACAAAGATGTCTGCTTGTAGGTTGTTTCAAAAGAGATTGGTTTTCCCCATGTACAAGTCCTTGCTAGAAGTGAGGATGGGCCACATGGGGGACCCCTATAATTTAGTCTTGACCTCCTTCAGTGCCAAGTCCAAGAAGGGGCCAAAGTTAAGTTCCTAAAAAATTAAACTTTGGATTTCCTTGGAGCAAATTTGCCCAAGGCAAGCCCTAGTCAAAGTGACCACCAAATTTGGCCTAGGCCTTGGCACCTTGTCCCACCTTGACTAGCCTATCTCAATTGTGGGAATTTGATGAACAAATTCCACTTCAAGCTTCTCTTAAAAAGCTCTCATTGTGTGTGTCTCTACTTCATCATCTTGGGGTTGTTATGGTTGCTAACCCCTTCCTTCTTAGCCACTTCTCCATTGGTTGGGATGGTCCTTTACCCTATGGTCTTTTCGATGCCATATGTCATCACAATCATAACCATGAATTAGTATTTTACATGTAACTTATAGTACTCTTATACCTTCCTTCTTTTGGGCAAGTTACACTTAGGTTAGTTGTGACCATGGTAGATTGATTATTTTATTAGTATTTTATTTTTAAAGCTACCTAAGTTTATTGATGAGGTTTAACTTGGTATTAATGATGATTTTAATATTATCTTATTAGTTAAACATTAGGGAGTTAGAAAAATTTCAAAAGAATTTCCATCATAAACTATAAATTTGTGGCCCCCATGATGTAAAGCTCATCTTTGATAACTCAAAGGTCAAAGAATGAGTTGATTTGGATAAGCAGTTAGGAAGTTATTGCTTCGAGAAGACTCTAGGCTCTGAAAAGTGCAAAATCTTCCCTTGTGTTATGAGCAAAATTTTCACATTTTGCTAACTCCCATCACATATCTATATTATTTTTTCCTTGTGTTGACAAGGATTCATCAATGCATTGGGCTACATTAATGGAAATGTGTCTATGTAGCCAAATTTTCAATAGGAAAAAGCTAAGTATGGGGAAAGAGTTAGACAATGAAATTGGAGTCCAGAGGAAGCTAGAAAATCCTTGAATAAGGACAAAGCATGAAGAGGATGATGAGTTTGTTGGGAAAAAGAGATTTGAACAAAGTTTTATTATCAAGAAGTGTAAAAAATGGACATTCTAAGGTAAAAAATAATTTATTTGAGAGTAAAATGACTAAGGAACAAGAAATCTAACCAGACCAAGGAGTATGCAAGTGGATCGTCCCCATAGCAAGCTCATGCCCTTAATGCCCTTGCATTCCCTCATACCAAGGGCTCTGTAGGCCCTTATGCTAATTAATGGCTTGGAAGTGTTAAATCTCTAATCACCTAAGAATCTGTCTTTGAGGAGATGTCTTCCAAAAGAAGAAGACATCTTGGTTGAAGTGAAGAAGACCCAGAGAAGATGTCTCCTAAAAATAGGAGACGTTTCCTTTCAAGAGAAGATGTCTCCTAAAAATAGGAGATGTTTCCTTTTAGAAGAAGACGTCTACCTAGAGACATCTCTTCAAAGACATCTCCACTAACCGTTAGATAGTTGTTGCATAAATCCAAGGTGATTTTGGAAGGCTATAAGAAGACTTGATTCTCTTGGACATTGTGCAATTTTTAAGCAAGCAAGTGTTAACATCAAGTAATCATTGTGTACTTTATTCTATTGTATTTTTGTACCTCATTATACCATCATTTTTACAATTGTAGTGATTATATTATACTGTGTCTCAAAGTACAAGGACTAGCAAAATTAGTTGCATCCTTTCCTTGTAATTTTTGTTTCTCTTTCTTGTTGCCCTGCTAGGTTTGATGTACTACTTGCCAGAAAGCATCATCATTGAGCTTGTCAAGATCCTACAGGATTAAGTGTTGGTACAACATCACAGCACTCTAGAGCAAATCTCAAGTTTTAAAGTTTGTGGAATCCTTAAAATCACATTCTAAGCTTATTGGAACCTTGTCGGGTTAAGTGGATTCGTAGCAATGAATCATTCTAGAGCTGAGCTTAGAGCTTGTACAAAGTGTGGTATCCTTCAAACCACATTTTGAGAAAAACAAAGTCAAGAGGTATTCAAGCGATCTACCCTCTAAGTGTGGAGTATCCAAGTTGGGGAACCATGTAATTTTAGGTTTGGTTTTTGTGGTTGTAAACTCTGATTTGGGGAACTTATTCATCCCCCCTTCTAAGTTCAATGATCCTCAAGTGTTATTGAAGCATAGTACCCTTGTGCTCTACATCATTTCTAAGAGTAAACAATGGAGGAAACTTCTTACACAAAGCCATCCATGTTCGATGGATTTAACTTTGCCTATTGCAAGGAAAGGATGCAAGGCTTCTTTGAATTGATGGATTTTGAAGTCTAGGAATCCATCCTTGAAGGCTACATACCGTCCATCGACAATAACATAAGAGCCATGAAGCCCCAAAATCAATGGACACATGAAGAAAGAGATAAGTTCATGTTTGGTTCAAAAGCAAAAAAAATTTATAATGCACTTTGAATAAATCTAAATTTAATAGAGTAGATGATTGTAAAATAGCTAAAGAAATTTGGGAAACATTAGAGGCTACATATGAGGGAACTTCGATAGTTAAGAAATCTAAATTGTTAGTCTTGCAAAATAAGTACAATAAGCTTAAGAGGAGAGAAGGAGAGAAAATAAAAGATTATTTCTCTGGGAAAACATTCTTGTTATAGCCATTAGAGGTCACGGTAAAGATTTTTCTAAAAGCCATGTTATAATAAAAATGATTAGGACTTTGCAAATAGAATTTAGACCAAAGGTGATTACAATGAAAGAAATTAGGGATTTTTCAGTTCTTAAATTTGAAGAGCTTCAAAGTGCTCTTATTTCTTATGAAATGAACCTCATAAGAAAAGGGGCAATTCAAGAAAAACCAATTTCTCTAAAATATACTTCAAAGGAAAAGGAACTTGCTGATGAAGATGTGAGCAGAGAAGAGGAAGTAGCTCTTCTTTCTAGAAGAATCCAACGACTACTTGCTACAAAAGAAAGAAGCTTCAGCCAATCAGATCCTAATCAATCTAACTTCAAAGGTAAGGATAAAGGTAGGAATTAGTCAAATACAAATTTTGACGCTTCTTCAATAGAATGTTGGGTATGTGGAGGAAGAGGCCATGTGGCCTTTGAATGTGCTAGCAATGGTAGGTTGCAACGTAAAGAAAAGACTAATATGAAGACTAAAAAGATCAGCTTCTACATAAGTTGGGATGATGGTTAGCAAAGTGAAGAAGAAGTAGATCCATCTACAAAAAATTCTCAGCTCATATGCATGGCTCTTAGAGATGAGAATTTGCATGCTGCTAATGTACCAAGAGGTAAGTATGATAAAAGGTATATTGAATTATTTACTGAGGGAAAGAAATTTTTGAATACAAATCTTGATGTAATTCACACCGAATTAAAAGGAGAAATCTTAGACATAAAGGCTAAGATTCAATACCGAACACCTTTAAAGAAGAATTGCAGAGGTTTTCAAGAAGGAAAGAATCATGAAAAATAGCCTATGAATGAAGATTTAGAAAAAGTCTCAGTGGTGGATACAAGCTCAATCTCAAGCACAATCAAGTTGGATAACCCCATATTAGAGGAGCACACTTTATTAATTTGTAAAAATTGTGGTAGTAATCAAAACCTTGATTATTCTCATGTTGATCAAAATAAGATTGATACTTGGTCATGTTCAAAAGTTCCTAGTAAGGATGTTTTGTAGGAAGTAATAGCTAGAAATAAATATGATTGGGAAATTGGAAAAGTCTTCAAAATAATGGATGATACAAAAGGTTATCAAAAATACTTCAATCATGAAGAACCTAGACAAGTTTGCATAACAGGCAAAAGAACTAATGAAAAAGAGCCAAAAGTTAAGGAGGTCCTTCATGATAGAGGGCCTCATCTCAAACTTCATTAGTCTTCTTCCTTTCAATTGCACATATAGTAAGTTAAGGTAAGTTTCTATTTCTTCTATTTTCTTGCTTGCTAAATATTGTATCAGTAATTAATTTAAAAAGTCTAAATTATTTTGATATGTGCTTACTTTATTTTAAGATTATGGGATGTTAGCTCTTGATCACACTTATAAGTGAAGATATTTTTATGTTGTTGGAATATTTGATTATGGTATCTTTTATGTACATATGAGCATGATGTAATTGGTTTTATGGAAGTTTGGGGCACTTGTAATGTTTTGTTAAAAAATCATCTTATTTTTAAATGGTCTAACATGCTTGCATGTAATTTATGGTCTGAAAGCCTTGTGTTGACCTTTCATTATTTAGTGTGCTTCCCTATGATATCTCAAGGCTTAGTTCTTTTGGAAAAATTAAGCATTTGAATTAGTACCTTTGATGAAAGTTATGAATCATGAATCTTCTGAAGAAACAATTCTAGAAGAATTATTTGTTCTACTAATAGGAGAATTATTTTTGTACATTTTCTTCTTATATCTTATTATCTTTACTTCACTCCTTTTTGATGATGTTCAAAAATGGGGAGAGGTTGGTATTTTTTTTGATGATCATGAATATGATGATTGTATGTGTGGATGACAAATATTATAAGTGACATTTAAAATATATGACTTAATGAATTTTGGGGATAACTAACCCATTTTATTAAGTTTTGAACATCACCAAAAAGGGGGAGATTGTTGACCTTTTGGTATGTTAAAACCTTAAGGAAAATGGAGAACAAAGGATGTTTGTGTGATTGTTGTGTTTGTAGGATAAGGACATGGACAAGGACTCAAGGGAGCATGGATATCATGGTTAAGGATTTTATAAAGAAATTGGCAGCAAGGGCAAAGAAAAATGGAAATGTTCTAAGAATTGGAAAGAAGCAAAATCAACAAAAAGAAGCTTCGAGAATCAAAGTTCAAAAGCTGAGAAGATGTCTCCAAAAAATGAAAGATGTCTTGGTCGAAGTGAAGAAGACCTATAGAGGATGTCTCCTAAAAATAGGAGACATCTCCCCAGAATTAAAGTCTATTATAGAGAGACATCTCAATCTTGAAGAAGACGTCTCAACTAGTTGTTAGATAGCTGTTGAACAAATTTCAAGGTGATTTCAAAAACTTTAAGGCTATAAGAATACTTCATTCTCTTGGGCATTGTGCAAGTTTTGAGCAAGCATCAACATTAAGTAATCATTATGTACTTTATTCTATTGTATTTATGTACCTCCTTGTAACATCATTTGTACTATTATAGTGATTATATTGTACTACGCCTTAAAGTACAAGGACTAGCAAAATCAGTTGCATCCTTTCCTTGTAATTTGTGTTTCTCTTTCTTGTTGCCTGACTAGGGTTGATGTGCTTCTTGCTAGAAGGCATCATCATTAGGCTTTTTGGGATCCTATAGGATTGAGTGTTGGTGCAAAATCACAACACTTTGAAGCAGAACTCAAGTTGTAAAGGTTGTGGGATCCTTGAAACTACATTCTAAGCTTCTTAGAACCTTATAGGATTGAGTGGATTCACAGTGACAAATCACTCCAAAGTGAAGCTTAAAGCTCGTACATGGTGTGGTACCCTTCAAACCACATTTTGAGAGAAACAATGTATAGAGGTGTGCAAGCAATCTACCCTCCAGGTGTGGAGTACCCAAGTTGGTAAACTACGTAATTTTCGGTGTGGTTTTGTGGCCATAAATTTTTACTTGGGAAACTTATTCATCCCCCCTTTTGAGTTCAATGATCCTCAAGGAGCTCACCGTTGGCTTGTTCATCCAAAATCGGATGACACTATGGTTGGTGTGCACAAAAACTTTGTATCCAAGCACATAGTGCCTATATTTCTCTAACACATACACCACTGCCATTAGCTCCTTTTTAGTGTTGGTGTAACTAATTATGCATCCACAATGCTCTTGCTTGCATAGTAGATGTAGTATGAACATTTCTGATCGTTCATATGTGTAAGCATAACTCCCAAGACATAGTTTGATGCATCTATCATGATGTGAAATAGTCTAAACCAGTTGGGTGCTTATAGAATTGGGGTTTCTACAAGTTTCTACTTCAACTACTAGAATGCATTCTCGTATTTTTTGGTCCAAACAAATGATGCATCTTTCTTTGTAAGCTCTAACAATGACTTCATGATCTTTGAGAAGTTTTCAATAAAGCATCAATAGTAACCAGTGTGGCCAAGAAATGACCTCACATCCTTCACTGTTTCTAGTTGTCTAGTTATTCCTTCAATGGCCCTTATTTTTTTCAGATCCACCTTGACAAGGCCTTATAATGGTATCTAGGCACTTGCTCCACAAATGGTAATGGAAAATGATCTTTGTAAGTTTCCATATTCAATAGCTAAAAGTCTATACAAACTCTCCATTTTTCCCTTTCTTTAGCATAGTAATAATTGGGCTAACTCACTCACTACCTACAATGGGGTGATTAAACCCACCCTTAAGGAGTTGCTTAATCTCCTCCTTGACAATTTGCTTGGGTTTTGAGTTCAAGCATCTTTATGACTACCTCTTTGGTTTAATGAAGAGATATATATAAATTTTATGTTGGCATATCTTGGGATCAATTCTTGTTAGCTCATGATATGACTATGTGAAGGTTGTTAGCCATTTATCCACAACTTCTAGCAGTTTCCTCTTCTATTCAAGAGCAAGTGTGGCATTAATGATTATTAGCTTACCATTGTTCAAAAATGCATATTCCATGCCTACCAATAGAGCCTTTAACTCAAGGGGATTTTTCTTGACAATTTTAGGGATATCCAACTCTCCCCAATTGATCTCACTTTATGCATAAGAGAGTTGATGATGGAGTTGCTCCAATTTGTCCATGCTTTCAACATAAGAGCTAATGAGGCTCTCAACTAGTTTCATGCATATTATTGATCCAACCTCATTACTTGTTATCAGCCATTGGCTACATTCTTGTTTAGTGGTTGCTACATATATGCACCTTTGAATTTTTGTCATCTATGCATACTAATTGCATGTTTAAAGTGATGTGCCTTTGATGGTCCATAATCTCTGCATGCAATGGCATCTTGTATCATTGTACGTGATGCATGAAACTCTCTTCTTCTCAGTCTTTTCAAATTTATTTTCCTTGGAAATCTCTAAGGAAAGGTCTTCAAGCCCCAACCTTACATTAATAGTGCTTAACCATGCTCTTCCCATGATGATTGAAAAGTTTCCTTTGCAGCTCTCCACATAAATCACTAGAAAATTGGTAGGATAGGACCATCCACAAATGATGGTTATAACATCCTCCACCAATCCTAAAGGAAAAATGATGGACTAATTTTCCAGCTCCAGTTTAATGTTACTCTTTTTCAAGGGAGGCAAGTTCCAAGTTTTGTACATCTCTTGTGAAATCAAGTTAACTTCGGAACTTGAATCCATAAGAGCCTTACGTGGTTCATTTTTTATGATCTTCAAGTAGGTAACAGGACTCACAAGATCAAATCTCTTCCTAGGAAGATGGCCAACCTTGATCCAATCTGTGACCACACCGGTTAACATGAAAGTATGAAATTGGGGAGTGCTTTGGTTTGACAGATGCTTAGTGGAAATTTTAGAGGTGGAGGTATAAGGGTTCTTAGTCACAAGTGTTGGTGAAGCCTTTTTGGAGTTGTTGGTTCTAAAGAATTACCTCTTGTAAGGCTTGGGTTTAAGACCACTCAATTGAGGATCTAGTTGCAAATTTACTACTGTCATAGCATTTATTTGCTATGGCTGGGTAGGTATTTCACTCTGCATGGATGGAGCATGTGGCAGAGGAGTTGATGATGGTGTGCAGTAATGGATGATTGTTGTGGTTGTTGAGGAGGATAGAAAAGAAATGGAAATTCTCTTCTTGGTGAGGATGCTCTATGGTACTTTGGAGGATAGTAGTGGTGTGAAAAGGAAACATGATTAGATGAGTCACATGGAGAGAGCAACTATTGAGCATAGTACCAATAAGGATCGGATTGGTGGTAAGGGTACTACTAACTTGGAGGTGACATCCCCCATGACTATGGATGCTGTCATTACTGGTACTATTCCTAAGGTTGAGGTAGTGTTCCACTTGGATAGTAAGCTTATTGGTGGAATTGTTGTCGATAGTTATCTTGTGGATAAGGCAACCTCCTAGGTGCTTGTTGTTTCATCATTCTAGGATTTAAAGCATACACCTATATTTTTGTAAGTGTGACAATATGGGGCAACATTCCTTGGGATGTTTGTATTGATAGATGTCACACTAGTCATCATCAAATTCTAAATCTGCAACCTCCACTATTGCTACAGCTTTTCCCTTATCTTTGCGATATTCATGTTTAGCCTCCTCCTTCTTCCTTCACTCACCACTGCTACCTCCTTGATCTCTACATTCCTCTGCAATCTTCAAAGCAGCTTGGAACTTCTCATCCAAATAGTTCCACATTTTATCAACTTTGGCTGATATTTCAATAATAGATTTTTAAGTTGGTAAAGTTCTTTTCTATACTACTTTGTCAAGTGGTGCTTCCTCCTCATTTTCACAACAATGGATTTCCTTCTTGCAAATGGAGGGGTCTCTATTATATTCTTTTACACTTTTCCATTTTCTTAGCTCTCCTTCCTCTTTATCCACTTGCTCAATGAGCCTTTGAATTTGATGGGCCCGTAGCTCAGAAAGTCTCCCTTGGGCATAGATCCCAAGGGTTCTCCTTGTTTTAGTTTTGAGCCCATCTATGATATAGTGTAGTTGATCCTGCTGGGAGTATCCATGGCCTAGGCACCAATGTAATAAAGAGTGGTACCTACCCATGGCCACATCCAAGGACTCATGAGTGCCTTGTCTCTAGCCTTGGATCTACCTATACAGATTGGACACTTTGGAGTACATTTGATATTTGTCATTAAATAAATCTAGCATCGTAGTCCATCATCAAATAGATTCCAGTTCTAAGGACCAGCATTAGCATTTTGCTTCTTTTATGAGTGTCCGTGGAAATAGTTTCAACTTTTTCCATTCATTCGCCACATTTTTTAAGGCATAGAAATCATGGAAGGCTTGCTAATGATTTGGTGGATTTGAGTTGTATCCCCCTTCAAACTTGGGGATATTGTTCATATCTAGTCATTTGATGTGGTTATTCTTCAAGTGCCTAGTTGGAATTCTAACAACCTTTGAAATATTCATCATGTTCCTTATAGCTAGTAGAGGCTCATCATAGTTATAGTGGTCACAGTGATCTCTGTCATGGCCATGATGCCTAGGATGAGTTATGCTACACCTTCTTTCTACGTGATGTTCTTCCCTTTGCTATCATTCATGCCCTCATTCTCTATTCCCTCATCAGAATCTACAATCATCCCTTTTTCACTGTTCATCTTCATCACCATTGTTGTTGTTTCTACAATCTCAACCTTTACTTTTCCTATCAAAGTTAGAGGAGGAAGATGATGAAGATGATGAGGATAAAGAGGAAGAAGAATTAGCACCAAAATGATGCTTACTACCTTCTCTTCTTCAAACCCTACTTCGATCACCATGTTTATCTTCTTTCTGATGCTTGTCATTGTTCTTGCCATCTTCTAAGGCTCCCTAGTATTAAGACCCATTCTTCCCATTACCAAGGTTATCCATAGTTAATTACAACCATTGGTTAAGGATCTTCCCATTAAAGAGAGGGGGAGAGTCTATGTCTTGAAAGGCACCTGAAAAGAAGTCCTCACCTCCTTTGTGTGTTTGCAAGAATAAGTGGATAGAAAGCCTTTTGCCCTTTGAAGCCTCATATTAGGCTTCCATTTATTGATCTTTCTTTTGTTGGGCCTCTATGGGATGATAATCCTAATAGAGGTGATCTTGAACTTTGTATTCTCCATTAAGTTTAGCAATGTCAAAGTTGATGAGATTGTTCATCAGCATCACAAGAACAAATTGATTAGGAGGCAACACGCTGTTTCCTTCCATGGTTCTCCATCATAGCTACTCATCCTAATGTAAGATGAAGGTGAAACCCAGAGTGTAAGGATCTGCATAGGTGTAGACAACCTAGATTTGTTGGGGCACTTACATTTTTGGACCTTCTTGTCTTTGGTTGGATTTTCCGATGAGTGATGGAGATTCTTCATTGTGAGAAGAAGTCATATCAGTGATTGTTCAAAAACAATGTGCGATTTGTTATTATTTTGTCTTAATGATTTAGCACTAAATTTTCTTTACAACATCTTTAGATGATTTCATGATCTTTCATATGTAGCACACTTAGCTAAACTAAGTCCCCATCAACTGTCCCAATGATGGATGACGAGTATCCCCTATGCCCAATCATAAAAATCACAAGCATTACACTAGCAATCTAGTCAAATTCCATGGTCTTAGCCCCTAAATGTGCATGTAGATAAAGATGGTATCTCAAAGAATGTGATTGTTGTCTTCTTAGCATTCACTTGTGGAAGCTCTTATGTATGGTTAAGTGTGAGCCAAGGTATAAGATATTTGTTTATATTTTATATTTTTATATATTCTTGCATAAGTGGTGAAGTAAAGATAAAGGTTTATAAATTAACTAATTAACTATCTAATCGTTCTTAACCTAACTAGCCTAACATAAGTATCTAGGCCCACTTTCCATACACACCCTGAACTTGTATCAACGCTATTGGATTACCAAATGTATATTCCTGGGCATTACCAAATAGGCACTGTTGGGATTACCAAGCATTTACTGTATGTTCAAAGTGATTGTAATTATGTGTTAATTAATTATTAAATGCATTAATTATTTAAAACAAGAATGTAAATTTCATTAATTGTAAAGTGCATGAAATAAACATTAATATATCCCAAGTTTTGCAAGGAATATCAAGAATTTCATCTTTAGTATCAGTCACATCAATGTGTTTAGGTACAACATGTTTGAATAAAGATCCATATAATTGCTTGACCTCCTACTATGGGCACTTAGAAAATATTCTAACTATGGTCTAAGAAAACTACAAGACTTCGGCTATGCTACTAAATGAATGTCCCCTACCATGTGTCTAAGTGCTTGTATTTATAGGGCTACACAAATTCTGAGACACCACATCAACGATGACGTAGGTTGGGCTACGCTATCTCGTAGTTGCAAAAACTTGGATTTTTTCAATATGAACATTCTAAAACATATAGGAAATCAGCTACTACAAAATAGATGGTAGCAATACAAAAGCTACATGAACAAGCCATCATTGACCTCAACAAAAAGGGGTCAAGGAATAATTTTTAGATTTGAAGCAAAATTGAAGTGAAGTAAGCATGTCCTTTATCCCTAACTCTTCTTGGACTCTTTATTGATAAGTTGTAGGATTAGATTTTTATAGAAAACTAGTAGCATGCCATCAAGATAAGGCCCTATCTAGTAAATTTGTCTATTTATGTAGATGATACCATATTAATTTCTATCTCTTAGAAAGGCATGCAAAATATGTTGCAAATTCTAGAAAAAATTTTGTTTCTATTTTGTGTTATAAGTTAATGTAGAGAAAATAAAAATGATGGTATGAAATACAAGAAATAAAAAATAAGAATTTTAAATTTGGAACTACAAATATGGAAATAGTGAACTTCTTTAGATACTTGGATCTCCACTATGTTAGTAATGACAAATGAGATAAATGTATTAAGGAAAGAATGGAATTAATGTTATATATGCGATTAAAAATAAATGTAAAAGATTAGGATTATGAGCTTTGAACGTTAGAAGAAAACTTTTTTAAGCAATCATTTATCATACAGTACTTAATGGGTGTGTTGTATGTGGGCAAGACCTTAGTATAAAAAATTGGTAGACTATTAAAAGGGTGCAAAAAAATATTTTTATCAGATAAATTAAAGGTGAAGGCATAAACACCTTATTTTATGTTACCTTTGAAATATGACTTACTTCCCTTAGAAGCTAAAGTTCCTTATCAATTCATTAGCTATATTCAAAATTTGGTAAAAACTAAGCAAACCAACTTTCCAAAGTAGTTATTGAAGACAATAAAGAATAAGGATAATATTTCTAGGGGATACAATGGTCAAAGACATGGTGATGAGATGCGATTTGTGATATCGCATCCCCCACGATATCGCGTCGTCCCCTGCGATGTGGCATACGCGATATCGCGATGCGCCATCATATCTATAAATAAGAGGTGGCTCTCCCTTGTTTCCTCATCCTAGACTAGAAGTAGGAAAACTCTGGCAGATTGATCACTATAGAGATAGAATATTTTCCATGTGCTCGCAGTAGGAGTCCTAAAGTGAACGAATCTTTATTCAAGTAACATTGTACCTAAACACAAGTTGTGTACGGCAATAAAGACGAACTTCCTGGATAAACCTTGCAGTGCAAGGAATAGGATTTTGTTTATTGTTATTTATTGCTTTCTCTTAGTAATGCAGAATGAGTATGACTTGATTACGAGCATCTAAGGATGTGTATGGATAGTCAAGGAACAGATGCTCATCACAACACGGAATGAGTACGACTTGATTACAAGCATCTNAGTTAGAGTTAGTTAGTTTCTTCAACCCTTCACCTCGATAGCATAGGAGATAAAACATAAAAGACCATAAAAATCATATACCTCGGACTTACTTAACCATACACCGTGACAACCATAAGTAGGTCTGGGAAGACAATGAATGATTAACCTCAAGTGTTCCATGGGGCGTGTAGGCACTTAGTCTGCAGAGTTCGACCGGATCACACGTGCTACACTCGTTTCGTATGGTTGAGTGTAGGGGTACCTCACCACTCATCATTGGCGCTGTTGCTAGGGACTAAGTGTTTGTGCACTGAATAGAACATAGGACATCACTCACATCATTGGGAGCCTAAATGAACCTTTGGGTTAATTAAAGAAAAATTTATATAACGATAAATAGCACACTGATAAGACACTATGTCTTCTTCTTCTTCTCATAAGAGCAACTCACCACCTAAGGACCATACACGAAACAATCGGCAATCAAAAACACATAACCTAAATCAGCCAATGCCTCAACAATATAGGGTGGAATATACTCATCCCAATGAGTATATTTCCAATTTTACTTTTATCTTCCATCAATATGAGCAGATGCGCTAGAGAGATCTGCATGGTAACATAGTGTTACCCCTAGATCGAGCAGTTCCTAACATGCTTCTCCGTGCTTTGGCACAGATTGGCATGACAGAATTTTATGCTAAATACGTTATGGGCAATTTTGACATGAGGGATTACCATCCCACAGCTTTGCAACGTATGAGGGACTCAAGGCAGGAGAGCCAACATACACTGTTGAAGGGCAAAGAGGTCCCGCACGTCCTTAGTGAAACTAGAGATGGTGAACCACTTATAATTGGTTCGCTATCAAGAGATGTTTCCCCTTTTAACGAAAGTGAGGAGGTAGGGTATCAAAACCTACGATCAACGATACATATCCCTGGTTCTGATGCCCGTGAACACCAACTATTCACAAAAGGAACAACACATGACAAGGATGGACACTTAGATCATCATCACGATCGGGGCCGAAGCCATAGAAGAGAAGGTAAGAAAAATTGTCGTGGCGATGGTTCTCCTTCTTCTTCCCCTTCTTCACATCACTCACCCTCTCCTTCTACCTCTAGGTGCAATCATGAAGAGCATAATGGAGAGGATAAAAGTAAGAAAAATGAAAGACCTCGACAAGAGAGTCGAGAGAGAGGACAAGGGCATGAACGAAGGGAAAGTAGGGAACAATGAAGACATCACGAGTGTCATGAAAGAGATGATCATGACGAGCCCCTACTTGTAACCCGAAGTATGCTTGACATAACGGAGGCTGTTAGAATTCCCATAAGGCATTTAAAAGATAGTCGGATCAAACACTTAAACATGAACAACATCCCATGATTTGAAGGGGGATACAACGCTGATCCGTAACATCATTTACATGCATTCCACGATGCCTGCACCTTGCAAAACATTGAGAACGAGTAGCAAAAACTAAAGTTGTTTCCTAAGACACTCATCAAGAAAGTAGAGAGTTGGTATCGGTCCTTGGAACCGGAAACCATCAAGAGGTGGAGTACAATGTTAGAACTCTTCAACGATAAATATCAAACGTACTACAGAGTGTATAATTTGTGTAAGAAGATCCAAGGATGGAAGCAAGGTACTCATGAACCCTTGGATGCTACCATGGCCCACTACTACACATTGTTACATCGTTGCCTGGGCCATGGATACGCTCAGCGGGATCAACTTCGCCACATCGTGGATGGGCTAAGGCATGAAACTAGAAGAACCCTTGGGACTTATGCCCAAGGGAGACTCTCATAACTTAGAGCCCATAAAGTACATAGCTTATTGGAACAAGTAGCAAAAGAAGAAGGTGAGCTACGCAAGAGGGAAAGTGCGGAAGAATACAACCGTGACCCCCCCCCCCTTTCAGAAGAAGGGAGTGAAATTTTGTGATGAGGAGGATGAGTCACCACTCGAAGAGTTGGTGAACAGAAAAACCTTGCCGATTAAAAAATTAACAACAGAAGTATTGGCTAAGATGGATCAATTGTGGGATTCCTTAGACTCAAGACTTCAAAGTGTCTTGAAAATCCTAGAAGAGTCTAAGGAGGAACGAAGTAGTGATAAAGGTAAGATAAAGCGGAGAGATTCAGGCCCTGCACATAACAAGGGTAAGGGGAAAATTATTATCTCCGATGAAGTTGTGGATTTTGACACAGACGATGACGATGGATGTGAGATCTGCCAATATGATCATCCTAAGGGATGTTGTCCAATTATCTCACATCTACAGGAGTCTGGGGTGTATGCTCTTAATCCAAGACTTAACCAACAGCAGACACCCCAAAGGTTACCTTATCCCCAAGGTAATCCAAGGTAGTTCCACCAACCACTAACATACTATCCAAGTGGAACTTCACCACAACCCATCGGACAGCATCAGCAGTGGCAATACCCACAGTCATGGGAGATGCCACTGGCGACACAACAGTACCCTTACCGGCAACCTTGTCCTTATGGATATTATGTGCAGCAACCGGTTTCTCCAAGTGACTCTATGAGTCACACTACTCCCCAATGTTACTACCAAGTTCAAGAGTACTTTAGGAGGACTCCTTCTCCTCTAGGAGGCACCCCACATACTTACCATCCTCCAACTCCATTCACACCTCTTCCACTTGTAGTTCCCACAACACCTCCTGCTCCAACAATGAAAGGGGAACTCCCTACTCAACCACAGCAACGTAATGCTACAAGAGCTATAAATATCCAACCTGCTGCTGGTTCTGACAACTGTAAAAAGAAGACCTTTCTTCAGAACCAAAAGCCTAGAAAAACTCTCTCAACAACAAGTGGTTAAGTCTAGGTACACTCCTCCATCATCTAACACTTCAAAACACCCTTCAGTCCAACAGAGCTTAACGCATACAGTTATGTTAACGCATACCGTAACCGACTGGATCAAGGTAGGCCACCTTCCCAGGAAACTAACTGATCCTGAAAGCCCCTTAATCTATTTACAAATCACCAGGAATGAACCACATAAGGCTCTTCTTGACTCAGGTTCTGGAGTCAATTTAATATCAAGAGAAATGTATCAAGCCTGGAACCTACCCCAACTTAAGAAGAGTAACACTCAACTAGAGCTGGCAGATCAGTCCATCACCATTCCCTTGGGATTGGTGGAGGACATTGTTACCATTGTGTGTGGTTGGTCCTACCCAGCTGATTTCTTGGTGATTGAAGTTAATAACAACAAAGGGGACTTCCCAATTATAATGAGAAGGGCATGGCTGAGTATAGTAGACGCATGCCTTAGGATCCGTGATCTTTCCTTGGAGATATCTAAGATAAACATTTATGGAAAGATTGAGAAGAGGAAAGTTTCATGCATCACATATAGTGATTCATCAAGTGATGACATGGAGGAAATGCCTCCATGTAACAGGTGTGCCCTTGAATTTTTGAAACAAAAATGCCTGTATGTAGCAACCACACAACAAGTAGTAGACACCCCATGGTTGACAACTACTCGAAAGAGCAAACAAATATGCATGAAACGAATTGAGGAGACAAACCATGCCAATAATGAAGGCATAGACACGTTGGAATATGAGTGTTACCAACTCCCACCTCTCAACCTAAGATCATCAATTAGGAGGAGTTGGACAATTCTACGAAATTCAAATAGATGTTCATTATTTCGGATCTCTCCCTTGCAATTCAATCATGGGGGAGATGGCCACCTATGCTAATCATATGGGGCCCTCAGTTCTTTTTAAGTTTTTTTTTTACACATTTTTGTTTTACAACGTTTTTATTTTACAACGTTTTTGTTTTACAAGATTTTGTCTTACACATTTTTGTTTTACATGCTTTTTTCTTACACATTTTTGTTTTACAAATTTCTTTAACTTTTCTTGTTTTTGTTTTACAACTTTCTTTAACTCTTCTTGTTTTTGTTTTACAACAACGTTATCCTTTTCCATTTTGTGTGTGTGTGTCTGTGTGATCCATCTTGTAAGTTTGTCACCCAATAAGTGTTCTGCACGATGGTATGAACTATTTTTCACTAATTGCTAATGTTTGGTTTTTACCTTTAAGTTACGATGTTGACACTAAGGTATGTTTCTCTTGATATGGAAGGAAATGAGTTCACTTCATCCATCCATCCACCAGTTTCTATGGTCACTCTCGACTTGGAAATGTACAGTCCCTTTCATAATAAGAACTTTAACGAATTAGTGATTGGGCATTTCTCAAACTAAGGAAGGACTCAAGGTTTGAAAAGGGTATGACTTCAAGGGAACTTGATGCTTTTGTGTTGGCCATTCTCTTGGGTGCTTGGATGTTTTCTTCTTAGTTTTTCTTACCGTTCCGATGTTACCTAATCATCGGGAAGCCGAGACAATAAAAATAAGAAGTCTTTGCATGGTGTGGTTCTCACGCATAAAAACACAAAACAAAACAAAAAGAGAGAGAAAAAAAAGTGAGAATTTAAAGCACATCCCTTAGATGAAATAAAATTGGGCTACAAGCACTAGTTATGAAACCAAAAATGTTCCCTCTAACTAAGGCCCTTCTCGCTCCCCATTCTCTCCCTTGTTTCGTCGAAATGGTGGTGCTTCTTGGAGAAGGCATTCTTGTTACTTCAAGAGGATGGTTTGGCCGAATGCATTGATGCGAAGTCACTAGATGTGGTTGGTTTGAGGCCAGAGTTGGAATGAGATTTGCCAAGTCAAATTAATCATGAAGCACATAAGGGGCTGTACACCACCTTGTTCTTGGGATTCCATTTCATTCTCTTCTCTCCATCCTTCTCTTCATTGTTCAACTCATTGCCGATTGTATCATTAGTGTATATTTTGGTAGATACATTGTTTTCTTTTTGGTAAATTCTTGTGGTTAAGACTTTAACCCTTGTTCCAAATAACATTCCCATAGCCTACGGACTCTTTGAATGTGGGTTTGTCAAGGCATTAAGGGCATGAGCCTACTTTGGGGAGGACCCACTGACATTCCTATTTGNTTATTTCCATCTTGACATCCATTTCATCAATGTCATAGTTGTCCCTTTTTATCTATCTTTCTTACTCCTTTTCTTTCTCCATTCTAATGCTATCGGAGGTTCGCGATTAGTCATGGGGGTATGGGGCCCGATTTTTTCAATTTTCTCTTAGCCCCGAATATTTTCAATTCTTTCCTAACCCCTACACCTTCAGTAGTCATCATTAATACATCCCCAGATCCACAATTAGCCATACTGTCCTAGCCAATGGACCTACACCGCAAAAAGGTATTAATTACATGATGATTCATTTACCCATGCTAATATATGATTGTGCTGTGTGTGCAAATGGCGATCATACAACAACGGATTGGATCTGGAGCAAACACTTGGAATGGAGCGGTGCTGAAGCAAGTTTGCACGGAGCAAGATCGATGGCGCGCTTATGAATGAACAACGAAAGGCGTAATCTTGGCGTTGGCAACAGCAAGACTTTTTCTTTCTTCTTCTCTCCTCTTCTCTCTTTTCTTTTCTCTCAGCTGCCAAATGAGGCCTGATGTCAATGTAATAAGGTGTTCACCCTTGTTGTCATGAACACCAGTTGTTGAGTCTTGTAATGATGATCTGTTCACATGTCATCCCATTAGTTCCATTCCCCTCAATAATCCCATACCTTCCCAATATTTTGTAAGGAACTCAAGAACGAGTTTTCATTCAGTCATGGGGGTATGATGAGACGTAATTCGCATAGGCCGCGATATTGCGAGATATCACGTACGCAATATCGTAGCCGTCGCGATATTGCGTCATCCCCTGCAATGTCGCGTACGCGATATCGCAGTGCGCCATCATATCTATAAATAGGAGGCGACTCTCCCTTGTTTCCTCATCCTAGACTAGAAGTAGGAAAACTCTGGCAGATTGATCACTCCAAAGATAGAATATTTTCCATGTGTCCGCAGTAGGAGTCCTAAAGTGAATGGATCTTTATTC
>MNCI01003829.1:43056-77936 GCA_015680685.1 Gnetum montanum
TGGTAGTTGTGCACCAGGATGTGTACAGATAATCAAGGAATCGACTGCTCATCGCACTTAGGCTAGATTAGCTTTCTCAACCCTTTCCTCCTAGTTAAGTGCCTTAGTACAACCAAGTCGAGCACGTGCGTTACGTGTGGGATCCGAGCAATGATTATCATTTGGTAACCACGGTTGCATCAGTTCAAGGTATGTACGGTAAGTGGGAACGAATGATGACGCTAGGTAATTTAGACTTAGTTCATTAATTAGAGTTAGTTAGTTTCTTCAACCCTTCACCTCGATAGCATAGGAGATAAAACATAAAAGACCATAAAAATCATATACCTTGGACTTACTTAACCATACACCGTGACAACCACAAGTAAGTCTAGGAAGACAATGAATGATTAACCTCAAGTGTTCCATGGGGCATGTAGGCACTTAGTCTGTGGAGTTCGACCAGATTGCACGTGCTACGCTCGTTTCGTATGGTTGAGTGTAGGGGTACCTCGCCACTCATCACATGGAATATCTCATTGAAGGTAATGCAAAGTAATCCTAAGTAGATAGGTAAGTTAGTTAAAAAGCAAGTATTAGAAAAGTTATGGTTAAATATGGAATGTAAGAAAAAATTTTACTTTGACCATATTAAAGACAATCAACCAGAGTTGAAAGTTTCTTATCTTATAACTAAAATCCCAACTAGATCTCATAGCTTAATTGGTAAGCTTCATTTGTGTTCACATTAACTTATGATAGAAAGTGGGATTTATATTAGGCTTCCTAGAGAATACTATACATGTACATGATGTGAGTTAGGCACTAAACATCTTAGAAAGAAGCATACAAGTTTAACAAAAACTTTGTATGATCTATTATTGTTGCCTCTAGTAGTGCTTAACCACTTTGTTGAATTTATTTTTATTTTGTATGCAATGAATGTAGTGTCTATCTAGTAGATCTTTTTTTATGTTTATAAATATAAAAACAACTATAGTTTTAGTTTTAGTATATAATTTTATAAATAGAAACATTGATTACCTATCTTGAGTTTTAATTTTGTCTTCCTCTATTGTAAATTAATTTTAACAAAATAACATGTGCATTACACACCACCTAATAATGTTTTTAATTCTATTTAAAAGATTGTAGAAATGCTACCAACAATTTCACTTTCAGCACTTGGAAAAAGAAGTGGAAGATTTTTAATTTCATCTAATAAGAAGTTTTAGAATAATGAAAAGAGTTGAGATCAAAATCCATTTTCCATTTTCAAGCAATAAAAGTATTTTGATTATTCATAAAAACCTTAAAATCTAAAGCTTTCTCAACCATCTCAAAATTTGCAAAACATTAATTTCATAGCATTCAAGGATAGCTTGAATTATTGGTGTAAAATCATTATTTTTACAAAAAATGAACACCAGTAATGTAAGTAATAAGATTATTATTTTCTTTTATATTTAAATGCATGAATGCATTGGTTGTACTATTGCTAATAATGTTATAATAGGGGACAATTCATTTACATGTAATAGAATACATTTACTTCACAAGCCTGAGAAACTCCATTTATGTGAGTTGTAACTATGTGATCTTGAGGATTAGTGGATGTAATAAAACAAGTTTTAATTTCATTAATGTAATAATATGGAGTGGTTGTTGAAATCGAAACTAATGATTATTGGAACTAGTATATGGCTATATGTACCCTTTATTAATGCAACAATAGGGGGTAGTTGTTGAAATCGAAACTAAATAACTATATGCATTCTCTAAGTATTGGAAGTCAAACCACTTGCCTCCTACAAACTACACTTTCTATACTTGCATCCAAAAAATCAAGGTAAATTTTCTTAGTGCTTTATCTTAAGGATTTTTGGCAAAGTTTTTGTAGTAGATTTTTTTTAACGAGGAATGATTTGAAGATGGAAAATACTAATGTCTCTCATATTGTAGAAACTATGAAAAATTCCAAAGATTTCGATTTTTTTTACCTAAAAATCTATATGAATCCTTATCAAAGGATATTACTTCACAATGTATATTTTGTAGATTATTAGATTTGTTCACCCAAATAAGTGTTTTACACTAGTGATTTAGGCTATCCTTGAACACTGAAATTAATGTTTTACATGCTTGTTATTTTATTGAATCTTTTTTACTTGTCAAATTGGAGAATTTTGAAATGGTTGAGAAATCATTTGATTTTAAAGTTTTTATGCATCAATGTAATACTTTTATTGCTTGGATATAGAAAGTGGATTTTGATCCATACTCTTCTTATTATTCTAAAATTCCTTATTATATTGAATTAGAAAATCATCCTCTTATTTTTCAAAGTGTAGAAAGTGAAATTGTTGGCAGCATTAGCATAATCCTGAAGATATAGTTAAAAACATTACTAGATGATGTATCATATAGACACTATTTGTAGAGATTGATTTACAAAAGAAGAAGACAATTAAAACTTGAGCTTAGTAATTAGTATTTTTCCCAAAAAATTATATATTATAATTTGTAAGAATGTTGTAGCTATTATTGTCATGAAGGCCTTGTTATTGGAATCTAATTATACTTAGTCTAATTATCAATAAAGAAATGATAGGATTTATTATTGACTTGATATATTTTACATTTCTAATATTTCGTTTTGGAAGCCCACAAAAAAAAAAAGGTAGAAGTACATACAAATGCTACTTTCTTAAATCATTTCTCTATTAGCATCTCTCTCGTATTAATTCTTCATCCTTTGGAAGCAGAAGATTTTTCATATGAATGCTAATATGCACATGGGGCCTAGTGGGAACAAATTTTGATGTCTTTATGGAATGTAGGAAAAAAACCTTGTTGGTAATATTGGTTACCTTGATTGGTGGCAATGAACTATTTGTAGAGTTACAAATTATGCTAGATGGTTTGGAAAGTAATTTGCTAAGTGTAAGTATCAAGTTGAAGAAGATCTTGCAAAATCTATAAAGAAAATCAAATTCTTCTAGACTAGAATCTCTTTGATTTGAAACTCAAAAAGCCTTGGCTAAAATGTTATGATAAACAATGTTAGGATACTTTTGAAGCTAAATGTGTTTTTACTAATGGGTTAGTTAAAAATTAAAGATAAGCCTTGCAAAGAATTTTTTAAATTTCTAAAAGAAAAGGGTTAAGTACCTAAATTAGAATAACTTTATATAAATGTTTTTGTTGTTAAATATCCTAAGACTATAAATAGCTTTCTAGCGAATGATTTTTTTCTATTTTTTCTTCTAACGATTTTAGTAAGAAATCCTTTTAGGCCTCTAGTTTGGATATTCCCCATCTTATAACAAACACATATCAAAGTATTCTTGAAGCAGAAATTATAGCTAGAAGAAATAAAAGTAATAACCTTAGTTTAGAAAATGGTAAAGTTTTAGGTTTTGATAGTTTTCCTATTAAATTTTTTACAAAGCATTGGAACTTCGTTGGAGATGATCTTTTTCATATTTTCCAAGAAGCAATTAAAAAAGTTTCTCTTGGTAAAAATATTAATAAAGGTATCATTGGTATGCTTCCTAAGAATGGAGATCATTTATATATTGGTAATTGCAGGCTTATTACTCTTTTTAATAATACTTATAAAATTTCAACTAACTGCATAGCATGTCAAATTCAAAAGATTATTGAAGATATCATTAGACCTAAATAGACTTGTTTTGTAAAGGGTAGGCATATCTTAAATAATATTATTGCAATGTGGGAGGGAATGTAGTGGGATTCTGATACTAACCAAATATTGCTATTATTAAGTTAGATTATGCTAGAGCTTATATCAAGATCGAATGGAAGTTCATTATTTCTTATCTTTATAAATTGGAATTTGGTGATTATTTTATTCAACTTGATCGTACCTTGCTTGTTGATGCTAATGCTCAAGTTGCTATTAATTTTGGATTAATTTCCTTATCAGTTTGTTAGAGTTGTCCTTTAGCTCCATGTTTTTTTATTATTACTATAGACTTTTTTTCACATAATCTATATTATGATCTATAAAGGAATTTCATTAATGGAATTTTACTTGATCATCAAGGTATGCAATTGCTTAACATGCACTTTGCAAATGATTCTTTTTTTTGTGATCAACAAATATTTAAAACATATTAATGCTTTTTTTAGCTAGAGTGGAGGATTATTGTATGTTATCTAGCTCATAGATCAATTAGAAAAAATCGATTGTTTATTGTAATGGCGATATTAATCAGTGGGCTATTCTCAAGCCTTACAAATCTTGAAAAAAAAATTGGTCTTTAAAATTTTAGGAATAACTTTTTCTTTTTCTTTTAAGCCTAGTCTTACTATTTTATGATATTATGTTGTTGATACAATTGAATAAAAGCTTGATAAATGGAAAGAAAAAAATCTCAATCTTTCTATCAAAGGTTTAGTTATTAAGCAAATGCTTCAATCAACTCATATTTATTATTACTCCAATTGTTAGGTTCTTTCTAAAAGTTCTTATGAGAGAATTGATCATAGTATTCATTGGTTTCCTTTGTTTGTTAAACAACAAAGAAAGGATTTTTTAAGAGTTACTTGGGATATTTGCACTAATAACAAGAAAGATGGAGGACTTGGCCTTATTAATTGTTATATCTAGGGTATTTCTTTTATAGCAAAATGGATTGCAAAGTGCATTTATGGAGATGATGTTTGGATGCTCCTTTTAAGAAACGAACTTATGCAAGGAAGACCTAAGAATGATAATAGTTGGTATTCTAATAACTTTGTTCAATATCTTCCCTTTACTTACGCCATTTCTATTCTTGGTTCTCTAATTCTTAAACAAATTTGGGAGACATGATGCAAGCTTATTAAATATTGGAATTACAATCATATTATAGTTTCTAAAGATATGCTTGAGCAAATTAGCCCATGGTGGCTTCCTTCTAATGAAGGAGCTTGGGCTACTAATGCATCTAGATTATGAACTACTTGGAGCAGATTTGATATCACTGTAGTTTCTTGTATGCGTATGCATGATAGATGAATTACTTGGAATGAAGCTTCTAGCCTCCATGGTTTAAATAAAAAGAGAAAAATTAATTTCTAATATTGATAATTTATTTAAAGTTGATAATAATTTGCATTGGGCTTTTCCAAATATTTTTTGGAAGGATGGTAGATATGTTTTTCCTTTTGATTCAAAAATTGCTTATGAGATTATTACAAAAATTGATTTTATTCACACCAAATTCTATAAAGCTTAGAAAATGTAATTATCATCACACTTTTGGATGAGGAAAATAAAAGATATTTGGAGAGCTTTTGCATTTTCTAAAATTTGTATTTTTTATGATATCTTATTCATCAAGATTTTCCTATTGACACTCATATTAAATATATGGGAAATGTCTCTACTCAATGTCCTCTTTGTAGAAGTGAAGACTCATTTTCTCATGTTTTTTTAGTGTCATGTTGTTCAACATGCTTGGAAATGGACATCTTGAATTTGTAATAACTTTCAACTAAGCATCAATGAAGACATTCTTGGTGATCAACCTACTTTGTCTACTTTTTTTTTTTTGCATTTTGAATTATCTTTTTTTTTCTGCATTTGAAATTATCTTTGACCACTTGTTTTCTAATCTATTTGGAAACTTCAATGTGTAATTATTTTTCAATAGCAAGAGCATAACTATGATATCTTTTTAAGTGTCAAATGCCACATTCTCAAATGTGTCTCTTTTCAACTACAACTTCAAGCAAAAAGGCTCCTAGTGAAACTTGAACAATTAATTTGTTTTCTATAGTATTAATTTTGTTGTTGTTGTGGAGATTGAAGGAAGGAAAGCTTTTAGCTTTTGTTATTATTTGTTCTTTATCTTTGATTGATGTATTCTTTTTATTTTAGAGAGAGTTTTCTCCTTCTCTTTACAAGAAACCTTTTAGTAAGAAATGAAAACCCATAAGAGCATTTCTAAATAAAGGTAAGGCTTAATATTTTTTTTACTACCCTAGAGGGGAGACTTGGTTGTAAGGATGAAAACTTGAAAAGGCATCTCCAAAATCATTGGGTTTTTTCTTTAGACTATCTCTTTAATGATTTTATGTACTCTAATTTTTTTTAATTTTATTATTCATTTTTTTGAGTTTGATACCTCTCAAATTATATGCATCCTCTAGACAATGGGGAAGGACATACAAACTTCCTTAGGACATCTTTAATGCTAGAGCTAGCACATGGGCAAGCATAGGCACATCAGATGTGAGCATACATTTTGTGAAAATTTCTAACAATTGCTAGACAATGGGGAAGAGCATACAAACTTCTTTAGGAAGTCTTTAAAACTCGAGCTAGCATATGGGCAAGCATATGCACATCAAGTGTGAGCATGCATACATGTAAAGATACATTTTGTGAAATATTTTAAGCTTATAATTTTAACTATTTTATATAGCAATATAATAAAATTAGAAAACAAAGAAACTTAAACTTGCAACCTCTTTTTTATTATTTCAAGTAAATACCACTATTCTACTTGCTTCAATTGTAAAAGAATATGTTTTTAATATTGTTTATGTGTTCCTTGATTCTATCCTTTGGGAACTTCATGGACCAGAGCATAACATTAAAAGTATCTTAATGAAATTTTTATGCTCTTCCTAGATAATGAAACCATAACTTAGAGATTTTAGATTATAAATCTTACCTAATACCTCATGGTTGTGCAATTGATTAACTGTCAAATAGCATATATCATGGTTCTGCAATTGATTAAGTGTGAAACAGTATGCATCATTATCCATTATTGGATATGTAAACATAGTGATGGAACGCGGCTGAACTATTGTTGGCAATTTTTTAATGCCTCTGCTTCCTTGCATGTGTTTTGTCATGGTTCTCACTTTAACATCGAGATAACAGCACAGCTCCTTTGACTACAATTTACAAGTGAACACATGCAGGCAGGGATTTCACAAACTCTTTCAGCACCACCCAACTTTTACTCTGCTTTCAGAATTATTGCAACACCACTGTAAACCTAACAACTTCTTAACGTTTTACAAGCGTGCCAAAATTTTCTGCAATGGGATTGTTTTTTGTTTTTTATGTTTTTTTTTTTCCTCTTCTCAAGATCATGGGGACAGGACAGCTCATAAACTTGCTCAGAGCTACCTGGCGCTGAGTGACATCATGTGGATGAGCCGATGGCAACAATTCAATGCTTCCAGACTCGCATCCCAATATCAAATATCAAAATTTTTTTTTTTTCCAATCCACACAAATTCAGAATATCTGTTTCCATCTAGCATGTTCCAGACCATCATAAGGTTTTTCATTGGGCTTGCGTTTATGGTTCAGGATCCTGAAAGTTCGTGAATACCGACAAGAACTCGTAAGAAATGTCAATCTCAGTTGACTAGTTTTATGAATGAGGAGAAGGGAAACAATAATACTAATTTGCGGAGCAATCCAAGAGAAGGAAAAGGATATTGAAATAGCAGTAAGCACGGTGACTGAAAAGCATTTATGACAAATGAATGTTGATGTAGTCTGTTTGTTCGTCATGATTTTGACGTCCATGCTGGGGCCAGTACTTGGTCTGCTAAAGGCTTTCATGATTTAATTATTTTATAGCTATTTCTGCATGCTTGATAGCAGATTAGACATGCTTGCGTCCATTAAGTTATGGCTGTTTATGAATCCATGATCTGGAACAAGTCCTGTGCACTGACACAAACATATATATAACTCTATGTATGTCCATTTTGGCAACTCCGGGTCTCGAAAATCGGAGAGTTTTTGGGTGCTTTTTGAACAGGCGTTGTCACTGCACACTCCCACACATCCTTTTCACTAGGCATAATTGCAATAGAAGTCCCTGGGAAAGTTTGGTTTTTTCTTAATGCCGCATTTCCATCTTGATTGGGGTTTTCAGAGTTTGATCGTTTATTTCAGATTTCAATTTTCACCCACTCAAAGGCTGACAAGCGTCAGAGCTCCATTGCGTCAGCCTGGGCCTGCATTTGAATGGAATGTCCCGTCAAAACCAGAGTTGTAGCCATGAATGACGATGATCGGGAAGAACCGTGCAAGAAATCCCAACTGCAAAATTCATGAACAAAATCAAAAATTGGTTCGTCCTTTTTGGTTTAGAAAGGACTAAATACTCTGCTACTTTTTTCTGCTGCTGGTACCTGCGGACAAAGCTGCAACCGTCATGAGTTCACAGAAACCCATATTTTGAATTGCTTGTTATGTTCCTATTAGGCTCCCCCACTCTCTCTCTCTCTCTGCATTTCCGTGGAGTGGGGTGTTATGATATACCAGAGCTCAGAAATTTTTTTAAAAATGGCCCAAAAAGGCTTGCAGGATGGCTCATAAAGTGCTCATCTAGGAGTTGGTTATGAGAGGAAAACTGATATGGATGAAGATTCTTCGACTTCCTCGCTAATGATAATGGAGGAAGGCAACAGAAATTATTATTCTTACAATTGCTATTCTCCTGATCTGTGGGGTGGGATTCAGTTTGAGAGAGGAGGATTGCCTTGCCATGCTGCTGCAACAGCCTCTGAGGAACAACAGCAGGGCCATAAGAGCAGAAACAGCAGGCATAATAATGTTGGGCCACTGGATCCTCAGTTACCTTCTGAAACTACTGCTACTTCGTCCTCGGGAGGTTCCATCAGCAAGGCAGATCAGCCTAAACCTTTTAAAGAATCAGAGACCCAAAACGAGGTAATGTTTTGCTTTGCTGGTTCTGGCTGTGCTTTGTTGTTTTGTGTTTGTGCAAGGATTCTGAAGGTGGGATTTTCTAGCTATTTGGCTTAGGCATGGTGGTCTTCCTCTGTGTAAAAGACGAGTGAAAAAAAAAAAAAAGACTTTTAAGTTAATTTGTTTCTGTGTGAGCTTATTCCTTTGATAGTGACTTATTAGTTTCCCTGTTCGCTGCTTGTTGCTTTACTGCTTTTTCAACGGCGGTAGCTTGAGAATCCTTTCTGTAATATTCTATTAGTAATAGGAGCCTTCTTGGACCCTCTTCAGACCATGATCTGATGAGCCAGCTACTGGTAGTTGTACTTTCGCAGAGATTTCTGGATGGTTTTGCCATTTTGCAGAAAAATTAGAAAAACCTTTTTCTTTTCAGTTTTTATTCGGTTTTTGCCTGTGTCTATGGATTTTCAAAAATGCCATTCTCTTATGTAGCTAAACAGCTCTAAAAATTGGATTAGCTTTTGTTTTTTTCAAGTACGTAGAGAACAGTGAATTTAGTAGATGCAAAATCTAAGAGCTGTGTGAACGTATGGGTACTAAACTTTTAAGCTCTTAAGGGCATCTAAAAAGAGAGCTAAACAGTTTTCTCCGCCAATGTTTTTTGTAACTATTCATTGCAGAAGAGGCAGGAAGATTCAGGCGAGAATTTCAAGAAATCTTCTGGATGCTCTTCAAAGAGAAGCAGGGCAGCGGAAGTTCATAATTTGTCTGAGAAGGTGTGTACTCTGCGTTAATATGCACCACAGAAAGCCCTAAAGTTTTAGTGAATTTTCTGATTAACTGATGTGTACTGTTGCCGCAAAACCCAGAGGAGAAGAAACAGGATTAATGAGAAAATGAAAGCACTGCAAAATCTAATTCCCAACTCCAACAAGGTGAGCCTCACCTGCTGCATTCTACTATGGTTTTCAATCATGGATTGCAATCTTTTTTCTTACCTTCCTGTTTAACTCTGACAACAACAGACTGACAAGGCCTCCATGTTAGATGAGGCAATAGATTATCTTAAAAAGCTGCAATTACAAGTTCAGGCAAGTATATTTTGGCTAAACGATCAGGCTGAAATCTCTAAAATTTGCTCTCTTATGACGGATCAACCTTCAGTCAAATAGTTTTATTTATGAAACAATAGTGGGTAAAGAAAAATTTGTACTTCAAAATAGCTTCTGGTAGGGGACATCACATATTATTGAACATCCCAGTTTTGTCTCTGAAAATTTTGAATGCAGATGCTTTCAGCAAGAAGTGGAATAGACATATCATCAATGAGATGGCTATCTCAAATGCCACAGTTGCAGATTCAACAGCAGCAACCAGTGCCAAGCACATGCATGGGCAATAGAGCTCAAGCAGCAGGGCCTGTGTCTGTGTCTGTGCCTGAAATAGGATTCTTTAACAACAATCAGTCCGGTGAAAGAAGATCATCATTGTCAGCCATGGAGCACCACCACCATTACGAAACTGCTGTGGATATATCCACTAGCAGTAATCCTGATAATGAAATGCAGGAATGGATCCAAACTTCCTGTAAATTGGGTAGTCAACAATCTGCTTTTCCACTTCCCCAACTGCCAGCCACCACCCAGGTTTAAACATCGAACTGACCTGCATCTAGATTTATGCTTAAGCCTTTTCATTAATGAATGCTCTCCTCATGTTTGACTTTCTTTTTCCCCAATTTTTTCTTTCTGTGTTGTGAAGGGGGTCCATTCTGCAATTCCCCTGCGAGATAACAAGATCTAAGGGCCACATTTGAATGGTTGAAGGTTGAATGGCTTGAGCTGGGAGAATTCTTCTGTTCTTAGAATTGTTGCAGAGAAGACTTGCAAGCTGTTAAGATTAACATAAACAATCTAATTAAATGATAGCATTAAATTGATAGCGATGTCCCTCCCCAAAAGCGGGGAGAGCTAGATTAGTGTTGTAAATGCATGCTTAGGGCAGTGCAGTTTTCAGATTTTCTGTTGGGTTAAGTAGGGGACAGACTTCTTTTCATTAAGGTGTAACTGCAAGGATACGTACATGGATGGATAATTTGTGATATTAATCTTGTGTGGGGACGATTCTTCTCTCTGACGGGTCTTCCATCTATTGTTAATGCTTCTTACATTGTCAAATGTAACGTCTTTAATGATTGCAGAAATTTCTCCTATCCTGTCCGAGTTTCATTTTATGTAGGAAAAATGATAATATCCACTGATTTGGATTCTGGCTGTGCAAACGTCAACATGGTGACATTACATTGATTTTCCTGGTTAATACCGGCCTACTTGTTGCTTTCTTACAGAGAAAAAGGCCGACCATTCTTTCTAATATTTGGCTATTAACCGACTAGAATACTGGGCAGAAACGGTTTTAGTTAGATCAGTATCTGCAATATCGCTTCCTATATATCTTGAAAATTTGTAATTTTCCCTAAGGATTTGTAATGTTTTTTATTTCGTTAGCCATGCTGTGGTAATTTTACCTCATAGCAGCATTTTATGGGTAACAGTTATGAGTGGTGAAAGTTGAGAGTGGCTGATGGTGAAAGTAGATCCCTTTTGGTTGGTCCTTAACTTTTCATGATCATTAGTCGATTATGGGGTCCATGGACTCCTTAGTAGAGGTTATGCAAGGGCAACAAGGGCATGAGTCTACTATGGGGAGGACCCACTTGCATAGCTCTTGGTTTGGTTAGTTAAGGTCTCTTACCTTTGACATTTGCTACAACCCTATTTTTTGCATATTCCATTGTGTATTCAGCTTAGTGCTCCTTAAACCTTTTATTTCATTCATCTCTTGAATCAATTTTTTTCCATTTTTCTAAATTTATGAGCTTCAAAATTCTCTTCTCATGTTTTCATACTCTTGTTGGCCTTTTAAGCTTTCATTTGATACCAATTTCATTAAAAAATTTCTTGTATTTTGCAAGTTTGACCAAAGTCAATAGTGGTTAACAGATGCATCGACGAGGCCTTGTTGACATAGCAGACTGTGTCAATGAGGCCCTGTTGACGAGGCCTCATCAATGTAGTGCTTACATCCTATATATACCAATGTGCACTTCCCAATTGTGTCAATGAGGCCCTGTTGATGAGGCCTCGTCAATGTAGTGCTTACATCCTATATATACCAATGTGCACTTCCCAATTGTTTGCCCAAATCACTTCATTTTTTGATCTTGCACTTAACAGAGGTAAGATCTTTATCATGGAGAACATAAACCTTAAGGTTTTTGATGAAAATTTGATAAAATTTTTTGGAAATTTTTTAACTCCCCCAAAGGGTTAATAACCTTAACCACATATAAATATCAATTTTTTCGATAGTTAACCCTTCCAACGACCTTTGAAATGGTTTATTAAAGGTAATAAATAAATAAAATGATAATTAGAGTAATTAAATTAGCCATAATTACAACTTAGCTAAAGTGTAACTATCTTTAAGAGATAAAGGTATCCCAATTGCTTCATATTACACAATGATTACTAACCCATGGTCTCGTTGTAATTACAGATGGCCCCAAAACAAAAACTTCTACAAGAAGGAGAACCCTCTCAACTAAGGGAGAAACCAGCTAGAGCTGGAAGGGGCCAATAGGGACAAGTTCAACAACCATTGGAGGCAACCCATGCAATGGGACCTATTGATGAGGAGCCCGAAGTGGAATCTATTTGACAGATTTTAGAAGAAGAATTGCCTACTGAACAATCACAACGAGGAGAAGTTCCTAGACTTGTGCTAAGGCTTAAGGTCACTTTGACTCAGGCCTTCTTTAACATCATCATGTCTTGAGAAATTCAATGATCAGTCCTTTAAGATATCAACCTTGGGCCATTCTTAGAGAAAGCTCCAACAGATGTTAAGACTCAACTATAAACTTCTTCCATGTGGCCAATCATCACATCCAGTGGGGAGTGGTACATGGGAGAGACATATCTCTTCTGGAATAATAGAAAGTTGGGGTCCACTATCAAAATCAAGGACATTCAAGTGTCCTACTTGGTAGAAGCTATTTGTAGGCATTGGGGTTGCCTAACACTAGAACACAGTTGGCAAAACTATCCATGAAGGATGATCCTAAGGCCAAGAAGGAGTGTACCTAGCAATGCTACAGGGTTGATCATAAGGAGTATGGTGCGCTCACACTAGCAAAGTGAATTTATTTCAAAATTGTAACTTATCACCTCAATCTAATGATGAGGCCAGGCAAGGTGACTGCCTTATTTGCCTGAGCATGCATCACTCTAAGTGAAAAATTTCTTGTCAGTCTTCCACAACTGATCTACTTAGAGATCGAAAAGCACTTCAAAGAAAATGAATGTGGAAGGAAAATCCTACCCTTTCCCTGCCTCATTTGGAAACTTTGTAAAAGGGTAGGCATCATCTGCTACTCCAATGATATCATTAGGCATGCTCCTTTGGCCTCATGATCTGAGATCATGAAAGACAAGATGCCTACGACGATCCAAGAAGAGGAGTAGCCACCACCACCACCTACTCAAGAAACAATGTTGAAGGCTTGTGTAGCCATTGAATGCCTACACAAAATTTAAGAGCAACTCTTGAGTGAACAAGAGTAACATGTAAGAATAAGTGGGGTAAATCCATCTGTATACTGATTGAAAATGAGTCACCTTAATGAGGTAGCTTGAACAGTTAGCTAGATGGAGAGGGGTGGACCAATTTTCTCTAACCAATGCACGTAGTTACCTTTGAGGTTAGATCCGAACACTCAAGAGGTGACAATGTCATTATCACAACACCATTTATTCCTAGAAATCTTTGGGGATGCCACCACCTTCTAGGTGCATTTGGAGGAAGGAGAACGAGTAACTGTGTTGGTGATGCAGCACCAAGGATAAGAAAAAATAATTGAAGTTATTGCTGATCCTGTAGCTGAAGCATTAAATGCACCTGTAGTATCTGTACTAGACGTATCTACACTTCAAGATGTGCAAACATCTACAGGTATGATTAGCAAAAAGTTGAATATAGCCTAGCATGAAGAGTTGCTGGAATGATCAGTGGAAACCATGCAACTAATTTTGAATATCTTCAATTTTTTGGAAGACATCAATGCAACCTAGTTGGAGCTACTAAACGCAAGGGGGAAATGCATTATTTTGAAGGGGCAACTCATAATGGCTCAAGAATGAAATCAATGCTTGGCCATAGAGGTTGCCGAACTACATGCCTGACTTGCTGATCTTGTGATCCTTAGCCCAGCAGTAACAAGAGATGAAGCTTTCAAATAGCTTCAGGTATGATTCCAGAAGGTTGAGAAGGAGGTAGTAACGACCATCTTCAACCAGTCCATAGATGAAGCAAAAATGTACTTAATTCAGAAGGACTTGACATAGATGCACTAGGAGAATGAGACCTTGATTGCACAAAATCATCGCTTGCATAATGTTGATGCTCAGAAGGACCAAATGCAAGAATTTATTCATCAACAGTAGGAGTAGCTTGCCAGGGTGAACACTAAATTGAGGAGATTGGCCATAGAAAATTAAAATCTATCAATGGAGAAAGTGCGTGCCTTGTGTTAGAAGTTTGCCATCAAAATTGTTGCTTGGAAGAATAAGGCTTTGAAGCTCGAAAAAGTGAAGAATCACTATAGAGACCAGGTTGGCTTGTAGAAGGAAGTCAACAAAAAACACATTTAGATGGTGAAGGAAAAGTTGAATGAAGCCCTCCAGCAACTACAATAGGGAAGAGAATTTTGGCAATCCATCGTTGATGGGATTAACACCTACAATAAAGCGGAGATTCACTTGAAAGAGTTGCAAATTGAAGAAATGATAGAATATATGGAATTGGTCAATCTCTGATATGAAAACCTAGTAATGTTGACTGCCAAACAGCTATAGTCAGAGTTGGAGAAACAAGTGATTAGCTCATGTTTGTTATATGAGGTAGAGTTCAAGCACCACAAAGACACCAAGCAGAAGCTTGAGACTACAAACTCTGAACTCAAAGTTCTCAGAGCATGGTTTATAAGTCAACGACCCACCATTGAGAACCTAGCCAAATGGATGAATGGCTACTAGGAGCTAAAGGACACAGTTAAGGCATTTGACATTGAATGCAAATAGTTCACTACTTGGTTCATCAATGCTAAGGAGCTGTTCCTAGAAATCCCATGTCCCTAGGATGTGCCCGTTCCAACCCACATTGGTGAAGCTGCATGGATAATGCACAATTGCAGAAGTAAGGAGGAGAAAATGAAAGCATTGTTCGATGTTTCTTACCTCTCACTTGAAGTTGCAGTAGTAGTAGAACAACCACAACCACCTCAATTGTCGCTTGTGCATGAAGCTAGTGAAGGTCCCTCGAAACCTCAAGAGCCACCACCACGTAGGACTATCTAATCTTCTCCATCAAATTTCATGCCATCAAGGAATGTGCTATTTAATTTTGAAGAGTTGTATCATGGTGTTCAATTTTGTGTCCTAAACATTGTCATTTATTTTGTAATGTATTGATCTATACACCTAGGCACTTCATTTTTTGTCAAGTCAGTGAGTCTATTTTTTTTTAAGAAAAGTCAGTTAATAATCCCATACCTTCCCAATTTTGTAAAAGAATTCAAGGACCAATTTTCATTTAGTTGTGGGGGTATGATGAGTCACGTTTGGTTGGCTACATCGATGACGCCTTGTTGGCTAGGCCTCGTTGACGAGGCCTCATTGACATAGCCTCATCGACTGGGCCTCATTGATCAGGGCTAGTCGTTGCATCTTATCAAGCGTTGATGAGGCCTCGTTGATGTAGTGTTGATTTTTGGCTATAAATATGCACCTATCAGCCACATTTATGGCAAGAGAGATTTTAGTTGTAGCAAAGCTCTTGTAGTTTTTCCATTTGAAAGTTAGAATTTTTCTCCTGAGTGCCCATAGTAGGAGTCATTGAGTGTACAATTCTTTATTCGAGCATTGTTGTACCTAAGCATGAAAGTGTGTGTAGCAATAAAGATGAGTTTTCTAATAAACCTTGTAGCATTTTGGATAGGTTAAATATTTTTTTTATGCATTTAATGTTTTTAATTATTTATTAAATGTTTCTAGTAATTATGTTAACAAAGTGATTAAGCAAGATAGATTAAACATATAAGTATGACCACTTCGAGTGTAACACATATCTGCTTGGTAATCCCAGTAGCATTATTGCTTGGTATGCCTAGTAGCATAGAGCTTGGTCACTCAACAGTGAATACGTGGATTCATGATGTGTATGGAAAGTGGGACCAAATGCTTATGTTAGGGCTAGTTAAATGCTAGTTAATTAGTTAGTTTAAACTAGTTAATCCAATCACTTTTATCTCCATTTGAACATCAAACCATAAAAATAAAAAATGATAAAAATCAAATGCCTTAATTACACTTAACCATACCAGTGTACATCACAAGTGTAATTGGGAAGACAACGATTGACCTTAAGGAAAGATTCACTTTCTAGAAGACTAGTGCACCAGAAACAATAAGGTCCATGGAATTCGGCCAAATTGCATGTGAAGACTTTGTAATTTGTATGGTTGGGCATAGGGGTACCTTGCCACTCATCAACAAGTGTAGTTGGGAAGACAATGATCATCATGATTAGATTTCACTTCCTAGAACCAATGTATTTAGGAACTTAAGGTCCATGGAATTCAATCAAATTGTGCATGAATGCTTGTAATTCATATGGTTGGGAGTAGGGTATACTTGTTGCTCATCATTGGTGTTGTTGCCGAGGACCTTTAGTTTGTTATGTGCCCTATCTAGGACTTAGTGAAAAATTATTTAACATCGTAGGAATGAACCCTAAAGTCATATCATACATCAAAATAACTACAACAATTATAAGAAAGCATACTATATTTCATGTCTTGTAATACAAAATGTCTTCTTATCATAGGAGTGATTCTCTACTCAAGTTTGATGGAGTAAATTAGTAGATGCCCTAGTAATATAGAGTGATATATGCTCATCCTGACAAGTATGTATTCAATTTCATCTTTGTCTTACACTAGGATGAACAACTATGGTGGTGAGACATGAAGGGCAACGTTACGTTGCCACTTGATCGATCCATTCCTATGATGCTCTACTAGACTCTTATGCGGTTGAACATCCAAGGACTTCATGCTGAATGTGTTGTGCAAGATAGTGATGCCAAGGATTATCATCCCATTGATGCATAATGTCAAAGGGATGGATAGCTAGAGTAGTGTTATGAGTTTGTGAAGGGTAAGTGGTCCAATGTTTCGCCATTCTTGATGTGTCAAAAAGATGGTTGAGAACCCTTCTCCAGGGGTTTTCCATATAGAGAGACACCTTTCTTTAACTTTGGTGAAGGAGGTCAATATTAGAACTTGCAATCCACAATACATAATCCTAGTTCCAACAAGAATGGATGCCATGACAAAAGAAGATCAGAAGAGGAGAGTCATGGCAGGGATGTGGACAAGTAGCATGATCATGATCATGGTTGCAACCACCAAAGAGGGGGTGGTAGGCACTATGATTATGCTAGTCCTCCTTCCTTTTTACCTTTGTCATCATCTTCTTCCTTTTTTAGCTCTGAATGCAACCACAGGGGATGCGATCATGATGTAGATGATCGATAAGACTAAGATGATCGTAGGGAGTAGTAGATAATTTAAGATTTGAGGTGTAGCCATTCAAGAGAGGTCCATCACCATGAACTAAGGGGTAGCAGAGGGCATTGTAGGCACCAGGGTCATCACTGTGATGAGCCTTTACTCACTACTTAAAACATGCTAAACATCGTAGAGCTAGTGAGAATTTCGACAAGGCACATAAAAGATTATAGAATCAAGCGATTGGATATGAACAACATCCCAAAGTTTGAGGGGGATATAACTTTCATCCACAAAATCATCTCCAAGCTTTTCATGATGCTTGTGCCTTACAAAACATAGAAAAAAACTAGCAAAAGCTTAAGCTATTTCCTAGGACACTCATCAAAGAAGTAGAAAGCTGGTACATGTGCTTAAAGCCAGAATCAATCCATAGGTGAAGTACAATGCTCAAACTATTTAATGACAAGTATCAAATGTACTCCTGAGTGTCTAATTTGAGAAGGAAGATCTAGGGTTGGAAGAAAGGAACACATGAGTCCTTGGATTCCACCATGAGCAGATATTATTCCTTATTACACTAATGCCATGGCCATGATTACTCTTAGTAGGAACCACTTTGCCACATCATAGATGGGCTTCACTTTGAAATGAGGAGAACTTTTGGGATCTACATCCAAGGAAGATTGTTAGAATTAAGAGCCCATCAGATCAAAAGGCTAATTGAGTAGGTAGAAAAAGAAGAAGGAGAGTTTACAAAATGCAAAAGTGCAAAAGAATACAATCAAGATCCTTCCATTTGCAAGAGGAAGGTTCAATTTTGTGATAGTGAGGAGGAATCATCACTTCATGAGGTGGTGAATTGGAAAACCTTATTGATTTAAAAATTTAGCTCTAAGATTTCAGCTAACGTAGATCAGTTATAGGACTCTATGGATAGCATATTTCAAGTTCTAAAAATTTTTGGAGAATCCAAAGAATGAAGTAGTGATCATGACCGTAGGAGGTGAAAAGAAGTTGAACGTGCCAAGCAAATGGGTAGGATTGCTATAGTAGAGGAAGTTGTAAAAATTGAATTAGATGATGATGGTGGGTGTGACATCTACTAATATGAAAATCCTAAGGGATTTTTCCCCATCATGTCATACTTATAGAAGTCTAAGATGTATGCTTTGAATCCATGACTAGGTAAAAGCCAAATACCCAAAAGATTACCTTATCCTCAAGGAAATCCTAGATAGTTCTATCAGCAACAACAATATTATCCAAGTGGAACTTCACCACACTTGTATGAGTAGTATCAACAGTGGTAGAAACCATAGTTATGGGGGATGCCACCACAAAAGTAGCAATACCCTTATAGGTAGTCAAATCTATATGGGTATTACGTTTGGTAATCCCTATTTCTACATGACTCTTCCAGTCACATTTCTCCTTTCCAACATCATTACTATCCTCTTGAATACTATAGAACTCATTCGCCACATTCTGAGAGGGATGCCACATTTCATCCTTATTCTCCTATTGTTCCTACACTTGTCCCTCCATCCTTAATGTGGCTACTGCATGCTTCATCCATGCAGGGTGAACTTCTAGCCTAGCCATAGCAACGCAATGCTACCAGGGCCATTAATCTAAAATTGGTTAATTAACTGAGTGGCTTGGAACCTCATGCTAGTAAAAGACCATTTTTTCAACCCAATAGCCCTCCTAAGCCATCATAGATTGAGGTATCTGGTCATGCTACTCCTACCTCATCCTCTACAAATCATTTCATCAAGGACCCTTCAAAACAAATGTCATCCAAAATCCATAATAATGCTCACTCATGCCATATCTGATTGGATCTAGGTTGGCAACCTTCCCAGGAAATTAGTTGATCTTGGGAGTCCTCTTATCTATTTGTAGGTTGTTGGGAATAAACCATGTAAAACTCTTCTTGATTTAGGTTTTGGTATGAACTTGATTTCTCATGAGATGTATACTGCCTGGAATCTGCTGCCTCTTAAGAAGAGTAATATTTGATTAGAATTGGTAGAAAACATTGGGATTGGTAGAAGACATTGTGATCGTTCTCTATGGGTGGTCTTATCCTACCAATTTTTGAGTAATCAAGGTTAAGAACTATAAGGGGGACTTCCCAATCATTATGGAAAGGGCATGGCCAAGCACTCTTGATGTGAGAATCGGCATTAGAGATCTTTCCTTAAAGATATGTAAGGAAAATGCATTTGGAAAGATCAAGAAGAAGCAAGTTCTATGCATCACATATAGTGATCCAGGGTGCAATTCCATGCAAAAACTCTAGTTCATGAAATGAGCATCTATTTTTGCATGTAGGAAGTATGCACATGAAGTAGATATTCAAAGGTGTTTTTACGCAGTGGCCACAAGACAAGAGGATACCCAGTGGTTTACTACTGATTTTGAAAGCAGCATAATGTGCATGGAACCTACTGAGAGCTTGACAGGTACTTATGTTGTAGGCATGGATGAACTAGACAATGTTCATTACCAACTCTTTAATAATGAAAATGATGATACCAATTACGAAGAGTTGGAGTTCCCTAAGAATTTCAAATAAGAGTTCCTAGAGTTGAAAGCTCTACCTACTGGCCTAGAATATGCATTTTTAAAAAATGGCCTCCTAAGAAAAAAGAAAAACTATTGAAGGTGGTCAATATATGGCTAACAACCTTTTCTTGGTCATATCCTAAAATCACTGGAATTGATCCACAGATATGTTAGCACTACAATTATACTAATCCATCCATGAAGCCAAGGAGGCAACCACAATGATGGTTGAACCCAAAATTAAAGCAAATCATCAAAGAGGAGATTAAGAAACTCCTTAAGGCAAGGTTCATCAACCCCATTATAGATAGAGAGTGGGTTAGCCCACTCGTGATAGTGCCAAAGAGAGGTAGAAAATGGTAGGTTTGTATTGACTTTAGGCTATTAAACATGGAAACATTCAAAGATCATTTTTCATTGCCATTAATTAATTAGGTTTTGGACACCATATCTAGGCATTCCTATTACAATTTTCTGGATGGTTATAGTGGCTATAAACAAATCCAAATTACACCAAAAGACCAGGCCAAAACAACATTCACAAGTTTGTGGGGGACCTTTGCATATCACAAGATGCCTTTTGGTTTGTGCAATGCTCTTGCCACTTTCCAACATCTAGTCTCAGGCATCTTTCAACAAAAAATCAATAGTTGAGTGGAAGTCTTTATAGATGACTTCTCCACTTATGGTATTACATTCGAGTAGGCCTTAGACCACCTTAAGTAAGTACTCAAAAGATGTGTGAAAACAAATTTGTAGCTCAATTGGCAAAAGATCCATTTCGTGGTCTAAGAAGGCATTGTATTGGAGCATAGAATTTCATAGGAATGGATTAAGGTAGACCTTGAAAAGATAAAGGTCATCTAAGTAATCACCTATCAACTAGAAATTGTAAAAGATGTTTGATCATTTCTTGGACACACTGGCTACTACCAATGATTTATAGAGAATTTCTCCAAGATTGCAAAACCATTGGTTAAGCTAATGAAGAAAGATGCTTATTTCAGCTAGACCAAGGAATGTAAAAATGCATTCTAGAGCCTCAAGAAGAAGCTCATAGAGAATCCAATTCTACAAGCACTTGACTAGTCCAAACTGTTTCATATAAAGACAGATGCATCAAATTATGCCTTAGGAGCTATGCTTATGTAGTTACATGATAAGAAATGTCCATATTATATCCACTACATAAGTCGAAGCATTGTGGGTGCATACTTTAATTACATCATCATAGAGAAAGAATTGATGGCAGTGGTGTATGCTCTAAAAACGTTTAGGTACTATGTGCCTGGATATAAATTATTTATGCACACTGATCATAGTGCCATCTACTTCCTGATGAACAAGCCAATGGTAAGTCCCCGTGTCATATAGTGGCTTGTGATCTTGTAAGAATTCAATCTCACAATGGTAGATTGAAAAGGGATTGAGAATGTGATCACTAATCACTTATCTCAATTACAATGGAATAACAAAGAGGAGGAAAGGTCGCTCTTCGACCAATTTCTTGATGAACTCCTCTTTGTTGATGCAATAAATGAACAAGTACCCACAAAACTAAAATGGTATGAGGGCATCCTCACTTATCATCTCAATCAAGAGATTCCATAAGGACTATAGAAAGAAACAACAATTTTTTTGTTAGGCTAAGCACTTCATGGAAATCAACGGATACCTTTACAGGCTGTGTGTCAATGGCCTAGTTCGTTGGTATGTCCTTGATGTGGATCAATTATTTGTTCTTCAGGATGCTCACGAAGGCCCTTGCGTAGGCCACTATGTAGGGAGATGTGTGATCATAAAAATCCTAATGGTAGGATACTATTAGATCACAATCTTCAGGGATGTCCACTAATTTGTCTAATCCTGTGAGTGTTGTTAACGAGATGGTGGGATGACTACACAAATGGAGGATCTTTAATAGTGGATGTAACCACTGAAACCCTTTAACATATTGGGTATATATTTCATGGGTCCCATCACACCCATGTCCAATGAGAAGGCCTATAGTATCATAGTCATTGACTACTATATCAAATGGGCAAAAGCAGCAACTATCGTTGATTGCACATCATCCACTATTTCTCAATTTGTACAATAGCACATTGTAAACACATTTTGGGATGCCACATGAACTAATTTTTAACAATGGAATACACTTCACAAGCAAAGCCTTTCCATGAGCCCAAGCAAGCTAGGGCAACAAATACCTCAACGGATGAACAACCATGCTCAATTTTTCAGATCTCCTCCTTCCAACTTAGTCCTATGGGAGATGGCCATCCATGCTAACCATATACATGGCTTCTCAATTTTTCTTTGTTTTGTTTTACATATTTTTTCTTTTTTTGTTAATTATTTATTTTATACCTTTTTGATTTTAAAACTTTTCTCTATTTAAACCATTTTTTGTTTTACACCATTGTTAGTACATTTAAATCTTTTTTGAATATTTTACACTTTCTTATATATTTTACTTTATTTTAGTGTGATTTTATAATTTCTGTTAATAAACATGCTTTATTCCAATAGGACAGAGTGGTGCTGTAGCTGTTACTAATGGTGGTTTGTGCTTAATGTTTTGTTTTCTAATGTTTGATTTCTATTTTTAAATTTTTGTATCAATGACTAAGGCATGGTTTCTTTTTCATGGAATAGGAAGTGAGTCCACACCCATCCATCCACAAAAATCTATGGTTTTTTTTTGTTTTGGGAATATGAGGTCCCTTTCATTAAATAAACATTTAATAAATCTCTCACCTTGGTGGTTTCCAAAATTAGAAAGGATTCAAAGGTTTGCACAAGGTGTGACTTTAAGGGAACCGACTACTCTTTGTACTCTTCTTCTTACTTGGATGTATGAGTGTTTTCATGGACTTCTTACCATTCTATGTCAACCATACATAGAAAGTTAAATAAGTCTTTGCATGGTGTGGGTCCCATCTGAAAAAAAAATCAACAAAAAAAACAAGAAAAGAGAAAAATGGGGGGAATTCAAAGCACATCCCTTAGAAAAATAAACCAGCTACAAACACTAGTTATGAGACTAGAAAGACATGTTACCCATGCTTGAAGGTCCCCTCTAACTAAGGCCCTCCCTTACTTCTTACTTCTCTTTTCTTCTTCTTAAGGAACAATGGTTGTTTTATGGGAGCACTCTTGCATCTCAAGGGGGTGGATTGGTCTTGGAGTGGTGATGTGAAGTCACTAAAAGTGGTTGATTTTGGTTTGGACTAAGGATGGATCTTCTTAGGTCATTTAAACACAAATCCACAAGGGACTTCTTATGATCTCAATTTGGAACTTCATTCCACATTTTCCATCATCCATCCATGCTGTCCATAACTCACCTTACTACCAGTGTCCATGTTCTTGTTTGGTGTGTTTATTTGACGTAATTAAATTCTTTGATAGAATCTTTTGGGTTTTGGTCCTTAACTTTCATCAACCATTAATCGCCTATGGAGCCCACAAACTCCCTAGGTTGAGGTTATGCAGGGGCAAATAGGGCAAGTGCCTACTATGGAGAGGACCCACTTACATATCTCTTGGTTGGATTTGTTGAGCACCTTATCCTTAGGCATTTTTTTGCAATTAGAATCTTTTGTGCACCCATCTTCTACATTCGACCATGTGCTCCTTTAAGTATTTTCTTTAATTCACACATTCTCCATCAAATTTTTGAATTTTTTGAGCTTTCAAATGCCCTCTTCAATGATGTTATCATATTCTTAACTTCTCTAGAACTCTTTAAATGCCAAATTCATTCAAAAATTCTTTGTATTTTTTGAAATATTCAAATTTCAAAACTTCAAAATTTTGTTTATAGACCCTATAAATGGAACCCCATTGACAGAGCCCATGCATATACGAGGCCCCGTAGACATGATGTAAAAATACTATATATATGTGCGATCCCCTTTGAAAATTTCACATTTTCTCTTAAACACCCAAGGAGTTTTTGCAGTTTTTAGAGTCTAGAACCTTCAAGAGCCCATGACTTTGTAATCGTTTGTTTGAATCATTGTGTTCTTCAACCTTGTAGCTCATGGAGGTAAGCTCTTAGTTGTGGGGTCCTTAAACATGTCATTTTTGATAGAAAATATTTCGACATTTTTCTAACTTCCACAAAGGCTTAACTAAGGAATCAACATTAAAACACCAAATTACAAGAGTTAAACCCCTCCAGCGAGCTCCAGTGACACTTATAGTAAAAAATTAATTAATAACATAATAATAAAATAATTAATTTGCCATGATCCAGCTATAGCCAAGTGTAACTAATTAATAAGATAAGGTACCCAAATATTTTAAGTTACACATTATATTTACTAATCCATGGATGTGTTGTGACTGCAGATGGCACCAAAAGGAAAACACATGCATGAAGGAGGACCACCTTAACCAAGGAAAAAATGGCCAAGAATGGGAAGGGGCCAAGAATAGGGCTAGGAAGAACTGATAGCAACCCATGCCATAGGACCTCATAGAGAAGAGGTTGAAGTGGAGTCTATTCATTAGATTCCAGAACAAGTCGTAGCAACAGAACATTCTTTCTAGGATGAGGCACCATCTCAACAAGTTAACCTTGAGGTGAACTTGATGGAAGCTTGCCTAAACCAAATTAGATCAAGGGAGGTCCAAAAGATAGTGCTCTAAGAGTTTAACTTTGGCTCTTTCTTGGAGTAAGCACCTAAAGAAGTATAGAACCAATTAAGGACCTTTTCCATGTGGCCAATTATCACTTCTAATGAGGAGTGGTATATGAGAGAGACATTCATATTTTGGAACAATAGGTAGGCTAGTTCAACGGTTAAGATCAAGGACATTTCAATGTCTTACTTGGTGCAAGCCATTATAGAGGCACTTGGGTTGCTTGAAACTAGGATGAATATCATCGAGATTTCGATGTAGGTGGAACCTAGCATAAGAAAGGAATAGGCTTAGCTATGCTATGGTGTTGATTGTAAGGAGTACGATGCACTCACATCAATAGAAAGAATCCACTACAAGATTGTGGAGTTTCATCTAAATCCCATGGTGAGGCCTAACAAGATCACTACCTTTTTTGCCCATTCATGTGCTGCTCTAAGTGGAAGATTCCTAGTCAACCTTAGACAACTAATTTATTTGAAGGTAGAGAAGCAGTTCAAGGAAAATGAACGTGGAAGGAAGACACTTCCCTTCTCATGCCTCATTTGAAAACTATGTTGAAGGGGAGGAATAGCCCGTTACACTAATGATGCTATTTGATGTGCTCTAACCACTAATTGGGTGGAAATGATGAAGGATAAAACTCCTACAAAAATAATCCAAGAAGAGGAGTAGTAATCACCACCTTCACCTACCACTCAAAAAATAGTGCTAGATGTTGCTACAACATTCCAATGGTTGCATGAGTTTTGAGAATGGATCTTGAGTGAGTAAGAGCAATAAGTAGGCATGAGTAGTAGAGACCCATCTATGTACTGGCCCACGATGAGTCACTTAAATAAGGTAGCCCAAGTAGTTAGCTTGATAGGGGGAGGTGGATCCATTTTCTCTACCCAATAAATACAATTGTCTATGAGGTCGAATCCTAGTGCCAGAGAGGTAATGATATCTCTCTTAGAATAAAAGCAACTCTCAAATATTTCTAGGAATGCCTCAACCTTTTTGGTGTGCTTGGAGGAGGGTGAAGGGGCAATGATATTGGTGATGTAGCATCAAGGGTAAGAGACAACAATAGAGATGGTTGTTGACAAAATCATTGAAACACTCAATGCCCTTATGGTATTTGTACTAGATGTCATTGCACTTAAAGATGTGTAAATGTCGGTAGGGACTGTAAGTGGCAGATTAAGCGTAGCACAACATGAACAACTATTGGATTGACTGGCAAGAATCATGCAATCACTTCTGGATGTCTTTGACCTTTTGGATAGTATAACTACAACCTAGTTGGAGTTGCTAGAGGCAAGGGGTAAGAACATTATTTTGGAAAGATAACTTGAAACAGCCAAGGAGCTAAATGAATGCTTGGCTATAAAACTTGCCAAATTAAGAGCCCATATTTCCTACCTTGCATTTCTCAACTTAGAATTGACAAGAGATGAAGCTCTTAAACATCTTCACACTAGGTTGAAAGGGGTTGAGGGTGCAATGGAGATGGTGGTGTTTTACTGATCCTTAGCAGAGGCCACCCAACATAAAATTCAGAAGGCCTTGGATCTAACCTACTAGGAGAATGTTCAACTGATCACAAAAAACCATTGCTTGCGAAACATTGATGTGCATAAATAATAGTTGACTGATTTTATCCATCAATAGTATGAGCAACTAGTCAGCGAATATATAGAGTTAAGGAGATTGATAGTTGAGAATAGAAATCTCTCCATGAAGGAGGTCCGTACCCTTCCCTAAAAGACTACAATAAAAATAGCCGCTTGGAAATCAAAAGCTCTGAAATTTGAGAGAGTCAAAGATCACTATAGAGACAAGGTTGGCTTGTAGAAGGAAATAAATGAGAGACAATTCAAGTGGTGAAGAAAAAGGTGAATGAGACCTTGCAGCAACTTCAACAAGGACATGAATTATGGTAGTCCATCATTGATGGGATTGATTAACACAATAAAGTAGAAATTCGCTTGAAGGAGTTGCAAACAGAGGAGGTGACTGAATACATGGAGCTTGCCAACCTCCAATATGCAAACCTGGCTATGTTAACTCTTGGATGACTGTGGTTAGAATTGGAAAAGTAGGTGGCTAGCTTGTACCTATTGTACGAGATTGAGTTCAAGCACCACAAAGACACCAATTAAAAGCTTGTGGTGGCAAACACTAAACTCAAGGTTCTCAAGGGCAAATATACCGATTAGAGATCCACTACCGAGAGCTTGTTCTAAAGAATGAATGACTACCAAGAGCTATAGAACATAGTCAAGGTGTTCGATGTTGAATGCAAACAACTTGCTACCTAGTTCATCAACATCAAGGAGCTGTTCCTAGTAATGTCTTGTTTCTGAGATATCCCCATTCCAATCCACATTGGTGATGCTGCATGGAATGTGAATGATCCCCAAAGCAAGGAGGGGAAGATTAAGGCATTATTAGATGCCTTTCACCTTTCACTAGAGGTAGTAGCCATAGTAGGATAGCCATAGCTTTAGTCATTGTGTGCACTTGAAGTTGGTGAAGGTCCTTCAATATCTTAAGAGCCTCCACCACCTAAGATTATTTGATCTTCTCAACCTTCTTCATGTCATCAAAGGATGTGTTATCTAGTTTGAGTAGTCATATCATGGTGTTCAATTTTGTGTCGTGAACACCACAAATTTTTATAATGATGTCAATTTGTACACTCAGGCACTCAGTTTTTTTGTCAGTTTGTGATGTCAAGAGTTATTTATTAATTTCATAGCTTTCCAATTTTGTAAAGGAACTCAAGGACAATTTTTCATTCAATTGTGGGGGTATGATGAAGTGTCAATGTGTTACATCGATGGACCCCTGTCAACGTAGCCTCATCGATGGGTCCCTGTCAATGTGGCTTCATGGATGTGGTGTTGCCTCATTGATGGAGCCATGTTGATGTAGCATTTGCTGCGTTTATGAGGCCCTATTGACACAACTCCATAACAAAGTCTATAAATACGTGCTTATTCACCATGTTTATGGGAGGTCTTGCCATAGTTGTAGTAGAGCTCTTGTAGTTTTGTCATTTGAAAGTTGAAATATTTTTCTAAGTGCCCGTAGCAAGAGTTAGAAAGTGTACAAATCTTTATTTGAGCACTGGTGTACTTGAGCACAATAGTGTAAATGAAAATAAAGATGAGCCTTTTGATTAAACATTGTAGCACTTGAAATAGATTAATGATTTATTTTTGTATTTTTTGGTTTCATTAATTATGTGATTAATTAAATAAGTAAGGCTTTAATTAATTAACTAATCAAGCTAAATAGATTAAACACATAAGTATGATCACTTCGAGCATAACATACAACACTTGGTAATCTTAGAAATGCTTAATGCTTGGTAATCTAATAGTGTTGTATGCATTCAGGATGTGTATGAAAAGTAGGACCGAATGCTTATGTTAGGATAGCTAGTTATTAATTAGCAATCAGATTAGTTAAATTGGTTAATAAATTAAGTTTCAAATTACAAGGATTAGCAAATTTAGTTACATTCTTTCATTGTAATTGTTATTCTCTTTTGTTGTCTTGTGGGGTTGATGTGCTTCTTGTAGGAAGGCATCTTGCTTGTGCTTGTCGGGATCCTATGGGATTGAGTGTTGGTGTAGCATCACAACACTCCAGACCAGGGCTCAAGTTGTAAAGGTTGTGAGATCCTAGAAACCACATTCTAAGCTTGTCGAGACCTTGTAGGGTTGAGTGAATTCGTTGTGTTAAATCACTCTAGAGTGAACCTTAGAGCTTGTACAGGGTGTGGTACTCTTCAAATAAACTTTTAAGAGCAAAAAAGTTTGAAATTGTGCTAGTGAACTACCCTCCAAGTGTGGACTACCCAAGTTAAGAAACCATGTTAATTTTAGTGTGTGCTTTTTTTCAAAGAATTTTTAATTTGGGGAACTTATTCATCCATCCCTTCTAAGTTCAATGATCCTTAGAAGTGCATGAGACTAATGAAACTAAAGAAAATAGATGAAATAATCAAGATGTTGAGACTACTAATTTTTATTTTATTTTCTTGAAAACATGGAGAAAGAGAGATGCATATGTATAATTCTCTACTAGAGAGAGAAATCATCAAAATATTAAAACTAGAGAGAAGGTAATGAACATAGAAAATGGATGAAAATATAATTTCTCTAATTTGATATAGCTTAAGTGACATGATGCTTTAAATAACTAGTTCAATAGAATGTGCTTTATGAGCACGTTGAACTCTCAAAGTCGTTGAGACTAAATCATGGTGAGAAATTGCTTATGCCACTATTCTCTTGACTCTACTCCAACATGGGGGAGGAGTTCCTCACATTCTCTATTATGATGACATGCTTGGAGGTGTAGGTTCATAAGATCATGCTCCACCTCTTTGAGGAGTTCTCACTCTCTTAAGCTTGATCTACTCTCTTTTTTCTCTTCATCTTTTAGAGTTTCTTTGCTACTTGAAATAATGGTCATGCACCTATTTAGATATATTTTAGAGGATTGTTGAGATAATCATGGTTGAGTAACTTGACCTAAGAGTAAAGTAGGATTATCCACTAATGTGATTACAAATTACATCTTGATGAGATTGTAGAAGAAGATTAAGTAGAGGTTAGGTGAACCATTTGGTTTTAATGCTTCTTCAAATGACACATGACTTTGTAGTGGTCTCAACACATCTTAAGATGACTTTGGAATGGTCCAAGCATATGTGAAGAGGGTACTTGAACTCTTGTATAGTCCCAAGTAAAAGATGGATGCCAAGTGATAATAGGAATCCATTTTAAATTTTCTTCTTGCTTCTTTTTTCATGTTTATTTTTTTTGAATTTTTTCCTTCTTGAGGGATCATTTTACCATATTTTGATGCTTATGGAGTCTTCCATAATTCTTCATTGTATATAAAATTTTTATCATTTTGAATATATCATGATAATTAGGGTGACATAAAATATACATCACCCTAATTTGTGATAATCTCTCCTCTAGGGAAATATGGATTTGATGAAGCCTCAATGAGCCTTCCTTATGTTTAAGACTTGCATTGCTAATATATGCTTTATTGATCCTTATGTTTGTTTCTTGATGACATATTCTTACCTTTTTTCTTTTTCTTTTTTTGAGGTTGGTATCTAAATGCTCCTGTGTTTTGATTTCATTAATGTTGTCCTTCTTACCTACACTTGTAGCCTCTATGGATCTCCATTGTGGATTGTTTTTTTGGTCTCACTTTGGACTTATAGCCCCATTTGATCTATGTCATTTTGTCTTATTTTGAGCATTATATTTTTTTGATGTTGAGATTTTTTAGAGTCTTTTGTGTTTCCATTAGGCTATAGGTATTTTTTACCTCTCTTGACCTCTTTGGATCTTCTTGCCTCTTGGGCATTACATTTTTAGAACCACTTAGATCTTCATTTGGTTAGGGATGTTTTTAGCTTATCTTAATCTCTTTGGTCTTTTGGTCATCTATGAGGCTTATATTTTCTTAATATTAAAATAGATGCCTCTATGAATATTTACAATGACCATGTTCACAAAATGAGGAGATTGATACTTGACATGTATAAATGATTGAAAAGGACATGATTGAACGCCCCACATGATTCTTTACATCAAACCTTTTAAAGAATGGATCCTCAAAATCTTGAGCCTTGAATAAAACTCTGTAATAACATTTGATAAAGTTGGATAGTGGAAACTAATTTTTTAAATTTTTACAACATAAAATCAAATAAATCATGGACTACCCAAGATTAGAACATCTTCTTCAATACCAATTGTCATACACATGTAGTGGAAGTAAGGCTTCTTTGACCTTGTAAGATCAACAAGCCTCACTTGAAAATTCATCTAAAAGTCAATCACAGATTGACTACAAGTAAATGTTGTTGGTTGTGGTAAGGGCTTGTAATACCAGGACTTGATCACAAGTTGTGACTAACTTGTGATGTGCACCTTTTGGTGTGCTTAAAATTTTAAGTAAAATGAAGACAAAAGTTGTTTGCATGGTTGTATGGTTATTGTGTTTGTAGGACTACATACATAGGAAATCAAGATGAGTTATAAAGGACAAGGAATGAACTATCTTAGAGCTCAAAGCAGGAGGTCATCCACATGTCTTCAAATGAATAATTAAAGAATGTGGACAAGGACTTGATATTGTACAAGCAAAGAGGACATTATTAAAGCATATGGAAAATTAAGGTTGTGGACAAGGAATGATGCATTCATCATGCAAGGAAAAGTGAAGAAAGACATCTCTGGGAAGCAGCAGACGTCTTGGAATATTTGGAGAGAACTTAGACAAAGATGTATTAAGAAACAACAAGACATCTTTCTTAGATAAAGAATTTTTTCACAAGGCAAATATGTTTTTATAGATTGTAGACCAAGTGTAGAAAGATTTCTTCCACAAGACAAAGTCATCTTCTTTTGTAGAGACTTCAGAAAGATGTCTTTTAGGAAACAAAGACATCTTCTCAGATTTGAAGGAAAATTCAAAGGAATGTCTTAGGCACAAGAAAGATGTCTCCCACGATCATTAGTGACCATTAGTTAGCCATTGCACAAGTTTCAAGAAGGATTTAGAAACACGACAATTATGAGAAGACTTTATGTGCATTGGAAAATGTGTAAGCATTGTTGTATTCATTGTACAATCATTTGTAATCATTGAATTCTATATTGCTCCTCATTATTTAATCATTTTGGCTTTGTAAAGTGTGTTGTACCTAATTGTGCAAGGATTAACAAATTGAGTTGCAATTATTCCTTGTAATTCTTGTTCTTATTGTCTTATAGGGTTGATGTGCTTGAGCTTGTTAGGATCTTGTGAGATTGAGTTGTTGGTATTGCAATACAACACTTCGATGTAGAGTTCAACATTGTCAAGGTTGTGGAAGCCTTGAAACCACATTTCCAAGCCTAATGGGACTTTGCGGGGTTGAGTTATTGGTGCTGCAATACAACACTTTGGAAAGAGGCTTGATGACTATACAGGGTGTGGATCCTTCAACCACATTTTAAGAGTAACAAAGTCTGAAGGTGCGCTTGTGATCTATCCTTCAAGTGTGGAGTACCCAAGTTGGGGAACCACATAAATTTGTGTGTGTGCTTTTGTTTATAAAGGTTCAATTTGGGGAACTTATTTATCCCCTACTTCTAAGTTCAATGATTCATAGGTGGTATTAGAGCTTGGTACTCTTTGTTTCATCATTAACTTCAAGAGTGAACAATGGAGTAGATTTTTTACACAAAGCCACCCATGTTCGATAGATTTGGCTTCTTCTATTGAAAAGCTAGAATGCAAGGGTTCTTTGAATCCATGGAGTTTAAAGTTTGGGTATCAATTTTGGAAGGTTACACTCCACATGTTGACGACACTATTGACATCATCAAGCCTCGTAACAAATGGTCTCAAGAGGAAAAGGAAAAGTTCATGTTTGACTCAAAAGCAAAAAATTATTTATATTATGAATTAAATAAATTTGAATTTAATAGTGTAGCAGGATGTAAAATGACCAAAGAAATTTGGCAAAATTTAGAGGCTAGTTATGAAGGAACTTCTATTATTAAGTAATCAAAACTGTTAGTTCTACAAAGTGAATATGATAAACTCAAAATACAAGAAGGTGAGAAAATTAAGGATTATTTTTCTGAAGCTAACGATCTTATTGTAGCCATTAAAGAAAAAGGGAAAGACTTGCCCAAAAGCGATGTCATCATTAAAATGATTAGAACTATATAATTGGAGTTCAAGCCTAAGGTCATAGCCATGGAGGAAGTTAGAGATTTTCCAACTCTGAGATTTGAAGAACTTCAAAGTGCTCTCATCATTTATGAAATGAATCTCATAAATGAAGGAGTGATTCAAGAAAAACCTATTGCTCTAAATACTGCCTCCAAGGAGAAGAAGGTCCATGAGCATGATGAGGTGATGAGTGGCGAGGTACCCCTACACTCAACCATACGAAACGAGCGTCGCACGCGCGATCCGGTCGAACTCCGCAGATGGACTAGTTGTGGCACCTAGATAGTTAGCCTTAGGTCGTAGTTCGCTGTCTTCCCATCTAGACTAGTTTTGCATATGTCACGTATGGTTTAGTCTAGATGAGGTGTATGATGTGTTCTTAAATCTAATGCTACTCATGATGGGAGTGGAAAATAATATTAACTAATTCTAAGCTAAGAGGAAAAGGTAAGAAAATCTAATCTAGCCTAAGTGCGACGAGCAACCGATTCCTTGATCAACCGTACACATCTTGGACTTCGTGCACGACTACCACTGGGACTACCAAGCATAGGCCTAGGTACGCCATTGGGATTACCAAGCGTAGATCCCCCTAGCTACACCACTGGGCTACCAAGCAGTCACACTTAAATGCTCGTAATCAGGTCGTACTCGTTCCGCTTCTAGGAGTTTAAGGGTGAGAAACTAATCGCGATGAGCAACCGATTCCTTAACTAGTCGTACACACCCGTAGATGCTCGTAGTTAAGTCGTACTCACACGACGCTATGAAAGTAATAAATAACATTAAATAAATAAAAATAAATAAACTAAGTGAATGCTGCAATGATGAAGTAATCTCGATCTTTATTGCCGGTCATGTGGGTGTCCAAGTACGGCACCCTCGAATAAAGACACCGTACAATCACATTCACCACACTGCGGGCAGACACAGGAAAATTCTAACTCTGGAGGGATCCAACTGCCAGAGCTTCGCTACACTAAAACTGGGATGTGAAATGAGGGAGAGCTACCTCTTATTTATAGAAATTGTGGCTGACTGCGATATCGCGTACGCGATATCGTGGGGAAGACGTGATATCGCGTACGTGATATCACGTACATGATATCACATACGCGATATCGCGGCCCATGATACATCGCGACCCATGATACAACGTGGGTGCCTTAAGGTGACCACCAACAATATGAGAAATTTCATGTCTCATCATACCCCCACGACTGAATGAAAACTCGTCCTTGAGTTAAAGTGAGAACAAGCTACATTGATTACACAGTGGATAGGTATGGGATTATTAGATGGAAAATGGGATGATGCCACAGTGTGGGAAGAAAACAAAACAAAGACACAACACACAGAATATTTACAAAAATTTGGAACTCATGTAGTTCCTGGTGGCGATGACTCCTCCATAGGTGTCTTTCCCTTTTCTTGTGCTTCAGGTCTGGGATTTGATAGCATTGAAGTACAGCCTAGAGTTTCTCCTCTTGTAAGGCCTTGAGTGCCTTGGCATGCATGTAAGTTTGCACTTGTGCCATAGAGGCAACCCAGAAAGCCTTCTCTTTTTCTTCTGTCACCCTTTTATTCTCTGTCAATAGTTTATTAAGTTGCTCGGTTCTGAAAGTGTCCAACTGGTGATGAGTAACCTTTGGCCCTATGTTCGGAAGGTTTAATACTTGTGAAATGGCTTGAACAGAGAAATCAATAGTCACACCACAAATGTTAACCATGGTGCCTTCTTCTTTGTTGTGCCAAAATTGGTACATTTCCCCTACGTACCAAGCACTGCTTTCAGAGAGGGTATCTCATGCTTCTGCCTACCTGGACCGTACGGTAGGAGGATCTTCTTGATGAACACTGAATGATTGTTCCTCCTATTCTGCATGTTGTCCAGTAAGATCTTGTCTTCCACCTCTCTAAGATCGTTTGATCACACCTTGAGCAGGACCTTCCTATTGGCCACGTTTCGGGGCCATCTGCAATCACACGGGACCAATCGTTAGTAAGGTTGTTACCAAAGTTCGGTTATACCTTACTGCTTGCCTTAATAGATTTACTTTATTTCCATGTGACATTAATTATTGGAAGAACATGTCCCTGAAATATTATAATGTTGAGTCCTTTTTGCTGAGGTGGTTTCCCAATTTTCTGGTATAGCTAAGGGGATGAAATTATTTTTGACACATTCGAATCTTAATTTTAGAACTAATTACCCGTAAAGATGTCCTTTGGGCGATGATGAATTTCAAAAAATTTATGCACTATTCGGCATGTGCCCCCTCCCCCACGACTGAGCTGAACACTCCGAGTTCAAGTAGGTTCAAATGAAATGAAATTCAGAGTGCTAGCGAGCGAGTTATGGATATGAAAGCAAGGGATGCGCAATCGCAAGTCGTAGAGAATGTACCGAATTTTTAATATTTCTTTTGAAATTAATTGATGTAAACTAAGGACATATGGACTAAAGGGTTTCAGGGTAATCAACAAGTTCTGAAGGCACGAAAATTATGATGGTGTGTTATTTATCGATAAGAACCTTAGATGGTAGAGAAAAAGGCTATGTGATGGTAATAAGGGAAAGAAAATCAATTGAAAAAT